>LR736887.1:1827005-1867757 GCA_902654985.2 Oryctes borbonicus
TTACCTTGAGAAATGTATTTTGTAACAAAATAATTAATACGTACAGCCGTCGAATTTATTGTTGTGCAGCTTAAATTTAATTAAGCGTATATGTACCAAGTTTTGACACCGGTAATTGGTATTACGCTACCCCTTTATTAGAGCAAATACAGCGCGAGTATATTCCCCAACTCCCGATAAAACCTAGATACTTACGCCCGGTACATAGTAGTAATAGCTTATCATTAAATTTCACTTCCCATTACGAGCGGAGAATTACCGCCAATGATTAATAGTTGATGATTGCTTCACACCTATCATTAAATACCTTTGAAATTGTTACAGTCGCTTTAACTTTGTTAGTATGATCAATGTAATTTGCGCAACTATTTAACTCTGACGTATTGCAGAATTTGACTGATTATGAGGTATATACCTTCAATCATAAACTTTTATTGCGTTTAATTGAAATACGCCACCAGGTATCGTTTACACAAACTTCACATAATTATTTTATAGAATTAAAAACAATATTCAAATATACTGGGTGAACCATCCACCCGGACTCGGAATTTCTTTCTTAATAGAAATTTTTCAAAATGGTTTCTTCTTGTTGTAAGGTCTGATTGGTTTAATGGTTTAAAATGACATCGAAACATTTTATGTAGCTTAATTCGCAAATTCCAAATTTCCTAGCTCGCATTCTATGCTCTGATGAGATCAGCTTTTCAAACAATGGAACCGTCACGATTTATATTACAAATCAGCTGAAAATCCACATTGGAAAATTCCAAAGAAAGTGGAACATAAATTGATGGATACGTATTTATTAAAGGTAACTTAACAGGACCGCAATGCCTGGATTTTCTAATACATCAGCTGTTTCTTTTACTTGAGAATGTTAATTTGCACCAGGTGTGTTTGCAACGAGACGGCGCCTCTGCTTGTAGCAGTAATACAATAAGCGACCTTCTGAACAGAGTATTTTCGACATGATTGGTAAGTGCCAATGGGTCTATAAGCCAACCAGCTCGTGCTCTTGATTTACATCATTTAGACTGCTTTCTTTGGGGACTTTCAAACAGTGCAGTTTACGATCCACCTTCTAGAAATGTCGAAGAATTAAAAGAACTTATTGGGATCACTTGTGCCAAAATAACGCCAGAAAGTTTGCGGAACGTAATTAGTACAGCTTTATTCCTCGCGTGAGCAAGAAATGAAACTTTACGTGATCGTTCAGACGGGGCAACCAAGTTACCCCGCATTAATGTTTAAGTTATTTGTGAAATAGAAAATTTTGTAATTTGAGTTAAAAATAAAGTCTAAAAAAATTCATTTTTATTCTAAGGTCATAACATAAGAGATAATACAGGATTTATATTTTGGAGAACTTAATTTATTATTATGTTCATCTAATTATTTTCGAAGCTTAGCTAGAATATGGTAAAGTAAAAAAAAAAATAGCGGCAAGGGGGCCTCCTCTGCGGACCTCTCTGGTCACGCAAGGGCTAATTACTATTTTTCCGAAAAGCACCATTAGACACGTTGGTACCAGTTATAAGGAAAATTATCATCCAAAAATGGAATAGAGTAGGGTATTCCTTCAAAACAGGAAAAAAAAATTGAGCTACTTAGCGGTGATGCATTTAATTGATAAATAGTAAGCGGAAAAACGGAAAACAATAGAAGATAAACAGTGATAGGAAGAACACTACCAAGCGCCGGAAAACTAACCCAAAGAAGATTTGACGGTGACAATGATAATCCAGAAGACAAAGAATCCCTCTGCTGCAATGAAAATATTTTATTTTTGGTGCCTTTATTAACACATTACCTTGTATTTGTTGAAGTTCCGGGAAATAAAACAAGGTTTAAACACGCTAATTTTTTTAGAAAAAATTACATTTAATAATTATTGGAAGCTACTAGAATGAAATAAATACGATCCAAGAAACAATTCTAACGAATTGTATTGATATTTGGTACGAAGGTCTGCCTGGATCGTGAGCATAGGCTGCGTACAGGGTCGGACTTAAAATGTCCTCTTGTGGCAAACCGAAAGTCTTTTATTTTGGGAATACAGACCAAATCCGAAGTGGTTACATAAACGACACCCTTTAGATGCATAACTTAATTGACCTGCACTAAAAATGCCATAATTACCCGCAAATATTCATTCATTCCATTCCAAATGCATGTAACAGATTGATGTCGAATCCACTTACGCTCTAGCAAGTGCTAATTGCTCCACGCCTATACCATTTCCATATATCTACTTCCAGACATTCCAGGAATCAAAAAAAAAAAAAAAACTCCACGCACGCTTCTTAACTCCATAACTCTAACGCTATGTATATATGAGATTCAATTTCTTCGTCTAGCAGGAAGACATCGCCATTAGTCAGGCTTTTATAATCCCGATTTCGTTACGTAATCGTAGCGATTGTGACGAGATTTGTTTTTTGAAAGCACGGCGGCCGCATGCATTGATGCATACGGACGTGCAAGCAATACGTCGATTAATAAGCGCATTCTTTTCGTATGAATGCGGGTCGTTCACTTGGCTACTTATTCGGCGGCAAGAAAGCCCGGTTATTATGATTGACGCCCAGCCAATGACATAAATATTAACTCGTAAAATTCTTAGTGGCGGTCATATGTGAACGCTAAGTCTGTTCGTAGCTGACAAGAGTGGCTTATCCGCTTATCATTTGATGGAGAAGGATTTTATGTGTATTAATTAAGAAAAATTAAGCTGCCTTCAGGACAATATAACGTTTTGTTTCTAGCATTTGCAAATAACCCATCGCATAGTTTTTCTTTTTAAATATGCAGATTTAAGTAAAAAAAATTTTCTTTGTTAGTTTTCTAAGCGCATAATAATATGATGCATTGATACATTTAACACTAACATCGCATGGTGTTGGGATAATGGAGCTCTTTACCATAAGGACTAAGTTGCTTTCGACCTTAAAGAAGCTGGATTATTTTTATTCCTGTACTTTCTATAAACTTAATTTTAAAATTTATACGAAAAGAAAAGGCAAAGTCTTTATGCTGCACGGTACCGCCTTTAGATCCTCATTGGGGAAAATCGCGAGCCATTAAATTGTGGTACCAGGCTGAACTATACAACATTCTCTACAGCACATGGAATAGCTGCGTACCAATGAAATAAAGTTGTTGGAGCTCTGTATTGCAGGAACAACTATAACTGCAGCATGTCCAGGTATCAACCGCGGCCCTTTAATTAAAGAAATTAATGCTTTTTTCTGGGGCTCCATAGACGACATTATACGTTTGGGTATTTTCCTTTTATGTTCAATGTGGATTCTTAGAGCCTCTCTAACAAACTCAATTTTTTGGTCATTTAAAAGATTTTTTGTGTTGATTTTAAGACAAAAAAAAAATAAGAATTATGAATTTCACTTGACAAATAATAAATTGTTGAATTGTTCTTTAGAGTCAGGCATGTCATCAAAATTGATCCAATGAACGAGTTTATCATTTTAATAAACGGCTATTTATTATACCGATTACTTTCGTATATGCGCTATATACAATATTTATTGATTTATTGATATAAAGAATGCACAAGAAAATCTTCGCGCGGAGTCGTCCTACTGGGTGCGCCCGAACCTGCTCTACACTCTACAGGCTCCAACACCGTATGATTACGAATAAGTTTACCCGCGATTTCCCGGCAACTAACACCGCCTTCTTGTAGTCCAATAATCCGGCCACGTTCGAAGGGGTTTAATTGTTTATAAGGTGCACGTTGTCGCCTGCGAGGCATCGCTCACGATTGCTTGAAACATACTCGTAACGAATGTTAAAATATGTACGGAACGTCTTGTGAATATTGGAAAACAAATTAGACCAATGCAATATGGTGCATTTCTAATTGCAGCCAGTGTACTTATATATTCCACGTGCTTTTCATACAAGCAGCACTCTTAATGGAAATCTTTTCAATTTTTTTTTTCAACGCTTTTCAATTGTATGCGAGGCTTCTACGTTTTAAACGTTCTTTATTTCGAATTTTATACTGCTTCGTTACGCGCTTTTCCTTCGACCTTTCTCCCACACACAATATTATATATTTTTTTCATTACGCAACGCGAAAATACGATTCCTTTTTGTAAATTGTATTCAAATTTCCGCCGTACCGTTTCCTTTTTTTCTTTTCTCCTCGCCGACCGAAACGAATATCGCCTCCGAAAAGAATTGAAATTAAGCGATGATGGAGCGTGCCCGTGCGACACGCTTTTATACGGCCGGGGAGCGAGCGAACAGGATGCGAACAGTTTTGCGAGGAAGTACGTGCTAGAAATATTTCTGCAGTCTAGGTGGTGGTCTTTTTTTTTCACGATTATAACCAGCAACAATTTCTTTTTGTACCATTATAAATATTTAGTCCCAAGATACACTTTCCTAACTTTCATATTATTAACGGATGGAATTGCTTTAAGTTTATGCTTCATCTAAAATGAAGTTTTGCGGGGGCAATTATACTTACCCAACATGGAAATACAAAAGCTCGCGTGCAAACATCTCTTCTTAATTAAAATAAGAATATATAAAAAAAATAATAATTATCCTTAATTAATACGAAATTATCCACTTTCATGTATAAAACACGCGTCTCTCGCTAAACCGTCTCGTTGCACGATATTCTATTTAATAACTTCCTTACAATGTGTCCGAGATGTATTAGCATTTTGTGCAGCATCCACTTTCTAACGGTCGTTAGTTTTACCTCCGCCCATATCTCAATTAAATCTATATCTGTACCCGTCGACATAATAATTCGTTGCAAACTAATTAGAATAATGACAGTATATTATGGCTGGTCTTAATTTAGCGCGGAATATCTACATCTTATGGCGTGTCTCTCGAATGCGTTGCAAAAATACGGAAATATATGGATCTTGTTGGTATATAGGACAATTTCTCCTTTCCGTAAAAGCGCGACTCCCTGTTGAACTGGAAACGCCCACGTGCTCGGGGTCATATTAGGGAAATACGTCGGCTGATTTCACGTTTGAAAATGAAACAAGATACACTGCCCGATAAAAACATAGACGCGGTATCGTTTCTATTTACGAAACAAAGTTTATAGAAATTATATAAAATGTAAGTGGGGGTTATTAAATGTTTCTCGCGGATTAATTTGTGTCTTATCTTATTGACATCCATCATTGCAATAATAATAATGCCGCAATTTCGCATCCACTCTTCCGCTCTATTCCCATCATTCGCAGGAAATTTGAAAAAACTTATATTCTTATCTTTTTTATTATTTTTGAAGCAATTTGCGTAAACGCACATATGATTCGCGGTAGTTATCTTTCAGGAATTTCTATATTAAACCGGATCGATGCTAACAATACGCTGCTAGCTCAAGAGAGACTGAACGAGCTCCATTTTATAGGATTCGAAAATCTCGGTTCCCATTGGACTTGATGCGCCATCTACATGTCGAACGCTGTTTTGGTACCGCATATACTTATAACACGCCCACTTGCAAATACAAGGAAACCATCACAGACCGACGGATCGCAAATATACATTTATAACACGCCTTCTTTTTAAATATTACCCAATGAAGACAATCCTAAGATTTCTAGTGCAAAATCATAAAAAGATATTAAATATCGACCAATGCTAAGATCTTTAAAAGGTTTTTTTACTTACGCCCCTCTTTTTGTGATCAGGCACATTCATATTTTAAAATACATTTTCGTGTAAAAAAAAGAACGTTTGTTACTAACATAAGAAATCTCCATTTTTATTAGGAAATGGGGACGGGGTTTCTGAACGCCCACAATTTGAAAATAAACCAATAAAATAACCGCCTAACCTTAGTATCTATTTCATCGCCTACTTTACGATCAATTGCATGCACAGGAATTAAATTTTAATTTAGAATTAAGTTAATGACATCAAAACCTTCTATCGACATGTTACACATGGTTGAAATCAGAAAAAGAAGCTCTCTGACGGTGTTTACACCCAACATGGCGCGGATGAGAAATATAAATAATGGCCGAAAAGTCACCTAGAACACACCAATGAGCAGAAGATCGATCCCCTATCCTGTATCTCCAATAATAATCGAAATTCTCATAATGAGGGCCAAAAATGAATCAGCCTAGATGGAGAAGTTATGAAGTAGATTATTATTACAATGTTTTTGCAAGCGCCATTGGGGGCTACTGCAATGGATGGAATAGATGCTGCTATTTTTATTGCGTAATAATTACGAACAAGTTAATTTGTTGTTATTGTTAAAATGTTAAACGGTTAATATTGTCGCAGTATCTCACAGGAGCTGCGCTTTTACTTACATATGTCTAACATTATCAACATTTTTCCATTAGCAGCTAGTCTAACAAAAAGAGGCCAAAGGGACGAGATCTAGACACTTAGCTGGATATTTTAGAGGCCCAAACCGCTCAATCTATTCTTGATGAGATGATAAATTTTTAGGGCATTTGGATTTTCATTACTTCTGTTTATCAAGTATTCTATTCGAAGAAAATGGTCTTTCTCTAAAAGTTGCTGAAAATTCTGCTGAAAAATCGTTCTTCTTTCAAAGCTTCTATTTCTGGAAACCTGGAATTGATGCGATAATTTTATCATCACATTACTACAATGCTCCAAGCACACGTTTTCTCCAAGCACTTCAATCACGACACGGTTTGCTCGTTTTTTCTTCTTACTGCGATTGTCGCAAGTTGATCTAAAATTATTCAAAAAAATCTAGTGAAAAGTGGAAAAACACGAGAAGCTATCTTCTACGAAGCACCTACAAAGAAAAGTGCACCGCATGCAACTTTACTGCATGAAATCCGGAAAATTACTTCTCTTCATAAGTTTCTTTTTAGCCACGAGAGTCCCATACAGGAACTGCTCCGCCCTGAGAATTGCATTTATTCATGCGATTGTATTGTTTCATTGCAGAAAGGCATCATCACTGATAAATCTTTATTGTTTCGGTGTTAAGCTTTCTTCCGCGATGATGAAGGTTGGCCTTCTCTTTCTCGGCGTTTTGCGCTTCTCTGATTGTATCATATTTCCGAAAGCGATATTAAATTTATGCGTTATTGTTGGTGGCTGTGAGTAGGCAGATTACATCAACGCCAATTGAATTCACAATGTGTACCGTTTGGAATAAAAAAAAAAAATAAGAAAAATCTACTCAAGGAGGAATTCTAACAGGAAGCGCAGGTTAGGATGTATATAAATTGTGTGTTTGTTCTTTGTGAGATGTCAGTTTACAGATGCCGTTGGCGATTGATGGAGAAAATTACAATTCTTCAAGGACTTGATTCAGGTCTCAGTTGCCGGAATGAAAGTTTTGCTCTCAATGATTTTTTGGACCCCTCCGCAAGGTCTTGATCTACAAGGTGTTTATGACCACTATCAACGAGGTCAACTTCTTTGATGTTCGGCCATGTATCAAGTTCTATAACTGATGTGATAAGTCTACACAGAGATCATGAACAGCAGAATATTAATTATAAAGGGTGATCGAAAGAACCTGAATTTTAAATCTGGTGTTTTAAAAGTTTGATTTCGTGACATTTAAAAAGAGATAATTTAACAATTTCTTAAAGAGCAAAATTTTGCTTGCTTTTAATGAACTACCAGGCGTGGCCTATTCGAATAGACCATCTATTGGTCTCGCTGTAATTCATCATTCATAAAACTTTCGCTTGTAATAATAATAATTTAAAGGAATGCTTCATCCATAAACTATTCTATCCTTTTAGAGAGTCCATGGCGTTTGTGCCGCTGAGCCGTCCAGAACTTGTCTTTTACACTTTTTCCTCTATAGCTTCCTATCTTGCGTGTATTCTTACATTTCCTCCCGTTTGGCTCTTCTTCTGACTGCTGATCCCTTCTTGCTTCATCTTGAGCTTTTTCTATTTTTTCTACTTCTAAGTCTTATATTCAAAATTTGGTCTAAAAGCCGTGTTTCTTATCTTATCCATTTTTAATTTATTTTCGATTCTTCTCAAAAATTGAATTTCTACAGCTGATCCAAGACCATGTCCCCGCTCCACTTTTTAGATATTTCCTTCTGGGCCAAAAATTAGTTTTTAATATTGTACGATAAGTTTTAATCTTAAGCGATGTTATCTTAAATTTATCAATTATTTATGTTATGCCTTCCAACGACGATCACAGAAGCCAGCATTATTTGGAAGAGGTAATCGTTAAAAAGACGTAAGCGACGAAAGACCATAACAGATAAACTCTTATTTCTTCATCCTTTCTTCCATCTCTTGCTAATGTCTGCATTTGTGTACTTGTTCTGGTTTATTACATGTTGTTTGTTGTTCTGTGTTATCTACGATCATCGTTTTCCTTATGCTCCGTTTTCCACATGTATTCCCTTTTAATCTCATTAAACGAATTTTCCAGCTGGATGAAGCATAGATGTACCTTTTTCTTTTCTATTATTTTTCTCTTCTTTTTCTCTTATTTGTTTTGCTATGAAAGTCATTTATTCCTGTTTTGTTGAAATCGAAATTGAGTTTCTTCTAATGCCCGATAAGTCTGATCTTTTATTTCATTTCTCCGGGATTTTTACTGTTTTTTTTTTTTGTTTAAAGCACATCGCAAAGCGTAACAGAACACCTTCAAAATCTATGATATATTTCCTCATTGCTTTGAGATCGAATCCTTGAATCCCCTGAATTTGAATTCATGCGAATGACATAGTACAAACGCTAAATATTTATCGTGCCAACTTGTATCCAACGACCTTTCTAATCGTACAAAGCACATCGCAAAGCGCGCCAAAACAAGGAACGTAGGTGGCAAAAGGTTCTCAATTATCATTTAGCAAATTAGGACGTCTCACGTCGATCTACATCTACACGGGACTTCCCAACGGGCTCTATCCGATTAGCATTTACAAACTGGTAGGCTCTAACATGCGATCCATGCATATACATGAATTTACCTTCGCATTACCGTGAACGGCACCTTAAGGAAGGACCACACAGATCCGTTTTTCGCGCATCAATATCCGAGACACGTCGAGATTGTTTACAAGCGCGCAAAAAAGTTACCCGCAGCTGCAAGCACCAAAATCATCGTAGTAACGATCGCCCGTTCGCTCTTCCTGCTTGGCAGTTCGCTCGATGTATAAATACAAGAGGAAATAGAACGCCTTCGGAGTAGAATGCGAAGCAATTCATAATGGTCAAGTTCGCGCTGGCGATCGCGTTAATATACTTCATCTGCTGCGAGGCCGAAGCTAAGAGGTACTTCGGCTGCCCGCCTGAAGGAAAATATTCGGTCTGCATAGGATTTTGCAGCAATTATAGAAAGTGCGTGGACGAATGTTGCGAATCTCCATGCGGAAGGCCCTTTTGCGAACATCCGGATCATCGACATATACGGTGAGAGAAGTTATTTTTTGAAGAATTTGAATCCTATATAACAATAATTTTCAGATTTGCCGGTGAATAGCTAGCCTTCATTCTTAAGATCATTATGTAAATGTTACTTTCGAAATAAAACTCTTTTTATCAATATTATCTAGACTTATTTAAATTAAATAAAAACATTGTTATTACAAAAAAATTTAAATTTTTATGTATAACAAAAGTTCTTCTTCCTTGATTTTTATATGTTAGACATACAAAAAAAATTCTCTGACGATTGCGTTGTTCTTCAGCTAAGTTTTTGCAATGTATGCAGGCTTTGGCATATTCTTTATTAAAATTCACTAAATCTCATCTTTACTCACAAGTTGAAATATTTTTTGAAACGTGATAAAGATTACCAATCAACAAATCGGATTCCTTAACCGATTTGACGATTACTTGCTGCGATTAATTATGGAGGATCGGCAAACAAAGAAGAGCTTCTCTGAAAAGATGTTTAAATCGTACATTTATCGAAATGAACGCTTATAAGAAGGGTATTTTCTCTGAAAGATGTTTATATCTAAAATCAATTGTAAAACGGTGCAGAATTCTTAGAATGGTAAAGACAAGGGCAGACAAACTTCTGATGGCTCTTGCTTTTGAAGAGGAGTGGCGTTTAGACTAGGAGCTTCCTTGATATCTTGGTGCTAGAGTTTTGCAAACAATGTTGTGTTGCCAAAAGGACATTGGAACCTTTTGGCCATAAGACTGAAAATCATTATCACTAACATTGGCAAAAGCAAAGCATTCTGCGCGTTCGGCGATTAGTTTCGTTCCAAACAAAGTTCAAAGTCGTCAATGCAGCGTCGAAACCCAAAACATAGACTATATCCATCGTTGTGTGCACAGGTCCCTCCAATTTTTTCAAAAAAAACCCGACCTTTCCGCTGCATAGGTTCATTTCCGGAAGTGATCTCGTGATTTTTCCAAAGCTTCCGGACACGCTGAATACATTTCGCCGAGCAGAATTTTCAATTTCGGCAGAATAAGCCTTGAAAATTTCGAAAAAAAGGGTCAAAATCGCGTATCCACGCCTTTCATTCGAGTTTTTCGAGCAATTTTCAAAATTCAACAAATTTAAGAATCTGCATGAAATTCCGCTTCCTTCGATGCATGTTGATTTTCACTATCGCTCCCTCTACCCCTTCAAAAATTTGCGAAAAGTGTTTTCGCCAATCAGCGACCAGTACGGCCGAGCTGTCAAATCAGCGACCAGAAAAACATATATAAACCCCTCATTTTTCGAACGGAGAAGTGAGTCTACAGGTACTACCGGAATCTATGTCAGTTGACATAAACTCTTCTTTAAACTAACAATTCGGTAAGTGTCCAGTGTTTCCGTGTTAAGGATCGAAGACCAACCCAAATCAAGTTTCCTGGGCGAAGTTTTCAACGCGGAAGGCGCAAGTAAGTGGCGTAGTTTTTCCTTATTTCTGGTCCCAAAAAATCCCACTTCCGGAATAAAACGATCTAATCAAATTGAATCAATTTTTTCCCAAAATAAATTGCGTGTTTCCAACATTTCTTTTGTTGTTTGGTACCATCCTGCTGCATGTTAACGAACGTTTTACTATTGCATGGCGGGATAAAATTTATTTACCCAATCCAATTCGTGATCCCGATGAAAAGCTGTGGCCTTATTTGTGTATTTACTCTATTACTACGCCCCCTCACACTAGCTACATCAAAGGCCTAAATCAAACAAGTGAACAGTGTGTTCAAACGATAGTGGTAATTCATAAGCGTTGCATACAAAGCCATAAGCAAGCTATGTATATCGGCCCAGAAAGAGTCTCACGCGAATTTGGAAAGTTAGAATTAAAAGAGAAAGAGTTAATTTTTGGCTCCAAATAAAAATACAAATAGATGTAAACAGCCACAGAATACGTGGAATTAGCTGTCTTGCTTTTCTGATCACATATTTCAAAGAGAAATATGCTGTAAGCTCGGTATTATGACGTAATATTATTTTTTAAGTCAATTATTAAGCATTGTTCTTCTTCCTTGCTTATTGCTTCAAAGGAATGAAATTAAGCACTATAGAACAGAACAAAAGCAGTTAAAAACAGTTAAACCAAAGCTGTTTTTAGATTTTTGAAAGGCAATCAAATGATGGTTCCTCACAAAATATGAGGAAACGACAGATCTGTGCTGAAAAGATCTGTAAGTGGCGCGATGAAACGGGACGTTACAGACAAAAGCCCGGAAATACAGCGTTTTTGCAGATTGTGGTAGCTATATCAACATCAACATCAGATCGAGGCTCCATTCTATGCATATAAACTTTTCATGGTCGCAGCTACCAGAATCCGCAAAAGATTTTTTTTTTACACAAGATCCTTCTCATCGCCCCACTCACAAATAAAGCGATTGATAATAATAAAATTTCATGAATTCAATGTACCTATTTCTCATTTTATGACAAAAACCAAACAAAAAAAACTTCCATTTGCTTCGAAGTTGCTGCACACTGTTACGCGAAGCAATAATAATTCATTCTGCGGTTCATAAACCTCCCGTAGCGTTACCAACCTAAAGACCGTCAATAGTAAACACGACACAATAAATTGTGGGCGGTGGTACTATTCAAATATGTGCAAATATCCGGTAGGTAACAATAGCTGTTTAAAATAATTAAACAATGAAATAAAAAAAAAGCCACTATACTCGGCATCGAAGTTTACAACGTTACGTAAGCCGGCAGCGTGTTTTGTAAGAGTATGGTTGCGCTTTACTTTCGATTTTGTTACAAGCGTTTATTTTGAGGAGACCCTCTTAAAAGTTGCAAAATAAAGAAAGAATAATGATCTCGTTAGCGTATCTTAAATAGAAGAGAAATTCGCTGACATTTCGCACAATATCATTCGCAAAAATTCTATTATTATTGAAATAATAACCACCGCGTCGGAATAAATTGGACGGAAGCGCTATTTTCAATGCGGTACGCGACCTCCTACGTGAGCGTCTGTATTTCGATATTATTAGCATTAAGCGCAACTTTTACGATGTTGGATATCACAAGAGGAAAGTTCAAAATAACCGTCGCCTACGCGTTTCGATTCTGTATGCTCCATTCGCTGGATGGCAAGCGCTAAATATAGCAAAATCGATACGTACGTTGGGAAATCAAAAGGTAGCAAACGGAAGTAGAAAAGCTCATCCGGAACAGATAATATATGTGGTATGTATTGGCCGTATTTCCTTCGCCTGTTCGGGTGTAGCGTTTTAGTTTCTTAAGGTTTTTCATTGTTTCGCGAAGAAGTCCGTAGTATAACCCCGTCTGCCATCGAATATTTTAGTTACTTACCGGATAACTGGAAAATTGATATCAATCGTGTATATTGGCTTAATCCGGCTGCATTTCTTGTTGAAGAGAAGAATCAACAAGAAGTGCAGCTGGTATTGTTGGATCTTTGCTGACCCACAGCATTTTCAGACACGTTTGTTTCATTTATGAGTTTTATTCATTCAAGTCAAAAAAAGGTCCCCTCTCCCCTTCCCTCTCTAATATATTGTTGGATCACCCCCCGATCAACCCGCCAACACCAGTGGTGCTTACTCACCATCTTCTGAGCAAGCCTGCAGAAACGAGTACAGCTTCACGAAATTAGCAGAGACTAGACAGGCTCGTGTTTATTCGTCTCATGCCTACTGGTTTCCCCGAGAATTCACAAAACACGGGTCTGTCTAGTTTCTGCTAATTTCGTAAAGCGTGTACTCGTTGCTGCAGGCTTATTTCTGACGCAATAAATGAAATAAATAAAAGCCATTATTTTGGAAATACTAATTATGTCTCTTCTATTAATTTGGCTTATCCTCACCAGGACCTGCCCGCCCACGAGCTCGTTTTTAGAATAAGTCGGCCATAGCTCATTCGACCCGTCACGCTCGATTGCTCGTTAATTTTGATCAGTCTTACTATTTTTTTTTTTATTTTTTTTTATTTTTTAAATATTTCACATTGCAAACAGAAGCAGATCTTCCGTTGTCTCCGCTTTATTATCCTTTATTAATTAAGTTAACTGGTTCATCGGCATTGGTTGTTAAAGAAACTCATTTAACTTGCTCACATTGTAACACGTTCAAATTTTTTTAGCGCATACAAAGGAAGTTCTGTATAAAGATACATGCGCGGACGTATTCGGCCTTCCATAAAGGTCAGACGATTCTGAATCATGTTCACTAAATTTAATTTTACACGGTCGTTATATAACGTTATCTAAAATTTATTCCTTCGCGCATTTATTGTTTTCTCAAATTATGCAACGGAGAACCGGTGTAAACACCATATTTCAATTACTTCGTGCACGTCTTCAATTCGGCGTACGCCATTGCAGTTAGCCGCAATAGAAAGAAAGAATGAATTCATTATCCGCAACTGTACTAAAGCACAGCAAGCGTATTCAGAAAATAACCGTGCCATTATAATCCTATTACCTTTCCATTTTTTTTTTTAATGTAATATCTGATGTTGCGATTGTATGCTCGTCGCACGTAGCCGCTCCGTTCTGCATGAGCTTGAGCTTTGATGTTATTACACCTCTGCGAAAATGCGTTTTTAATGCTGTACGATGATGGAATGTACCGTTTTTATTATGGTCGGCTAAGGTAGGTATAAATACAACAATTGCTGTGATTCGGCGAGCGTTAGGTGTGTAGCGCCAGTTTATTATAAAATTATGTTTTTATATATGACGTAATAGATTCTAGAATTCTCCTGGATAAAAGACGATCCTTTTTTATGGAGTACTGTTACTCTTCAGCAACAAAGCAACTTTCATGAATGATCTTCTTAATTGTCTAAATAGTGTCGCTTTTGTAACTCAATATGATCATCTCTATACCAAATACCATTGATCCTTTCTGGATGTGCGCGAATGGAATTTCCAATCTGCACGCCAGTCGCTGAATTCTCGACAGCTTAGGTATTGCATGCTTGCCTAGCAGTCGCGGGTCCTAACGCTGTAATGTACACTACCGTCCATATTAGTTCGGACACACAAATAAATGTTCACCTCTAGTAATATATGAACTAAATAATAAATTATTACTCCAATGTTTAAACAATTTCTGCGACAAAAATTTAGACGCTCTGTCGCAAATGTAAAACAAAAATAAACAAATGAGCGTAGATCCTCCATTGTACTTAATCACTTCCAATAGTCTGTTATTAATAGGTTTATATAAATTTAACACGTAATTTTGAGGGATATTCTGCCATTCGGTCACTATTGAAGTTTTCAGTTCCTGTACCGTGAAATATTGACGGCCTCCGCCATAAACGCGACGTGCCAATTCACCCCGCATGTTTTCAATAATGTTTAAGTCTGGTGACCGCGCCGGCCACTGAAAAGTTTTAATCTTTTTCTCTTTAAACCATTCAGTAATGGTTTCTGCTGTATGAATTGGCGCGTTATCTTGCTGAAAAACAAAATTGCGGCCGGCCCATTGGCTTCCAAAACGTAGAAGATTGTCACGCAATAAGTCTTCAGACGTCACAGATGTCATTTTGTTTGTGCAAAACACTATCTCACTTTTATCGCGGAATCCAATCGCTGCCCATATCATCACAGATCCACCCCCTAATTGTCTGGTCATTTTCACTTTTGGTTCCTTTCTCAGATCATGATAATAATGCGAGTACCCATCCGGTCCGTCCAAATTAAAACGTTTCTCATCGGAAAATATAACTTTTTCCCATTGTTCCTTCCAGGATACGTGTTCTTCGGCAAATCTCAACCTCGCTTCTTTGTGTTTCGCCGAAAGTGGCGGTTTTCTCAACATTTTCTTCCGTGACATTACCGGTGACGCCTTTAAAATCCTTTGAACATTACGCACGTGCGTTTGTACCCCCGCCTGTTCTGCAATAACTCTCGCCGACGCAGAAGAATCGGATGCACACCGCAATATCATGCGTTTATCCCGCTCACTTACAGCTTTCGGTCGCCCCTGGCCTTTTGGTTTCCCGTAATTTTCCGGATCTTTTAGGAAATTTCTAACGCAATGATCGCTTCTTCGTAACCGACGAGCAATTTCCTTCTTACTAACACCATCCTGGTGCCAGGCTAGAACTTTACCCCTTTCTATCAAGGATAATTGCTTTTTTCTACCCATATTGCAAACGCTTTATAAAATATAATTTCTCGTGGTGAAATGTGCACACTTTACCAGTACAACCGCTGCATATAAAGAGAAGTATCAAATTAAAACATTTTCGCTTATATTAATGTAATAAATGCGCAGGGTCTAAATTTTCGTTGCGTTTAAAATTCCTATTTTGATCTGGGAAAATCTCAATTGCCCCTCGTCAAGCAATAAATACCCAGAAATATCTATAAATGGACTATTTACATAACAAGTATTAATAACCCTCATTTACATTTTATATAATGTCTATAAACATTGTTTCGTAAATAGAAACGATACCGCGTCCATGTTTTTGTCGGGTAGTGTACAACGTAGCTATTATTTGGATAGATAATACCTTTGTCACATTTCACTGCTGCGAGCTACGATATATTCTCCCGTGTGATTAAAGTGAAGCGGAACACCGTCGGTTTCACTTACTGTGGCAGGCTGAGGTCAGAGGTTTCCAGTAATTTATTAGTGGTTGAGTGTTGACCCGTGCAGTCACAGTTCCAGCATATATAACACATACACGTATGAACGTATAATTCGGAATACGATTTTCCATGTATGCACTGCGCGAGCACCTTTTTATAAACTTACAAAAACGAAACTTCCTATGTGGTGCGTTTATTTAGCTAAAAGCTTCTGCGTAAATTATGATGAGACGGTATATTTTATGCCAAAAGTGAAAAAGCTCTTCAGTAAGAAGTTAAAAAAAAAAATTAGACCAATACGTAAAAAAAAATCTATTAATGGAGTCGATGAAGAAAACCATCCAGCCTCCTTCTTATTACCTTTCTTATGTTGTGAAAAGTATTGCACACGTAAATTTCGATTAAAAAAAAAAAAAACCTAAACATTCTGTTAAAATCACCCGTTGAAGTGAAATATCTTAAGCTCTTATCCGGTTAACAAAGCAAGCGAATTAAACCGGGGAATTGCCGGGAGGTACATACTGCGGAGGTTTGCATGAACATTAATCTCACGCGAATATGTGAATTTGACTTGAGTAGCAAGTGTATACTTAGAAAACAAATCGTGCCTGCGTTTTTTAAAATAGTTTCGCGGGAGAAAGTCACCGATAAGCGAAGAAAAGAAGGTTTATTGGAACAGATGGTATGCGAAGATTGTATGCCGTCTGCATTTGTAAAGTTTCCATTTGCGGGTGCGAAATCGTCGTAAATTCCATTTCTAAATCCAAAGTTCCACTTAATGAATTACCTTAAAGTACATGCTTACGGGCGGGAAAATGGAATTTGTTGAGTGTATTATTTCTTTTGGTAGAGAGGATTCCCTTGAATTTAGAATATTATTTCACGCAAGGTATAATTTGAAAATGGGTTGTCGAGTAAATTGGCTAATAAGGAAGGGATGGTTTCGATACCGCAAGACAAGTTGGTGACAAACAAGAGAAGGAAGGATACAAATACAGCTTTTATATCAAAAGAATGAAGTTATTTCGGAAATATCGGAGATTTGACAACTTCGTGTACTGATAATTAAATTAAGAGCAAATAGCGAAAATCAGACTTGAAGAACTGCAAAGATGTTAAAGTTACGTATTATAAAACAATCAGAAGAAGTATGACAAAACGGTGTTATCTATAAGATATTATGGCTTCTCCTCCCATGCACCAAAAACCAAAAACTTTCAACAGAAAGCCAATTTATAATAAACAATTTGAAACGACTTCCCCATAGTTACGTCACTCATTGGCAGTATTGATCTTAAACTCTCTTTGTGATTTAACCCTAATTCCTCCCGTGACATAAGCCTCACGGAAATACCATTCCTTACTCGTTATTCGAAGATAACTTCAACGCCACATTAGTCAATTAAAATGCCGTAATTAAAGTACGACTTTAACGACCATTAGCAGGAATACCAAGTAATGCTGAACAGTTATCGCGTTAACGTGCTTCTAAATATCTATTATCTATAATTATCGCCTCTCATATGGAAGTCTCTTCATCTCTCGGCGATAGTTCCACATTGCAGCGAGTTAGTAAAAAAAAAAAACTGCAGAAAAGGAAAGAAAAAATCGCTGTTTGTTGAACTTCAGCCTTCAAAGGAGACGAGACAATCGATCAACGTATCCGTTTCAAGCGCATCCGGTGATTGGATACCTTGAAAAAACACGCTACCATTGTCATAGGTCACACGTGAAATTTTAATAGGACATTAAAATCAGCACCTGATGGTCACCCATGACAGTTGTGGCTTAAGTCAATGGTCCTTGTTTGTTGGTACAAGATGATCTAAAATCAATTGAAGGTAATAAAGCTGATCTCAGATATTGTAAAGGGCAACAGATACGAGAAGCCCCTGCAATAAATTTCAATAATGGAACATTTTTATGGGTTCAAAATCATCATTGCTCCAATTTTTTTTGTCCAATCACAAAGTCAAACCCGATTCTTAGTTCGAAACGCATACCTGTATTTGTCAACAATAAGCATCTACCGTTTTAAACGGCTACCGAACCGAAGCGGCGGAACGAGTTGGAAATGGACGAAGGTAGCGTCGTCCTTGAGCAGGTCTTACGCGGAGCAACGATGAAATTTATTCGCCGACCATTTGTCATGCTCGGCAAGGATATTCTTGTTAACGATTGTGTCGAGCGCTCCATCGACTATACGTACTTTATTAATAGCCAATTTAAATTTGCCACATTACTGGGCTCTTATCGGCCTACGTACGCAGGTATTCTGCTTTGCGTTTTTTTTGCCCGCATCTTGTTTCAATTAGCTCTCTCAAGGATAGGCGACCGATCGGGTATGAAAATTCCCGATGTCGCGTTGCATAAACTATAGATGTCTGCGTGGCAGTGGAATATCTCCGCTTTTGCCAAGCAAATTGCATCTGAAGATGAAGTAGCACGGCAAAACTCGCTAAGTGAATGTTATATTTTTTGCGTTTGTTTTGAGATAAGTAACTACCTGTGGCGAGGATTTTATATAGTTTAAATCACCACGAAGGAGAGAATTAACATTTAAAGAATTCTTTTTTAATCTTCGAATGAAAGGAAATGTTTTCTTGGATTTTGATAATTAATTCATTGCCGTTGTCGACGCATGGTCTCCGCAACATCACGGGATACTCGGAGCGGCGTTTTAGATTTTGTTGCACAGCCAATATGATGATTTTAAATAGAGAGGAAATTATTTTTGTATCCTTGTTTCTCGCTTTATAACCATGTGCCGCTTATTTACTTCGCGGCGTTTTAGAGTTATTCAATTTTTTCACTCCTTCCATGTTTCTTTTGTTTTAACTTGGACAAAAACAAACATCACTTCACTTGACCAATACGTATGCAACAACACAGAAATAATAACTTTATTACAATAACATTATTACAAATCAAAACACTTTAGTCTTTAGAAATCTTCTGGAGAAGCTGACAGCATGGTCAGCGAAACGTCAAGTAAAATTTTAATTACGTGACATCACCCGAAAAACATTTCTACTATGGATTACGGTCGTGAAAGCCTACACTCAAATTATAAATGTTGATTAAATAAATTGTCCTCCTTCTGCTCCGACAAAGACCTCGACAAGCCTTGATGATTGTTTGAAATCATCATGATCCTCTGTCGGAACGTTGTAATTACGTAGCCCCAAAAGAAAAAAATTGAAAAGTATCAGATCTGGAGGCCCAGCTGCCTCTCTTAACACGTTGGCTGCCACCATCAGAGAGTTCTGGCTTTACCACCAGGGCCACGAGCAATTCGAGGTTGTGTACGGTTATGACATGCTTTATTTATCAAAATAAGGATACAATACGACAGAAAGTAATAATTTTTGGTAAAAAAAAGTGATATCACCGGAGATGCATGTGACACATCATTAATAATGTTTAATAAATAAAAATAGGTCACGTGCATCACCGGTGATATCGAATAAACAAGTTCTTCAACATCTTCTTCTTGTATTCGAAGTAATCTTGTAAAACATTCGAAACAAACATTCACTACAAAAAGTTGCTACTAACTTTGCTTTCTTTACACCCATGTCCCGTCTTCCTTCTTTGACGCATTTCTCGTAACATTATTTGCATCTTCATCTCTTTTTCCTCTTGTCCTATTAATTAATAGATAATAATATCATATAATTAATCGGAATTAATTAATTAAACTTGCACACGGTGGAGGTTGCTGATACTTTTGTGTTGTTTACCGTACTACGCTACAGTCCTTGCTGCCATTATTAAATAATTTTTATTTACGAAATTCCATTTTGCCAAAATAAGTAAGAAAAGCAAATATTACGTTAACCAGCTTCTAGCATATGGCTGCGGAAATTCGCTCGATATAATTTTTTGAAAAGTTCCCAATTTAGAATTTCTCAAAATCTGGCCGGAGAAGGTAGATAATACGCTCGGATAGAATAAGTCGGGATTGCGCAAAATTTATTACGATCCAACTAAAGCCCCTTTAAATTGAAATAGTCTTCAAAACAACTTATGCAAATTAACTCCGAGCTTCCATGATCTAATCTAGCCCGAAAATGTATTTACGTACACACTTCGACGCGCTGAGAGAGAGACCAACTGACTGCTATAACCTATCACGGCGTAGCCTACGATCCATTTCTATTAGAACAGTACTCAAAACAGCTTATACAAATCAGATGTAATTCAAAACTTCCTCCCTTTATAATGCCGCGGTTCGGAGCGAAACTGGTTCGCCAATAGCCTTTCAAGGCTGATACAATCTAGCGAACGCGGTTTTAAACGATGACACAACTTTATTAGCGCAAATGTTCATTACACATTTGGCTATTTTTATTTTGACATTTCGCAGCTCGCGTTGTTTCTGGTTTTTTCTTTTTTTGTAATGTGAAATTTTAATGTTTCCTCGCATAAACATAATTTATGGTAAAGAAATACCTTTACCTGCATGCAGATTGGATTAATTAACATGTGAGTGTGAGTAATATGATTTTAATCATAAGAAGGCCATGTATTTACTGATTTTTTTGCAAAAAAATGATCCAATTAGGTGCTTATACCATAATATACCAAGCGAGTATTAAAAATATGAAAAACCTAAAATAACAATGGAATGTACAAACTTAATCTACGCAGACGATGAATGATAAATAAGATATGCACGAAAATAAATACTAGAAAGACAAAAGTGATCAAAAACAATGGAAAAGAAGGGGAAGAAAATATCAAATGCGAAGATGATACACCGAAGGTAATAGACTACTTGGAAACAAAGATTGGCAACAATGGAATAACAGATGTAGAAATACTGAACGGAACAAAAAATCAACACTAAATAAACAAAAGATTGCTAAAAAAAAAAAGAAATATGTATCTACAAAAACAACAACAAGCCAGGGAAACAAAATAACGGCAACTGAGATGAAACATTTGAGGAGAATCATAGGGAAAGTAAGGGGAACCAGATACAGAAACGGAGAAATCAGAGAAAACACCAATAAAAAGTCGATCGGTTAAATATTTCCGTTGTTTTTTCTTCTAGCAACTGGCCACGTACAAAGAATTGCACCAGAGAGGATAACAAAGAAGTAGTCTAGGTAAAGAGGCATGCAAACAGCCTCGAGGAAACACAAACAAATGAGGAAAAACAATAATAATAAAACAATAACAGTAATGCGTCGGAGCTGAAGTGCTATAAGGCAAAAGATAAAGGAAGAAGAAAAAGAAGCACTTTATCCGCGAAATCTAGAAACCGGGAGATTTCAATTTTAATCAATTAATTGGGCGACTTTTCGACATAAGGATGTGCTAAGTGACAAAAAAATTCTATTAAAAGAAATCATAGAACATTGCAAAAAAAAAAATATTCCGCCGGTCCAGAATAATAACGTGCTAACTTCATTCCACATTCCATGCGGAATTATTCTGGGCGAAACTGCACTGCCCGCGTCCAAAGAATCTGATTCCATTTTAAATATAAATTTTAAAACCATCTTAAAACGCTCGTGCAACGCCAGCGACATTTTTACGGCCACTTGTTGAAATTCATCACGTAACTGGCAAGTCAGTGTCCAGTACTCGTTCTCTTCTCTTTGCCCCAGGCTACCGGACGGGGACTATATTTACTCGCAATGGCCGTTCGCGCACGCCGGTCTATAGTTGGAACAGTGGGCATTTAACAGCAAGAAAGAACATTAACGATGCCAGGTGTGTTGGAGGAATTAATAGATTCTTTGCGTGCCAGACTGCCGAATGCAACCAGCCGCACACGGATCGCGGCAATTTGTCGTGAAATAATTTCTCGTGTCAGAAACCCCGTTACTGGAGGAAGCCGTATAAATAGTAACTAACGAGCGAACCGATCCATCAGGACGACGCGAAAAAAGGAAAATAATCGACGCGGAGAGGATTGCATTAATTTCGTTTTGGGCATTTTGTGGAAGGCGAACTTGATTAAACAAACTTTGTTATCGTCGATAAAATTTAATGTTTATTATAAAAAAGGTAACAATATATACCGAGTGTTCCATATTAGCGAGCCATTTTTGTTTGTTATATTTATCAAATTATATAAATCTCGTTGATGCCATATTCCATAAGCTCTCTTGTGTGCCTTATGTTCTCGAGTATTTTATTTCAATACACCTGACTTAAATTATTCGCCCTTGTTACATTTTTCAATAAATTCCTTTTTTTTATCGAAAGCCACGGTAAGCGAGTAAATATTATATGCCCCAGCGTGATGCGGTGCTGGTATTGCCACTGCGTCTAATTACCGTAAAACGACACCATCGACCAATTCGAAAGCAATTAAGGACTCGTGACTGCTTCGGTGGTCTCGTTGAGGTTTTCGTGTAGCCTTTTATCTCCTCTTGGGTTTCTGGAGCCGGTGGCGCGGAGACTGCGACAGCGACTTCTGTAACAAGATACGCCAGAAGTCCGCAGAACTGTTAATTGAATACCCGGGTGTTGGTGTGCTTCACGCTGGTATGGAACGAAGGATCGCGAACGGAGTAAAAGCGATGAGAACGGCATGCGAACGTATTTATGTGGGTTGATTTGCCGACGCGACGATTAAATACAGCGCGAGTGAACGATTTCGGCTACGGAAGGCTGCGACGAGGGAAATACGAGCCTGGAGTTTCTGGAAAATATCGTAATACGATATAAGGAAAGTTTGAGAAAGTTTTAATGAGAGGTAAATTTAATGTAGCTTGTTAAAGATTTAACACGCCACTATCTGGTAAAAAAATAAAGAACTTTGGCTTCGCTCGTCTTCTCGTCTATTAACAAACTTCCAATAACTTGTTTGTCCTGTGCCTTGTTCAAATTTGTAACCTGTTCGAGTTCTTCTTTGTCGAAAAGTTCCGTAACTAAGCAGCATCGTAAAAGAACTACATTTGTTGCCTTTGGTTTGAAGGAATTCCATCTGGAAGATCACCAATTGTGTTTTGCGAGAAGTTTAGGTAAGCGACGCCTGTTAATCGGTTTCTTGTCTCTATTCCCTATTTTACGTGATAACTATATGCTGAATTGGGGGTGCCCCCCACAATCTTCACATTTTCACGCAGAAATTACTAAAAATATTTTTTTTGCAACTTGAACTCTTCAGTAGCTTCAGAAATTTAGCTTTTTCAACTATTTATTAGCAAATGTGCTTTTCTCGCTTTTTTCATATTACACCCTATTTCGTACAAGAATTCCTCAGGTATACAGATTACTTTAGGGGAATTAGTTTCATTTTACCAACTTGCACTTTGCTGCTGTAAATTTGTACTTTACGCCGGTACTTACAATTACCTTTATAATTCTGGTTGCAATATGTGCCAAATTTTATTATATTTTAATTAACACCAAGGGTAGCTTGGTCCGAGGAAGGTTAAATAACACGTTGGGAAAAATAAATTAAACGCATTTGTCTTAAACCAAACGCTAGGTAGTTGTTCATGAAAAACTTGATGGATAAATATAAATAAAGCATAGCGAAACCTATCTCGTGCTCATATATTCCGTGCGGTCGTACAATAAAAAAAGCAACAGGTGAACGGGCATTTTAATAATTGTATCCGGTTACATTTAATAAGGTCCGCACGCAACCGTATGCGGCGCAAAAAAAAGGGTTACAAAAATCGAGCGTGCGTTGACTTGGTTCTACGTAGATAAGCTCTTCGCACGGCCACATCTAAACTCGCTCAGTATCCAGCCGCGTTTTTATAAATTACGATGCGAAAGAGTCCGTACTAGGCAGACGCGTTTCCTCTGCTTGAATGAGGCGATAAAAAATTTTTTCTCGATGTTAATTCTAATATTTCTTAAACGTTAAATATTGGCTTTACGTTAATTTCAAATTTTAAATTTAAAAATTTTAAAAATAACGTGAACGAAGGAACTGTATTGCATATAAGACAATGAGGGATGAGCATAGAACCAGATCGCGTAGAGAAAGTTTACTTCAGTACTTGATTCACACTGTATAGCGTTGACTATGTGTATTAGATTGTAGTGTAGCTTCAGGCGAAGATTCAATTTTATAAAACAAGCTAAGTTTTGAGTGTAGGCTTTCACGACCGTAATCCATAGTAGAAATGTCTTTCGGGTGATGTCATGTAGTTAAAATTTTTTTTTTTTACTTGACGTTTCGCTGACCATCCTGTCAGCTTCTTCAGAAGATTTCTAAAGACTGGTGTTGTTGTCTCTTCTACTCTCTCTCTCTTTCTACTAAGCTAAGCTTTCCGTAATTTTCAAACCATAATCAAAGACTCTGACTTGTTCTTGTTCTACCACAATTAATGAATTTCCAATAAATGCAAACTTCTCCATTCTTCAAGAGGAAACTTGTTACACACGATTGCTTTCCTTGTAACAAGTATCTACATAGCTGCAAATGGTGCCATGATGAGGAAGTAACATACAATAACTCAAAGTTTCACTGTTATATTTCTAATCTGCGCTTACCAGTCGCGGATGTAAACAAAAATCCTCCTAACCGCATAAAATCAATACTTACTAGGAAGTATCTGATTTCATATTAAATTGGATTTCAGAGCAAATCGTTACAGGTTATAGCCTGATGTTGTTTCAATCTCACGACACCATACTGTTAGCCAAGGATTTCGAAGGAATTAATTTAATTAATCGCAGCTATTTTAGCTTTTATTTGAAACAGAAAGATTTCAGAAAATTGCTTTAAATTCTTTAAGCTCGCACGAGTTCATATTAAGAGGCAAAATCCGTGAAACTTGTTTTATATGTCGTGAAATTTTAACAAAAAATGCCAAT
Organism: Oryctes borbonicus; assembly: GCA_902654985.2. NCBI lineage: Eukaryota > Metazoa > Arthropoda > Insecta > Coleoptera > Scarabaeidae > Oryctes > Oryctes borbonicus. Next base: position 1,851,793 of record LR736887.1, read on the forward strand.
CGATCTAACCTCAAACGTTGACGTTACGCGAACTCTTTATGGTAACGCGGCAAGCACTAGAATCCTGCGTATTTTTAAATAATCCAACGTTGAATTTACCTTAACCCGATTATATGTTTTAGATTATTTCAATTGATTTTGTCTTTTTATGTAAAAGTACCATATTACAACGCCTAACCTGCCATGCGAGCTCGCCCCTAACTCTATGAGCTTAAAAAGCGCAGACAATTGAAAGATATAAACATTTCCCATAGAGCTCGACGATTTCTTATCGAGTAATATTTAATTTACGAAATTATGGATAAAGACGATGTTATATCGTAGTTCCCACAGGATCAAGATAAGTTTAACTTTAACAAAACAAATGGAAAGAAAAAACTAGTTCAAATGTTTATCAGTTCAAAACTAGTTCAAATCGATATCGCGGATACCACGTCATCAGGCAAATAAAAAATTCTTAATAGCTTTAATTTAATAGCCGGCCACAGAATACTACTTTTTTTATAATATTTTCATAAGCATAAGTGGTTCCTTCGGACCTCCTGGAGTCCTTATGACCGCTGAGGGGGGTCAAGCAAATTATAATCAATCGATTTTTACGTCCTATCTATGCAGGTTTAAACTGAAACAGAATCTCGCCGCTACATGCAATTTTTTCACTAAGGCGTTCAGGTTTTGGCTATAAAAAAGGGTCCGTGGGCACTATAAGTTTGGGCACCATTGCACTAGCAGAATTTAGTATTGGATATGCCTTGTGTATGGGTTCACGTATTTATTTAAATGAACCATGTGAACACGTAAATAATTCCAGAAGATTTCTACATGCTGCTTCCAATTAACACAAAAAAAAAAAATCCGGTAGGCATCGTAATTAGCACGAAATAACAAAACACTAGAATAAAAATAAAGATCGTAAATCAACAAGCATATTATTTATTACGGTGGTGTAGTCGTTAAGAGAAAAGTTTTACGCAAAAGGCTGAATAGAATTAGTCCACAATAGAAATCAGAATGCCAACCATTAGCTAAACGCTGTAATGTAATTTATGAAGCACACACAACACAATACTGCAACTAAGACGTTGCATTTTTAAATTTCCTACTTATGAAACTACCAGAAAACCAGAACGAAAAACCGCACAATAGCACCATCGGGTCGATTTCTAATCAATTGTACCTGATCACTTGCAAGAACGGCCGCAGATGGTCCGCCAGACGTGCTCCATCACGATAAACCATAAACGGATACTAAACGAGAATAAATATTGCCGCGTTCAACTCTTTTTAATATCTCGCTGCGACGTACAAAAATCGAAACGGAATCAAATGAATTATTTGCAATAATCGCGAGATCTTAGATGGATATGGTCCCATCGAAAAATTTACGAACTCATTTCCTATACGAGCTGGAGAAAGAGACCTTTTATTCAGGAATTTAGGGTAAACGTGAGAAGCATATCGCTTCATTGTGATGATTAAGGAGAGAGATGTAGACTTATCTCGTTAAGTTAAATGGTTATTTCCTGGGAAAGTTATTTAATGGCGCTTGTGTGACGGACTTTACACGATACAAGAGTAGAGACGTTAGTGTGAATATGAAATTGAAAGGGAATAGTTTTATTTAATATTATATGTAAAAGGTTCCAAAAACCAACAAAGCTCCGGATATTAAAGCACTTTTACGAAGTTATAAAAGCACGCGCCTCTAACAACATGAAGACGTACACCTTAATGTACGTAAGCAAAGAAAGAAATTCTTGGAAATGAAATAAACACCACAGAGAGAAAGTAGCTGGCTTTGCGTCTTTTCCTATTTGGAAGAAAAAACATCATGTGTCATACATAAAGAAGGAACTCCGAAGATATACTTCCAGGAAAAACGCGTACAGCGCGGAAAGATATAAAAAAAAGGAGTCGGAATAAGATCTTATTTGCCTTTCATGAATAACGTGTACTTCAGCATCTATTGAAGGAAGCGTTTGAAATATGCTGCATATCACAGCAACCAAATAAGATTTTTAGATAAAAAAAAAGTTACTGGATCGCGAATTTTGATGGGTTTTTACAATTTTTTTTTTGCAAACTATTTTAATGACGCATTAGCGGTTTCAAAACGGCTGAATTGTCGCTCTCGGTAAGATCATAATGTTAAGTGGCAATGATGATTTACAAATGAAATTGATAAAACTGTTGGCAAGGTTTCAAAGAAAATTGAACAAAAGAGAACTTGAGAGATAAAGAAAACTTCGTGTGTTCATAAACTGACTTGGTGGATTAACATTGGTAACTTCTGTTAATTAACTTCGTACAATTTTAAAAATTTGTTTGCACCAGATACTTGATGCGGAGGTGTCTTAGTGCTGGGTGTCTGAAGGCATTGACTAAATGATCCAAAAAAATCACTTCTTCTTCAAAAAAAAAAAAAAAACACCGATTTGCGCACAACGTAATTAAAGAAAAGAAAGGTTCGTGCTAATTGTTCGTACACGAAGCAGTTGCTAGAAAATGATTGGTTGTACTGGACATATACGCTGCCCAACAAAAACTTAGACGTGGTAAGATATTTTTTTAAGGGTTTTAAGGGTTACAACATTTCTTTGCGAAACTAGCAAGATATCGAATTAAGTTTTTATTCATAAAAGTCAAATAAACTTAAAAATATCTCCTCCAGTAACAGATAAACTAAATAATAAATTATTACTCCAATGTTTAAACAATTTCTGCGACAAAAATTTAGACGCTCTGTTGCAAATGTAAAACAAAAATCAACAAATTAGTGATCGGTAATGCGTAGATCCTCCATTGTTCTTAATCTCTTTCAATAGTCTGTTATTGATAGATTTATATAAATTTAACACATAATTTTGAGGGATATTCTGCCATTCAGTCACTATTGAAGTTTTCAGTTCCTCTACCGTGAAATATTGACGGCCTCCGCCATAAACGCAACGTGCCGATTCACTTCACATGTTTGCAATAATGTTTAAGTCTGGTGACCGTGCCGGCCACTGTAAAGTTTTAATCTTTTTCCCTTTAAACCATTCAGTAATGGTTTCTGCTTTATGAATTGGCGCGTTATCTTGCTGAAAAACAAAATTGCGCCCGGCCCATCGGTTTCCAAAACGTAGAAGATTGTCACGCAATAAGTCTTTATACGTCACAGATTTTATCATTTTGTTTATGCAAAACACTATCTCACTTTTATCGCGGAATCCAATCGCTGCCCATATCATCACAGATCCACCCCCTCATTGTCTGGTCATTTTCACTTTTGGTTCCTTTCTCAGATCCTGATAATAATGCGAGTACCCATCCGGTTCGTCCAAATTAAAACGTTCCTCATCGGAAAATATAACTTTTTCCCATTGTTTCTTCCAGGATACGTGTTCTTCGGCAAATCTCAACCTCGCTTCTTTGTGTTTCGCCAAAAGTGGGCGGTTTTCTCAACATTTTCTTCCGTGATACTACCGGTAACGCCTTTAAAATCCTTTGAACATTACGCACGTGCGTTTGTACCCCCGCCTGTTCTGCAATAACTCTCGCGGACCCAGAAGAATTGGATGCACACCGCAATATCATGCGTTTATCCCGCTCACTTACAGCTTTCGGTCGCCCTGGCCTTTTGGTTTGCCGTAATTTTCCGGATCTTTTAGGAATTCCTAACGCAATGATCGCTTCTTCGTAACCGGCGAGCAATTTCCTTCTTACTAACACCATCCTGGTGCCAGACTAGAACTTTACCCTTTTCTATCAAGGATAATTGCTTTTTTCTACCCATATTGTAAGTACTTTATAAAATATAATTTCTCGTGGTGAAATGTGCACACTTTACCAGCACATAAATATAAAGAAAATTAATAAATATATATAATAATAAATAAAGCTGCATATAAAGAAAAGTATGAAATTAAAAGATTTTTGCTTGTATTAATGTAATAAATGCACAGGGTCTAAATTTTTGTCGCATTTAAAGTTCCTATTTTGATCTGGGAAAATCCCAATTACCCCTCATAAAGCAATAAATACCCAGAAATATCTATAAATGGACTATTTACATAACAAGTATTAATGATATGAAATGGATGCTAAGGTTACGCGGTTATTTTATTGGTTTATTTTCAAATTGTGGGCGTTCAGAAACCCCGTTCACATTTCCTAATAAAAATGGAGATTTCTTATGTTAGTAACAAAACGTACCCTTTTTTTACACCAAAATGTATTTTAAAAGATGAATGTGCATCACGACAAAAAGAGGGACGTAAGTAAAAAAACCTTTTAAAGATCTTACGATTGGTGGATATTTAATGTCTTTTTATGATTTTCTACTAGAAACCTTAGGATTGTCCTGATTGGGTAATATTTAAAAAGAAGGCGTGTTATAAATATATATTTGGCATCGGTCGGTCTGTGATGGTTTCCTATTTGCAAATGGGCATGTTACAAGTATATGCGGAACCAAAACAACGTTCGACATGTAGATGGCGCATCAAATCCAATGGAAACCGAGATTTTCGAATCCTATAAAATGGAGCTCGTTCAGTCTCTTCTAAGCTAGCGTATTGTGTCTCAAAATACACTCAAATCACTTTGTAGCGTTTTAATTGAAGCCGTATGGAAGGATTTCGCACAGTTTAACTGTAACCATAAAAACGAAAATTTTTTTTCTTTATATTTTCATAAACGAAATAGACGACCCAAAGTAGTGTTAATTTCCATGCTTCTTGCGAGAAGATCCTATTACAAAGCGAGCGTCCTTCTTATTGAGGCCAGGGCCTGTAGAGATACGCAAAATATGCAATTTTTGGGAGACAATACAACGATCTGGCGAGAGAATATTAAAATACATGCATAAACATAAGATATTGTTTGGTTAAGTACTACTCTCTCACGATCTTCGAAGCTAATAATCTAGATTGTATCTGACTTCGTGTAATCTACCTAATTGCACTCACAAAGGCCATTGTTAAACGATATTATTAGTTATTTCGTTCGTACAAACGCATGCACGTCCCTATTCACAATGTCACATTTCATTAGGGACACGAATCAAATAAATCATAGCGTCGGCAAATGGATACTTTCGCCGGACAGAAAAAGTTCCCAATTTTGATCTGGATAGTAAAGTTGTATTGGCAGATCGAGTATGCGGCTATTATATAGATAAGATCTATCTACGTACATGCACTTTGCTTTTGCACAATTGAATAATCGCATTAAATAGCCGCGGACATCGCGGAAATAGATCCGGAAATTATGTCCATTGTTTATTTACCGGTCATGGTAATATGAGGATGAATAATAGCATCTGCAGACATGATCATTAAATCGGGTAGTTTCTCTTGGAATTGTTCGAGAACTGCTGATTCATCGTCGTTGTACATCGAGTTCCGCGATTTATTTAAGCAATGCGAAATAGAAATGAAATTGTTTAAACAGTTGGGTAATAGTGTTAAAAAGATGTAGAGAATGGGAAGATTTCATTTGGTTATGTAAGCGTGTCTATGTGTTAATTATTTTTATTTTTTAAAAAGAAAAATCACTGTCTCTAAATAGTGCAAAGAAAATGATTTTCAGGAAAGTATTAATTTTGTATACCAGACTTTGGGAGTTGCTGCACCAAGCTTTAAGCCCCAAAACCACACGAAATGTTAAAAAAGGATCAATTTCGAAAAACTTAGACGAGGTTAAAAGTAAAAAAAAAAGAACACGGGTGATCTCATATTTTCTTGCATTTACTTCTCATCGTACAATGACTTCTTCTAGAAACGAAAACGGTTCAAGAAAAAAAATTTCTTTAATCATCGCGCTTAAAAAAAAAAGGAGAAAAACCTAACGCGTTTAAAATTCCTCTTTTTTTCCTCGCCGATTACTTTAATTACTTCTTCCGTCGAAGGCAATGAAAACGCAACCAAAAGAAACGGAGTCAGTGTGTTAAATATTCTCTTAACGGCTTCGCGCGAATCTGCAAATGGATCGAAAACATTCGGACTAATATGCTGGTGCCGCTGTCGCGGTCTCCCGTCTTTTTTGTTGTCCTCTAGATCAGCGCGCGCCTGTTGTTGTCCATCCGGTTCTCCAAGACGTCCTCCAGTTCTAGTGACCTCTTCAATAGCGGTCAATGGGCTTTGCATCACGCCAGATACATCAGAGCAGACCGACGATATACATGTACATGTACACTACCGTCCGCGGAAGTTTGACCAAGGGAGAAAGTTTTACAATGCCTTAATTTAATAAGTTTTATTTGTCGTTATAATGTCGTAATAGCAAACAGTCTCGTGGTATTGCTAAACGATCCAGGATGGTAACTTTGCACGAAGAAGGTTATTATTTGGAAGACCGCGATTGCACAGCTCCATCACGAATAACTACCCCAGCAGATGAATAATAAAGAAGAAGTTATCCTTTATTTATTGGTATTAGTTGCCTTTTATTTTTTAATTTTTTTTTTAACTTTTATTACTTGGCCAAACTTCAACGGGTGGTAGTGTACACATATACAGATTTGTGCAAAGGAATTCGGTTGCTATCTATTGCTTGTTACCGATAGAAATCTCGTATCCAAATTGGGATTTAGTGGGTTACACACTACAAATGGTAGTCTGCTTATCTTTATTTATTTAAAGCTTTTTTCGTGGAGATAAGATATAAATATATAACTAATGAGATTTATAAGTCTTTATACGTTTGCATTAATGCAAGAGAAAGAAAAGGAAGTAGGGTGGTGAGATCTTCCATAATCTGTTTCTTTTTTAATTATTTTATTTTTATTTATTTTTTTATTATTTTTTATTTATTTATTATTATTCAATTATTTTACAGAAAAAGAAGTTTGTGAGAATATTTGCAATTTTTCCACTTATAGTGCGAGATAGAAAAAGAAATATGAGGTGATTATTAACGTATTTAAAGTGGGACAAATAAACACCATTCATATCTCTTTATTTTATATTTAACCTTATCCGAAAGTCTGGGCAAGTTAATGTTTTTGGGAGCTTAGTTAATAATAGTTAAGGGAGCTGATAACTAAAGTAGGCAAATTCGGGTGCAGAGCTAACGAATAGACTCTTGCATGCGAAGGCGATGCCGTTCCGGTGCTAAAAACAAAAGAGTTTTTAAGATGGCTTGCGTAGACACGCAATAATTTCTGAAAATCTAGCCTTAAGGGTGTGGAATAGGTTCTCCTATGCTCGTTTGGGAGTCTTGTAATTTTTTCAACTTAGAAAGATGAAATTTCGTACTAAGGCTTCTGGTTAGAAACGAAGAAATGAAAAGAACTACTTATTTTAAACGAGTTCTCATTTGATAATCCAGCAATATATTAAAGATAGAAGCTCCTCACATCATTTATTTTCTCTTTACTTTGTTCAATTATTCCTTACCTGCCTTTTCAATTTTCCATAATACCTTAGAAATCGGCCGATATACAAAATTAGACAGCTTTATTAGCCTCAATTTGGGGGTGGTGCACTTTTAATTGCAGCCAGTGTAATTATACGCGAAAATTTTTATTTGGAAATTTTTTTTTAATTTCTAAAGAATGATGCTAGATGGGCACGCTGTATATAAAAATATAAATGAAACGAACACAAATAAGACACCTCAGCAGATATAAAACTAACAATATGTCTTCATAGGAAGGTACCGTTAATACTCCTATGTGTAAGTCGTTGTTGCTAATTGAGACTCTAGCACATACCACCCCAGATGACGATATTACACTATAAACCATAAATACAGTTAAATAATAGCGACAACAACCTCCGTCCCCCAAGAACCCATTGCACACGTCTCTTTATTCAAATTATTTATGGTACAGGCCGTATGTTTTAGCTTACCAAATAGGTACGTATAAAGATGAATAATCTCTTTCCTTGAAAGATACAGACATATTTGAACGGTGGATTTTCCTATTTTGTAGCATGAAGCTTATTATAAATACAATGGTTTTTCCATATTTGGGAAGATTGTATATGCTAAGAAGATATTTTGGTTATCCTAATTTAACGGCAAGGTTTTAGATTTATTATCTTCCATCTCTAGATCTGCAAATATGATGGAAAAAAAAATTTAAAAGAAATAGGCAGTACACAAAAATAACATTTTAGCAATTATCTATGTATGTACACCTCGGGTCATAAAAGTCTGACCAAGTGGGAAAAGTTCAACTAATTAGCCTTGCAAGAAAATGAATTAACATTAATTTTGGAAATCAAAGAAGCGCGATGGAACGCGGTAGAACAGTTATAAATAATTTAAAACGAAATATGGAAAACTACGGAACAAATTACAAAGGCCGTATTCAAACTGCAACTATCCCAGTGTGAAAGCAGCCTCTAATTCCTGTTGTACTGTCAATCTGTGGCCAGTTTGAGGACTGTGTAAAGAATACTTGAAAAAGGCGTAGATTACAGAAAAAAGTCGCAGAAACATAAAAAAATAGACAAACACGCTGCGGTCCACACCGCACGGATTATTAGTACCTAGCTTGAAGACCAAAATATCGAAGAGAATCTTCAGCGGCTCAATGTATCACCCGATTTAAATATTATTGAAAATGTCCGCGGCTCAAGAAATTAGTAACAACTTTTCTTTGGTTAAAAAAAAAAAAACTTCTATGTATTTACATCGATGTTATAAGTAAATTATTTACTTGTTTGGGCTCGATGCCTACTTCACCATCTCATGTACATACAAACACAGATTTTTCGCCCGATAATCTCGTTACGCTTAATATATAAAAAAGGCCAGCGAACAGCTGTCCTGCATTTTCAATTACGACAGCGGGTAAAGCAACATGTTCGAATCGTGATTTCCGCCTAACACATGTTCGTTTTGCGTAACCGTTGGTTAATGATTTAGGCCAGTATATGCGATTCGGTTAATGCGGGTATTTCTAACGCATTCTTTTTGCGGTACATAATAATACGCGTGAACGCAGCTTCAAAGCTAACGCGCGCTGCGGTAAAGCATTATTGTCAATTAGTCGTCGTTAAAAACACCTCAATATTGTCGTTTTGCTATTCGTGTCATTCGAGGTGAAGATGGCCGCTAATTTCTTCACATTTGCTAGATTTTTAAAGCAGAAACGTAGTGAAAGTTACAGATATTACCAGCTATAACAAGGATAATAGCTTTTTTTATAATTTATTACATATCTTTTATAATTTAATAATAATAGTAATAAATCTATTTTCTTCGTGTATTGTTATAAATTTTATTACATTTCTCCATTGGAAATTGGTATTTCTTTGCATCTCATAAAGATACCGCCTCCTGGTCTAGAAATCAGTAATGACCAGAACAGAAGCTCTTAGATCTTATTGACTGATAATTAGAGATGACCAATTACTACTTTTTTGCAACGACTAGACAGACTCGTGTCTATTCGCCTCATAAGAAAGGGTTCGTGTTTCCTACTGGTTTCCCCGAGAGTCGACGAAACACGGGTCTGTCTAGTCGCTGCAGAAAAGTAACTCTGTCATCTCTATTGGTAATATAGTTAGGTTAATTTCTTGACCCTTTTACATAAGGCTACGACAAGAAAAGTATCGCAAAATCAATGATAAAGGTTGTGTAGCATTTAATGTACTGTTCCCATATACAGGGTGATTCTCTGAACTCGCTTATTATTGAAGATATGAAGGTGATAGGTTTAAACTTGGCAAAGATACTAATTTTTGCCTTTGCTAAGAGAATCTCAAGAGAAAATGGATCTGTGACGTACGAAAAGTGCTCATTTCCTTCTAGCACCCTTATTTGGCCTAGCAGAAAAAAAAAAACTCGTTCTCTCCGACCATCATTAGCTTTCTTATCTCTTACAGGCGCCTTATTGGGTTTTGACCCCGCCAGAAAGAGTTTTTTTTTCTGATTTCAACCATGTTGATAAGAGTTTTTCTTTTTCTTCGGGTTCGTAACAAACACTAAATTCAGCCATTTTGTCGAATTTAGTAAGGGTCGAAATCGAATCAGCCTGTACATTCTTCTTCTTTTAAATAACCTTAAGCAGGAGTAGCCTGTTGAGAAACTCGTTCTATGGAACAATTAAGTTTACTAAAAGAATCAAGAACAATAGCTGCGGTTGCAACTAAATCTGCAATATTATAATAATATTTTATTCTTCTTGATAAATAACCGTGTCATGTTACCCAATCGAACGAGCTTACTGTAAATATAACCTCATTCTTTCACGACTTTTCAAACCGCCGTCATATATGCACGGTTGTGTTGTTACCCAACAGTTACGTAAGAATACTACCAATTAGTTTTATCTTTTACATAATTTACTTGTGTTTCTGGGAATTAAGCGCTGGCTTAAATATATTTCCTGTGTACGAGTTTTGTAATGATTGTTCTCCTTCTTCTTATTTTCTATATTTTTTTTTTGCACTCAAAACAAACGTTGTGTGTATTTTACGTAAGCAACAAATTGTTTGAGACATAGTGCCAAAATGATAAAATATCAAAAACGAAATTTGGCGAAACCATTGAGTTCTCAATGTTTATCATGAATAACCCTTTCAGCGTTATCTTCTATTTGAATAATTTAAATCTATCTCAAGTGCGACCTTGATCTTGAAGCTATTATTTACGCAGAAGTACAAACTAAGCATGCGGAGCAACAATGTCTTAACCTCGAGCCTTTAAAAATCGAATCAATCTAGGATAAATTCTAAAAATCTCACATCTTAAGCACTCTTTCTCTATTCCAATAAATTATACACAGCTACCCTCCTTTATTGATTTTCACGCGCAAATGCTTCTGTACCAAATACCAACTTTCATTATACATATAAAGTGTACAAACGAACAAGGTGGCCTTGAGACATCTTTCTCGTCAAATACAAAAGTATATGCGCATATTTTCTTAAAGTGTTACGAGCCAGGTTAGGCGTTTACGTACTTATAGCTGCAGGTTAGAAAAAAGAATTGTAAAAAACGGGCTAGTTATCAATTAACCTAGAAAGAATTTTCTTCGAGGCTGAGCGCATGCAAGAATTCGTTTTCACTTGATGATGTAGATAAGGCAGCTTAAGGAGATCCTACCTGTACATGTGGTAGTTGATTAATATCGTTAGCATTCGCAGATTAACGTCTTCGAAAAGGTTAACGCGAAAATATCTGGGCAAGTAACTGCTTCGTGGCGTCATTCGTGTAATGAATGCTGATATTTAACGAAACGGTGTAGTCAATATTTAAAATAAATGGTTGTTTTGATAGTAATAAAATATAATAACGTAATCCTTGGTAAAACGCTACGTAAAAAGAATTTATTTGGCGAGTGGTCGTAAAGTAGCGATTCTTTTCTGTAGGTCTTTTTCAAACTTCCACATTCGCGAAATGCGAAGAACAATTCTGCTAATTATATTTATTCTTAATTATCTTATTACCTTATGGGAGAACGCGAGGCGTCGTTGAGGTAAGGGGGTCGGATGGGAGAATGCAGAATGAAATTCTACGTCACCTTATATACCTAAAATTCGTGTGACGTTACAAAATCATCGGCCGAAAGTAACTTAACCGCAATGTGGACAAAGTAATAGTTGAAATTAAAAAAATTGTTTAAAGAATGGAAAATTGTTCCACTAATAAATTGAATATTCTCTTCGTCTTGAGAATCTTTAAATATTTAAACCGTTAAACCATTGGTCATCAGCAAATCATAAATGCTCCAAAAGTTATTTAAATGAACAAACCCTGTTTATTGGATGGCAAATGAGAAAGCATGCTTTACCATAACCACTCTTCATAACAGTGATCCTGATGAGGAGGAATCTAAACCAGTTGCGTTCACAGCAAAGGTCATTCCTGCAGGACTTGAATTTGTGAGAATTTGTGGGCAATCGCTTTCCACAAAGTGACCCGAATGTTAATAATAATAATAATAATAATAATAATAATAATAATAATAATCTTTACTAGTGCTATTACACAACAATAGTGTTTATACAAGTCACACAAGCGAAAGAAAATTGAATAATCCAAGCTGTTGGTGATTGTGGCGCCGGATACTTCAAAATCGCCTTCGCGACATATGTAAATAGTCGAGGTTCAAAATAGAGCATGCCAAATCACCACCATGAATCACCTCAGTTCTACAATAGCTTGATAACAAAGTATAATGATCAATTACAGTATTGAGAAGGCGACTATTGTCAAGCCAGTGCTCATTTACGCAAATGAAAGCAATATCATGTTCTTGAGTAAATAATTGTATTTCCAGAATCTTATTTCACAAACATTGTAGGTTTATATGTAACACATCCACGTTCATTATTTCTTCGTTTTCTTTCCATAAATGGGCTTAAAAAACGATTAACGCATGCGCCTCTAGGCCACGTGGCAGGATTTTGAATAACTTCTTCAAATCGTGCCGGTAGGGTTACTTTGAAAGACGAGTATTCATCTGGATGCTTAAAAGATATCTTCAGGCGTTTGGCATCTTCAATTTTCTTACTAACCAGGTAATGTTCACTGGTTAAATTAAGTTCCAAGCGGAAAACGTGATAATCGATACAAATCTTGTAGCTGCCTTAATCGACGTAATTTCGTAAAAAGATCCGTGTATGACAAGTAATTTCTTTCGACGATTTATGGTTTTGCATTCTTCCTTTTTTGATGTGGAGTCGCTCTTTATTTTTGAACTAGTCTGTAGGTCTTCTATTCCACCGCTAGTGTTAGGGCTTTTGTTTGCAGCCGCTTTTTTGTTGTTGTTGTCTGTTGAACGAGTTTCCCAATTCCAACGAGATATCAATAAATGCTTAGCTCAATACGAGGAGGTTTAAGTGAAAACTAGACACAATTATTTCATTACCCAATAAAATTGTCCGTTTCACATAACGCCAAGAACCAAATGTCTCCTTCTTTACATTATTATCACCTTCCATAAGTTCATCAGCTATTCACAGGGTCGTGGTTAAAACTGGGAAAGACGCCAGTTCGTTGGGTTCCCGTACTTACACCTTACTCTTGTGTGAAAATTACATAGGATTACTAAGCAAAAATATGACATGGCTTAGAGAAAACAAACGCATCTAGCACGCCATACGCGTTCTTACGAGGTCGTAAAACACCGCATATCAATAGCCGATACGATTTATTATTTATCGAAAAAAAAATATAATAAACCTAATAAACCCGGAGACGATTACGTAACACGTGACACAATAACTAACCTATGCTGTTGTTATTTATTCTGATCTATTAATAATTTACAATTATCGCGAAAGCAATCAATTATACAGCGGCTTCATAACCTATAAGCAATAAAATAAGCATAATTTACGGAAAGAAACATATACACAACACATAAATACTACTATATGGCGTTCTTGAACGTCCTTCATGTGTCGAAACTCTAAAGTGTGAACTCGTTACTCCTAATACACACAATGAGTCAATAATGTCCACGATAAACACGATCTAAAGGTCGTATGTGCGAAGGCAGGCGAATAGTCGGCCATAAAATTAGTAACGAACGAATATAACTGGTTAATGGATAAATGGAAAGGCATCTAGAAAGAGAAAGAGAAGTTCGTGAGGTGTATTTTCGATTATTACTTAGGAATTTTCGTGTAATCGCGAAGTGTTAACCTTATTTCGTAAACTGCTACGTTTACTAATGGACGGAATGCCTTTCAATTAGAAAGAAATCGGAGCGACGTTAGTATTTATTTTTTTTGTAGATTTGATAAGTAATAGTTAGTGTTTAGGAAAGGAATTACTCTTTGGACCTTGTCGACCAATTTTACTAAATACACTCCACAACAAAAAAAAATGTTTTACGGGTTTTAAGGGTTACAACATTTCTTTGCGAAACTAGCAAGATATCTAATTAAGTTTTTATTCATAAAAGTATCCGGTCCGTCCAAATTAAAACGTTTCTCGTTAGAAAATATAACTTTTTCCCATTGTTTCTTCCAGGATACGTGTTCTTCAGCAAATCTCAACCTCGCTTCTTTGTGTTTCGCCGAAAGTGGTGATTTTCTCACGGAATGTTCATCGTCATCAGTTATTTGATCATTTTTGAAACGTTTACACCAGTCATAAGTTGGCGTTTCATCCAAAGCACCCCTTCCCTTAACGTTTTGCTTTTCACCCGAATCGTCCACTGAGAAATTGCAGAAATCACAAGCGGATGCAACACTCACTTTGCCCATATCGAATAAAATGTTGCATGGGTGCAATGAAGCGAAATACACAATTATTTTTATCAGATATTTTCAATTTATATTGGCCCAAGTATGTAAGCTGGAGGGTCGGGATAGAGCAGACATCATACGGTTAATGATGGGGATTCACGCATCCTCAAAGCAGCTGTCCCAGACTAATTAATTAAACTTGCGTAGTAGCGTAGATTGTGTTGTTTGTTCATCGATGTCTTCTGGTAAATAAATTGTGATGACTTTATTCAAACGTTAACTTCAGGACCCGTTAAGTATCGTCGAAAATAGTAAATAACTGTATCCAGCAGGTCAATTTCCAATTAATAAGATGAAATTTGCAGAAATGAACAGGTACCGATGCTTATTTCGAACTGGCAATATTTAAAGTGTTTTTGTTTTGTAAGGTGCTATCTTTAAAAGTAGCGGAGCGGTACGAGTAGAAATAGGAAGGTAAATAAGAGTAAGAGGGTGGTGTAGCGTGTTGGGTTGATAATTGGTCCATTATGCAGCTTTCTCTGCAGGGCTCACTGAGACGCAGACGGATTCTTCCTTTGCAACACCGACTTTCGCTCGACATTCAAGATTCAGGGTTCAGGATTCAGGGTAGCTTGTTGATGGGACAGGCAATAATGGATTTCAATTATTTTGATCTGGTTTTAGTTTGAAGCGGATTTCTGGCGACTATAGGGAAATTTGTTAGAAGGTCCTAAAGTGAACGATTTGCAAGACCCACGAGTTAAGATCGTGAATGATTGCTTCTGATTTCTTAATAGGACTCTATGAAAGTGTCTTTTTTGCATAGATTAACACTAAGTAATATCAAACACATAGAAAAACAAAGTGAACCCCCAAACTAAAATATTATTTTTAAAAGATTGACTTGTTTTACGTAATTTGATAATTATCATAATCTGAAAACTGAACACTTGATATAGATTTGAGATAGATTCATTTCAAAAGAAGTAGGTAATTTTTATAAAACAAGCGCTCGCCTGCAGACCGCGTAATTTCAATGCAGACCGCGGGAGATGAAATTAAAGATAATTATTTTTATGCGTCGTGAAAAGGTAATACCGTTATTATGAATGTTTCTACTAACATAGAGAGCAGAAACCGGATGAGCATACACACACTTTATGCTCCCATTATTCCACGCCTGCTACGTGAAAAATACGCACCTGAAGCTACGGCTATGGTATATCCATTAATTACTAGCGTACAAGCGTACATATATTAAGTATATTCGCGTCTGAAAATTCCAACGCTCAACTCATTAAACTTAATGAAGAGGGAATAATTTGAATACAGCTCGTTTAGAAAATCGTAGAACATATCCGTTTCAAATAACTCGAATTAATTCGTTCGTTATGTACATTTCCAAGTCATATCTGAGGCAGTGGAAGCATTATACGGGGTGAGGGAGCGAGAGCTCTATAGCTCGCTACGTTTCTGGCCTTGTCGATGGTGTATCCGGTATACCGCAGGGCTCTAAACTGGGCGCGCTGTTGTTTGTCATTTTTAGTAACGATCTACCACTTAATACCAGGTTTTGTGATTTTATGCAGATGTCGTTGCAACTGGCAATGACATCGTGAACTTTTTGTGAATTGTAATTTAATATAGCCAGTTTCAAATTGTAGATTGTTAAGTATTACGTTGGATGGTAAATTAAAATGAGACATGCGTTTAAAAACCGTTGTTTCAAAATTGAAGAAGGCATTAAAATTTTATAAACATTAAGATTCGCTAAACGGGAATGAGAGTTACTTAAAACCAGTTTTTTTTTTTTTTTTTTTTTTT
>LR736887.1:1867857-1902381 GCA_902654985.2 Oryctes borbonicus
TTTTTTTTTTTTTTTTTTTTTTTTTTCAACAAAAGGCTTTACGTATTATCAACAAGTTAGTTAGGGAGCTGGTTTAAGTGTTTAAGCGAATTCATATTCTGGCGGAAGTTGATGAAAGTAAAGAAGTGAGTATGAGCGGTTTCTGCCTTTATTATATAGCTGCGATATCAAATGAGGAGAGCTCGTCAAAGATGCGGAAAACAAGTTAATCGCGCCTGCCTTGTTGTATTAAATTAGTATAATTCCAAAAATAAATTAATGTGGCCGCCTAAATAGTACTGTTTTTATATCTGCAGTATTATAAATTTGTTTTGGAAAAAAAATAAATTCAATCATTTCATCGTATCCGCCTTTAAGCCTGATAGTTATAAAAAAATTATAAAAATAGGAAATGCTGATTTTCGGAAGGCGGACATTTTGTAATTCATTATACGAAGAATTTTCTGACTAAAAGGTGTTATCTTCACATTTCACAAGTGGCTCAGGATGGACCTTTATTTGAAGTTTATACCATAAATTTTTAAAAAACGCAAATTACCCTCGCATTTCAGCCAGCTTTCAGCTTTTGGAAGTTCATCCTCTGAAGGGCTAAAATAGGGAATGGAGAGTAGTTCAAGAGGTAAAATCCGTGGAGGAATTTAATATCGGAATTTTAAAATATAAAAAAAAACATATTTCATAATTTTTGGAAAACCAGTCCTTAAGAGAGTAAATTGGCAGTGGCAGTTTTGCATCAGCGGGTTCAGAAATTCGTTTCCTTTTTTTGTTTCTAACCAGAAGCCTAAGCATTAAATTTCATCTTTGTAAATTAAAAAAACAACGAGACTCCCAAACGGACTTTTCCTATTTGACACCCTTAAGACCTAAATTTCCAGAAATTATTGCCCGTTTACACACACAAAAAAAAAATTATATTTTGCGCCAGAACTAAATTGAAAGAATGTAACATTGTTTCTGTAAATTTCATTTAAATCTAAAGAAAAAATATCCCAATTTTACCGATTTTTATTTATCTAATTGTCTTTGTATTAAAAAATATTAAAATATGCCATACTTGGGCGTACACTAATACTACATCTTCTTACAGCCTCAAATACTGTAGCCGCATCAGTTTTTAATTGCTTTTTCGTATGCGAACATTAGAAACATGTGACATTTAACAGTAAGCATTATTGTAGCCCTATTATAACAACTATTGACTTGTTACGGCTGCTCTAAAAGTTCTTTAACATGTAATAAAAGGATTAAATGTTACACGTAATCTTCGCCTACCGAATATCAAAACGTGCCGTTATTGAAACTTGATGCGATAATCATAGCGCCTAGATTCTATACAATATAAAAAAAAGAATTCTTCTAGAACATCCAGGTACACGTTTTGATGCGTTTTATAGCGCACATTCGCCGGAGAACCTAGTCAATAGGAAATAATACTATTATCCCTCTTCAGTGTGCTTCCACAAACGTGAATATAATTTAGTTTATGTAATCATCAACTGATGCGCGTCAGATGTCCTACTTTTTAGACGACCGGTCGATATACGGTGCTGTTGATGGAAATTGTAACACGTGATCGAATTTAGTCGCGGAATTTTAGACGTAACGATAAAAATGAGTAAAGTACCAATTTATTGAAATTTATGAAATAGGCAACATTTTAAAATTCTTCTTTTGCCGTCTTAAACTAGATGACGTTAATTATTATTTAAATTTATTCTTAAGCTGTAACTCCTTTATTTCTTACAAAAGATTTTATATTTATACAACACTAGAAGAACGCATTTGCATTTCAAATAAAAAAAAACGTCTTTAATTAGCAAAATTGATTATGGAAAATTAGAATAAATCGAAGTGAGACGATCATTCGTAAATTGTAAAATAATTTTTAAACAGCAGCATTTTAAATTTTGCCAATAACTGATTGAAATGCGCTGAAAATAAAAACAAAACTCGGACATAGCTAGTTGGCTTGGTTTAAACAAAGTTTCATATTTGAAACAAGACAGAAACTCGACTAATTCGTTTAATGGAAATCCGGCATAATACTGTCCTGTCTTTCTGAAAATTCCATAGACACTCTCCTTATATCAAATTTCTGTTTTCGCTTGATTATTCTGCTTAATTCAAATATTCAGCAAACGTACAGTTCACGTTAAACAAAGAAATGCCAGAGTACTTGATTACAATGTTCTGAAAGACTTGCCCTGCTATTAGTTTTGGCTATCGCTTGAGCGTGGTATTAAATTTAACATTAAATGCATCAATCAATTTCGAAAATCTATCATGTATTTTTATTCTAACCTAACAGAGCAACATCTATCCGTTCAAGCGTATTAGTCACATTAGTGTCTTAATTATCTTGAATAGCAGTGTATACGTTATACCGAATACACACATTTAGCCGCTGAGAAGTGCATATGGATATCCTGGTATAGTCGTGAGAAGAAATTATATCTGCCGTTCCCAATACCAAATTTGTGACGCTGTAATTGTTTTCTTAATTTAATTGTTTACTTATTTCCGGCACTTTTCTGTTTAATAAACATTTTAGCGACGCTAAAATTCGGTGTAGGTTATCACATTTTACAGCAGAAATATCATTGTTATGTTTCGCTCTACGGTGATGTTTATTTACGTGACTGTATCGCTATACACGTGCCCTATAATAATTAGCTAGTTCAAAGAAAATAACAATTATACGCATTTGCGTTTTACGGAATAATTTCGTTTAATTAACTGCAATTGAATAAGTAAACATTTATTTATGACGATTGTAAATAATGTCTGGTAATTATGTGCAAATAGATAATACCTGTTTTGTATCTTGCTCCATCCATCACTAATATTTTGGTGTTATAATACGCGAATGGCGCCACTAGATTAGATTTTTATTCAGAAAACATTTGTAAATTTCATTTCCGCTTTAAGTAAATGTGCCAATCATATGGTAGACTATACGGGCTACGGTTTCAGACGCTCCTCTGCTATGATTTTAACTGATTCTGGGGCAGACAATAACCTCCACAAAAAAGAACACGAGGGTTGGAAGTCTTTTTAATTGGGGGAAACGTACCTCGAAGATTTTCATATACCGGCTAATTGCCAATGTTGAGTTGATGTTTCTCAATCCTCTTTTATTTTCTTTTGCCATTTCTTTCTATCCCTCGCTAACATTTTGGCCACTTTCCACTCCATTTGCTTTTCCTTCCGGTAAACTTATTAAATTATTAAAATTATTTTATAAAAGGCAAGCCGCCTAGATAGTGCTGTTTTTATAGCTGCAGTATTATAAATTTGTTTTGGAAAAAATAAATGAAATCTTTTCATCTTATCTGCCTTTAAGCCTGATAATTATAAAAAGTATAAAAATAAGAAAGGCAGACAGTTTGGGCAGAGGAAGACGTTTTGTAATTCATTATACGAAGAATTTTCTGATAGACTGAAAGGTCACATTTCGCAAGTGGCTCAGGATGGACCTTTATTTGAAATTTATCCCATAAATTAAAAAAAAAAACGCAGATTACCCTCGCATTTCAGCCAATTTTCAGCTTTTGGAAGTTCATCCTCTAAAGGGCTAAAATAGGGAATGGAGAATAGTTCAAGAGGTAAAATCGGTGGTGGAATTTAGTATCGGAATTTTAAAATATAAAAAAAAACATATTTCATCATTTTTGGAAAACCAGTCCTTAAGAGGGTAAATTGGCAGTGGCGATTTTGCATGAGCGGGTTCAGAAATTCGTTTCCTTTTTTTGTTTCTAACCAGGAGCCTAAGTATCAAATTTCATCTTTGTAAATTAAAAGAACGAGACTCCCAAACGGACTTTTGCTATTTTACACCCTTAAGACCTAAATTTCCAAAAGGAATGTATTGTCCAATTTTCGTGTTGGTGATTTCAATACTTTCAGCTCTGCATTTAAAAATTTGCCAGTCTCAGAGTTCCATTTCATTCGTGGTCTACCCTTCATGTTCTTTTCAGTTTTCCTAATTTTTCACATTTTCATGGTCAGGCTTGTGTTAAGCATCCTACAAACATGTGAGTTTTGCCCCTAATTCCTTTGTTATTTCTTTGCTTTGCTTATCCTATTTTTCAGTCTTAGTCCTGCAACTGTTCTTAATATTTTCATAGCGCTAGCTTGAATTCTTCGTCTTTGTTGTTTGTGTCGAGGTGCACAGCGCATTATGGACCCTGGCCTTAATCTTTGCTTTTGGTTCTTTTTTTGTTTAATTAACGAGTAATATGGGTACATCGAAGATTATATAAGTACAAGGCTTAAGCTTCAAATTGAATATCCGCGAAACTGGTTTGGAATTTCTGATCCAGCATCTAAAAGTCTTAGTAACGCCGACAAAGTACATTGGATACCAGCTCTACATCGCATAGCGAAGAGATCGAATTAGAATATCGACACTTAATCATAACTTTGACGTTCCGAATTAGACTTTATTGACCTATGAACAACTTATAACGGTTAAGTAAGTAGTCGTATAGTGTGACTCGACGTTAGTCATTCCTTCCAGACGGTGCGTATTGTTGTGCTCGTATCAAATATGGGATTCGATCGTGACAGTATGCGGGCAAATTACGTGACGCTGAAGACCTTGAAGAGAAATATAGACGGGAGGAATTTGTCGACCTAAGTGTTTTTTTTTTGTTTTTCTATCATTCCCAATTTATCGTGTTTACGCTGACGGGGATATGACAGTTATATTAAGATGGTAAAATTACTACATCATATTATTTCTGCCAAGTCTCGTAGCTTCATCGCTACAGGGCGTTATCTGACTTTAGAACGAGCTTCTCGCGAAAATGATAAATAGAACGGTATGTCTCGTTTTACGCGGAAAAATAAGGATGTCGGCGAAAACTGCGTCTCGATATCTTTTCTCCAACCGGAAGTAGTAACGAAAACAAGTTTAAAACGTGTTGCACTTGGACAGCCCGGTTTTTTCTGACTGTCTTGTTCTCTATTCGAAAACAATTTTGATTCATGCGAAGTGTAGTTAGTTTTTTGCATTCTACAATTTTGCCATCAACGGTTTTGTTGAGTTTTAGGGACTTAACCAAACATTCTATGGTTTCTGGAATCAACATCAAACGATATTAAAATTTCCCCATTATTTTTTTTTTAATGATTTAAAGGTTCCCTTCCCAAATTTAGCTAAAACTCTCATACATTCAATCAGAAAAGTGTCAGCCACCGGATAACCTCAAGAGACACATGTTTTCCTATATTAAACTAGCACTTCCTACAATGTCAGGAAAACTGTCAACTTAATTGCCTCAGAGCGGTAAACAGGAACTTTAATAACGGCCGACGCACTAGCAGAATATGCAGGGGCACGTATCGTTTCACACCATCCGGTTTTTACGTGACAACGTTTCCTTTATTTACGTGTTACTACTTCGCTCCCCGTTAGATTGGGGGAATACAGAATAGAAGGTGGAATAAGTTATTATATGCAAATGTAAAGAAAGATACGAGATTAGAGGAATGACGATTACAGAAACCACCCCTTGATTAAAGCCACCCTTTGACAAATTCGTTAATTACGTAGCATTTTCCTAATTACACGGAAAAATTACGATTTCGGGGTTATTCGGATCGCGTGTGTCCCCGTTATTCATCCTTCGTAACCTGGTACAGCTACCCGCCGCTCAGTTTCGTGATGCAGAGAAAAATTTATGGATTACATATTCTGGTTTTATAGCTACGCGGAACACAATAACCGTTTCTACGCCATATTCGTCCAACATTTATCTGTCTCGTTTCGTTTGCTGTCTGTGTGTTATGAACGTGTTCTTCCATCAGCTTAGTAGAACGCTCACAACAGTAACGTGCCCATTTCACTCTTGAAATTGGTATCGATTTTCGCGGTGTTGTTTTATGCTATCCGTGCTTTGTATACGAAATAAGGACAGAGGCCATTTCATAATGCACGAAGAGGGAACAAAAATGCATGCGACCACCAGCGATAATTGTTTTCATTTTTCATTATCGCCACTTATTGAAAACTGTGTGTTTAAATTGCATTATTTAATTTTTGCAAGAAGTGTTTTCGTAATTACAGAAAATTAATTCTACTTAAGTCTAATCAATATTCCTCCAATGGACGTCCACTGAATCTCCCAATTTCATAATTTTGCATGTCCATCTTGGACATGCAAAATTGCAGCGGACGTCTAAGATTAACACCCACTGGACTATTTGGCTTCCTTGAAAATTTTTAACAGGTTGGCAACATTGAAATTTTGAAGAACTGCTGGCCGTACAGGGAAATATCAGAATCCAGATAAATTTTTCGAAAATATTATACAGCGTGTCCGATAATTACGCTTAAATTTTGAAACCAAAAAAGTATAAAAACGTAATTTTTTTAAACACAACTATCTATTTTTTCTATTTTTATAAAAAAAGGCAAATGTGCAAATATGATTAGAAATTATGAATTTAAAAATATAATATTATATAGAGCATTCCATCTAAAATAACAAAACTGATAGGTATTTCCGGTATAACCGGAAGTACTGGATTATTAAAAATATGCCTAGTACACGGGCAAGCTTTCAGAATTTTGTAATGTATAGTCTTTCATATATCGATCGATGCAGTTCTCGGCGAGACATCCTGTATGTAGCTAGAACAACTATATTTTGAACGAAATTATGATTAAGATTTAAAGGAGCCTTGGAACAATTCGAAGCTAATTTAGAGGACAAACAAGCTTTATTTAAAACATTTTCCCACATTATTACAAATATCTCCATGCGCTGAAGTGCAACACTCTGTATATCCACGCAATTGTTTCTTATATTAAATACCATTGGGTTAATTGAGTCAATAATAATGAACTGAGTTTCCCTTACAAATTTGAAGATGCTCAAGTTTTATGTAAATTTTAATTTTTAGTATTTTACGACCTACTTTTTAGCATGTTTATTCGTATCCTTGTTAATTTTTCGCAATGGTTTTTGGAGAACTTCAGCGATTCAGGTTGGTACATACTAAAATATTACAGACACTATTCAAATTCGAAACAAACCAAGCCTTTAAACGTAATCAGCGATCGGTACACATTAGGGTAGGATAAGGGCGGTTCCTCGACGTGCATGTCACCGGCTATTCATCGCGGATAGCACGATATCGCCACGAACATTCCGGTTATCTAAGCCTTCGTCCGTATCGATTCGATTTCGATGGAAAGCTGTGTCGAATTTGAGCACATTTCGAGGTCAATAGACTTCAGTTCACAATAACAATCTCGACGATATCGACGGTTTTATTATTTAGCCGCGCTAAATAATTGATTAATGAATAATTACGACCGTATTGTGTTACGTTTAATTATATTATATAATGCAATTGCTATCGTAAATAATGTCGTGGCATTTAATTTTATGGAAAAATAAAATATACGTAGAGACTTACGCGATGTTTTATTCTAATAACAAAACATGTTACTACAGATTGGCGAAAGAACAAAAAGATGTCCAACATCGCGCAATGCTTGTTTTAAATGTAGGGGCACTTTATGAGCTCCCAATGCGAGAGATGTTAGCAATAAATAAGTACATAGCCTATTCATTCCACAATAATTTGGAGCTAATCAAAGTGTAAGAGGGGCACTAATAACAAATGGTCTTTATGTAGTTTTTGCCTGTATCAAGTTTGGACATGGTCAGTACCCGTACCATTTATCTAGGTTGAGACTTGTGGAGTCAGCGGCATGCCTTTGTGGCCATGAAGCGGCTGATTTGAATGACATTTTCTTCGGTTGCGTTTTGCATACAAGCATTATAGACGGATTTATTAGACTTTTAATCTCTTTATCTTAATCTCTTCTGCATGAAAACAATAGAGAGGTAGACAATTTAATTATAGAAACGCGTACACGAATGAAAATTAGGATTTGAGGTTCAGTGGAAGCAATAACCGTCCAGATTTTACTATTTTCCTGGCTTTGACCTTTTTCGTGTATTGTCTCTAGCGTTAGTCATCCCGATAGACCCCGAGATGTGCAATGTGTGTCCATGTTTATCATCACAGTTCCTTTCACTGAAGCTCAATGACTTTCAATTTCCTTGTCTGTTATGTGGTGAATGGGCTTTGATCCCGAGACACAAAAAAAAAAACAAACAAACCCTTTCTTAGCGAACAACAAAGAAAACTTGCTGGCGCTTAACTATAACATTTATTCTGGCAACTGCAGAATTAGGCATATGAATGCAAGAAAAAATATTTCCTCATTTAGTGGCCAGGGAGATCATATTCTAAATCTTCCCTGGCATATCTAAGCATCTCTAACCTATCATACCAAGTGTTCCAAATTAATGCATTTCAACCTCACAAGACTATGTATTGGCTTTCTAGAGTGAGCAAACTAGTACAATGCGTAGTATGACATCAACCAATTAAACCTATGTATGAGGGGGATGTAAAAATAGCTTCGCTGTACCTATCCAATAATAGGGAACTATCAAGCAAGATGTCCAAATCCTTATTTCTTTAACTTTATAACGTCCGTAATTCCCTCAATGGGACCTCGTTGCTTCCCGTCAAAGAGAGAGTTCAACCACGCTTAAATTCAGTAAACCTGTATCTGGTGGTAGTTATCGTAGATACAGTAGATACGCTGGGATCGTCGTTTACAGCTCCAAAAGAACTGATTTCGAGGTGATAGGGGTGAATAAACGCCTGATACTCTTTAAATTTATTTATCGCTTCATTTGAGGAACTTTTACGCTATCATATTAATTTCATTGTCTTTAGTTTAACCAGAATACCTCCCTCTTGGCCGTGGCAATTTGATTTAACATTTTGATGTACAAATACCCAACATACAGTATACAATATTTTAAGGCTTCGTACACACCATCACGTGCAGTTCGGTATTAATACGACGCCTTGCCCTGCCTGTTCCAATTTTTTCTTTCCCTTTTTTAATAATTAAACGCGTAACTGTCGATCCGAAATGAAGTAACTGTTACTTTTGACCGGGACCGATATTAAAATCGGAGTATAGAAAAAAAATGGTCTTAAACGAGAACCGTTCGTTGTACCTACTCGTAACAAACCACAAAAGCGGATTGCGTTACCGTTAAGGCGTTCCATTCTTCATGTTCCGAACGTACACAGCATATTGCAAGGCTGTAGAATGCTTACGATCTAAACTCTAGACAACAATGTTCGATTCTAATACGTATGTACACGGATAAGTGCACGGCAAACTGTGAATAATAGAAGTCGGGAACTCGGTCTCGCCGTCTTACGTTGCGCCAGGGGCCGAGTTAATCCACGTAGCGTATGCATTATATGGGTATGTAAAACAATAGGTCCTCCACGTGTCGCAAGTAAACTATTGATGTCTCCGGAGTGCGCAATGGCCATTCGAGAGCTTGGCATTGCACAATGATAACATGTAGTCAAAACAAAAACCGACGATATGTATATTAGAACAAAAGACTCGCGAAACAAAACAAAACAAATCCAGGTGTTAACATTATAAGGAATATTCTAGTTAAAGCGTATTAAGAATAACATAGTAGAAATGTCTTTCGGGTGATGTCGCGTAGTTAAAATTTTACTTGACGTTTCGCTGACTATGGTGTCAGCTTCTTCAGAGGATTTCTAAAGATTGAAAAAGAAAAGAAAAAGAAAGAAAAATTTTAACTACGCGATATCACCCGAAAGACATTTCTACTATGGATTGTGGGTGTGGTACGTGCACAAAAATATTTAAATTAATATTCCTCCAAGTGTAAAGCCCGTTTGATACAATGAAAATTTTTTTATCATATTTGATGTAAACTGGCAAAGTGTTTATTGGTTTTCGCGAAGGTTCTCTCTTTTTGGCAATAAATTTTGAATTGATTGGACGATAGCATTTTGCGCTTGTAGCACTGTAGCTTGTTGAACGCAATCATTAAAAGAAGTATCAAAAAACATTACGTTATTGCTATTATGCGTTGTCGATAAGAGATTTTAACGCCATGAACGTGTTTCGGTAGAAAAAAAAAATTTTTAATCATCGCCGCAACGGGAGCAAGAAGCAGCAAGAAGACCAATGTTGTGGCTAACATTCCCGGCAATGAGGTATCGAAGACTGGATCAGTATTATGCATACGACAAGATGGATACACTTGCGATTTGGCACGATATCGTCGACGTTCGAAACGTTGTTTCAATGCTTGCGGGGAATTATTATATGCAAAAATTTTTTGTAGGCCTATTAGTTAATTAATGAATTATACCGAGGAAATACAGTTTCATAATTAAGTACGACAAATTATCATATCTTTAATCGTTTAATCTGGTAATTATTACAATAATTTCGTATAAGACCTTCGCAAAAATCTAAACAATTCTCTTTGTTATTATTACACCCATTAAGTTTTCTAAATTACGGAATTTATTACGCTTTTTTACACTCAACGGACACAGTCTGATTGTTTAGTAACTGTAATCAAATAAAATAACCCATGGCGCGATTGCTTTTACTCGAGAATATTCTAGAGAAGTCTATTGCAGCAGCGTGCATTGGCAACTTGTTTTTCTTTTTTCCAATTCGTAGTATTTATAATAACAAAGAATCTTTGTCATCGTTTCAATAAGACGAGATAACGTTTATAGACAATAACTTACTATTAAAAACATAAATATGGCTTATTTTAATCGGTTCATTCATTATTTAAGCGGTCATAAATTAAAGAAGAGACCCAAAGGTTAAAGTCGACATTAATATAAACAAGGTTACTACTGAACGTCATAGTTCAAGCTCTCTTGCTGCCATAATTGAAACGGTTATTAAAAAGGTTGATTAGCCCGCATATTTTTACAATAATTCTTGGATATAAATTTCAACACGATTTCCGGTTTGATTTTTTGTAGTTTGGAAGAAGATGTATCGTTGTATTTCGTTTAATAATCGGGAAAATATCAAATTTGAGTCTTAGAAATTATTATTTTTATTTGAATTTTTTTTTTTTTTGTAATAAAATATGCCAAATTGTGATCGTAGAATCACGTAGGTTACTTTAACTTTTCGTTATCTGAAGAAAAACTACGTTATTGCTATTATGCATTGTCGATAAGAGATTTTAACGCCATGAACGTGTCTTGGGTAGAAAAAAAAATTAAAAGTCGAACTCGACTCGTTTTTAATCATCGCCGCAACGGGAGCAAGAAGCAGCAAGAAGACCAATGTTGTGGCTAACATTCCCGGCAACGAGGTATCGAAGACTGGATCAGTATTATGCATACGACAAGATGGATACATTTCCGATTTGGAACGATGTCGTCGACGTTCGAAACAGATCTTCAGTTATTTGAAGTCATCCCAAATAGCTTATCCAATTTAGTTCAAATCCCACAAGAGAATTTGAACAGTAAATTATACAGGCTGATTTATTTTGGCAAAGTTCCATCGATGAACTGTTATTAAAAAAAAAATAAAAAAAAAAAACAACATTGGGGGTCACAGAGACCTGCGAGCAGACCACGAAGTCAAAAAAGTTTGCTTTACTTCATTGGATAATAAACATTGGATACGATTACGTATTTTAATGACGATTAACTCCGAAGAAATGCTTTTTGTCCCAAAGTCCGAGTCTACACTACCGTTCATATATTTGGGGACGACTAAGAAAAACTCCGGAAAATAAGCAAAATTGAAATATTGACAATTGATTGTGTTTTATATGAAAGAGTAAACATTTCTATATGCATGAACATAATTTACAACAGTATTCCCTTCTATCCCATCAAATTTATAACGCATTTATATTCTACCGCAGCCTCAGGCAAAATTCCTCTTAATCCCTTTTATGGGGTTATAAACGTAAACTTGAAAATATTGTCGAATATTTCCACAAAGGAATAATGCGAGATTCATATAACACTTAGTACAACAAACAAAGCAGATATCGTCTTGTATTTAAAATAAAATCGATCTTGATAGTAGTTTAGTTTAAATTTAACAATCGCAATAAACGGGTGGTGCTGAAATGGCAAAACGAAAAGAAATTTCCATCGAAACGCGTTCTGCTATTATTACTTTACGTAATGAAGGATACTCAATGGCAGTTATTGCGAAAAAATTAAAAATATCGAAAAATGGTGTATTTACAACATTAAAACGGGTGGCGGAAACGGGTTCTTTGTCTGATAAGAAACGTTCTGGACGCAAAAAGAAGACAACAGCTGCTGAAGATCAGTTCATGGTTCTTGTTTCAAAAAGAAACAGATTCCTAACGGCTCCGGAAATAACGCAGCAAGTCAATGTTTCACGAAGAAATCCTATTTCGCATTCGACCGTGAAACGAAGATTAATTGCGGCAGGCTTAAAGGGACGAGCAGCTGCCAGAAAACCGCTTTTGAAAGTTCAAAATAAAAGAAAAAGATTGCAGCGGGCACAAGAACACAGACACTGGACATTCGAACAGTGGTGCAACGTGCTGTGGACA
Organism: Oryctes borbonicus; assembly: GCA_902654985.2. Classification (NCBI taxonomy): domain Eukaryota; kingdom Metazoa; phylum Arthropoda; class Insecta; order Coleoptera; family Scarabaeidae; genus Oryctes; species Oryctes borbonicus. The sequence continues at coordinate 1,880,319 of LR736887.1, forward strand.
GATGAGTCCAAATTTGAAACATTTGGCTCCAAACGGAGGACGTTTGTTAGGCGACAGGTTGGTGAAAGAGTTAGCGAACAGTGTATTTTACCTACAGTGAAGCACGGTGGAGGTAACGTAATGGTTTGGGGCTGTTTTGCGGGAACAGCTGTAGGTGATTTAGTAAGAATACAGGGAATACTTCGCAAAGAGGGCTATCTCAAAATATTACAAGAGAATGCTGTACCAAGTGGGGAAGGATTACGAGGTCGAAACTTTACGTTTCAAGAGGATAACGACCCTAAGCATTCTTCTCGTACATGCAGAAACGATCTAGCATCTCTGGAAGAAGAAGATCGTCTAAAAAGAACGATTTGGGCACCTCAGTCTCCTGACCTGTCGCCTATCGAATTAATATGGGATGAACTGGACAGAAGGGCTCGCCGAAAAGGAGTAACTAGTTCACAAGATTTATGGAGGAAGCTCCAGCAAGCATGGACCGAGATCCCAGCAACATTTTTGAAATCTTTAATTCTAAGAATGCCACGAATATGTACCGCAGTTATTAAGTCAAAGGGTGGACGAAATATAGACGAAAAATCCGTATAGACCTAATTATAATTAGTACAACATTTCTTTTTGGAATATTTTTAGTTTTGTATAGTATACTCAATGTACAGAAGTAAATTAAATTACAAATAACTTTTTGTTTTTATCCGAATTAAAAAAAAACTGTATTTTTTAATTGTCCCCAAATATATGAACGGTAGTGTATATCCATTTAAATGTTTCAAGATTACTGATTAGTAAGCTTGCAGAAACGAGTACACTTCACGAAATTAGCAGCGATTGGACAGATTCGTGTTTTGTCGACTCTCACAGAAACCAGTAGGCAACACGAACCCTTTCTTATGAGACGAATAAACACGAGTCTCTGCCAATTGTAATATTTTAAAATTTTTCACTCTTCCTCGGTATACGGCGTACCACTTGGAACCCTAATTGCCTGACGAAAAAAAGTGGTACGCGCATTTCATAACCACCTACTGCGTTTAACGAAAGTAACACGCGACAAGGAAAGTAACGTATCGTCGCCGTATACGGCAATAAACTTAACTGCATCTTTCTGCATAAATCACATCCTAAACGGATGAATCACAAAGAAGTGGGTACGCGGATTACATAAACTACGGCCGAAGCACGGCGGGCGATTGATACTTAACGAAAACGAGACATCCTTGCCCCATATTAAAGTGAAAACTTGGCCGTCGCCATGTATAGAAGTCCGCATAAAACAAACCGCCTGATTCTTTCGCCTCTCATTTTATGCGCGAAACGGACTTAAATACTAAAAATAGTTCATCTTCATCCGGATTCGACGCATATTTCAGCAGCCTCAATTGCAGGACAATGCCAATTTCGAAATCTAACTTATAACGAGCGCAACCAAAGTACGTAATCGGTGCGATGGTACCATTGTTTCGGATTTTTCTTATTATTGTGTGCATGTGCGCTTGCCTCTCGGTGCTCTTTTTATTTTCCACACATTGAGTGCACTAACCATCGTCACGTGTTCCTTTGTTTGTGCAAAATTAACTCGCGCCTCGTAAGAAAAAGAAAATTACGCTTATCCTCTCACCGCCTGCCGCGGAGATTGCGTTGCAAGAATTCTTAGAAGAGAAGAAGAGGAATACGGAGGCTAAGACATATGACATCATATTGGTTGAGATTTCTTCTGTCTTCTATAATATCGATAATTAGCCACGGTTACGAGAAGGTAGCATTTCTATCCGTGCCGTTATTGAATCGTACGATGGTAACACAATATCGAGAGAAACTCATCCAAGGCCGTTTCGATTGGTGAATATCTCACCGGTAGTTGCTTGGTCATCTCAAGGCCTTCTACTTGATTCTATTTGATTGCAAGTTCACGTCTTTCTTTTCTATTTCCTTTTTTTCCCCCGTCTTTCGTTCGTTTTCGCGAGTTTCGTTTTGTTTGTGCAATTTCCAGCTTTTGATAAATGAACGGATCTATGGCGTGTGTGTAGCGATGCAGAAAATTTACTAGCAGATATGTAGACCTTTTATTGTTTTATATGGGTAGCTAGCTTGCAATTAGCATGTTTTTTTTTTTTTTTTTGTTTTTTTTTGTAGAATAATCAATAGCATATACGCATTTACGCTTTTACGTGTTCCGTAGCCAAGAATCGATAAGACATGCTAATTACACACGTGCAGGTTTTACATCTTGGTCTAAATATAGTAGTTTGAGTAATTATGTTGTTTTGCTTCGCACTTGGGGGAACTACCTACTTTTATCGTCCAACGAACATTCCCTGAAAATTAGCTTAATGTTGTCTGCCGATCGAGGCGTTTACAACGCTTGATAACTGATCTTCAATCGACGCTGGACCGATGAATTTGGTTCAACATCGCCTTGCTGATGTCACTCAAGTGTTTCTGCCAAGCCTAGTTTGATTATCATGTCCCGATTGTTGATCAACGCTTATCTGATTTTGCCGACCTAGAGCCAATCGATACCCAACATTGGTCCAACCAAAAAGCTACTAGGGAACGCCATCTTCGGGAATATATTTTCTAAAGATTATATAAAAATGCTTAGCAATACGTGTACCATATTGCTGAAGTAATTCACTCCGCGATCAGCTCTGTATATCTTTTTTACTGACATTCTTAGTAACCCTCCTCCTTCCAAGTCCGTGAATACCCGTTATTGAAATTAATAAAAATTGTTCATCAAGGCTTCTTATAAAGATGTTCCGATTTGCACTTTCGTCAACATCTTATAGAAAAAAAAAATGAGATGGGGAATTTCACTTAAGCAAGTGCGCTGTGTATTACGTATACATCGAGTACCTCTCAGAGATCACTATCTCAAGTTGCAAAACATTTAATAATTCATGACAAATCAATTCACTTTTACATTCACCCAGCTAGTATAGCCTTCCTTGACGTGCGCCCCTATAAATTTGCATTGGCGTCGCATTGAAAAGTGTATCATTGAACTTTTAATATTCGCTAAAAAAAAAAAACGCTTATTATAAGATTATGCTGTCGTATTGTTATTAAATGTGAGTAATTCATGAATAAATATCTTGCTTTTTTACGAAGTTGTACGGATTGCGAAAGTGTTATTCGAGCGCTTTCCTCCATACCACAAAGAATATCTCAAGATCTACGGTACGAGTCGTTTACAACGCTGTAACGAAGACTCCATATTTTAAAATTTCACGCTTTTCAAGAATGATTGGTAGAAACAGGCCTCATAGTAGGTATTTTAATTTTAATTTTTTCGATGGTTAATAATTAAACTGTTTCGACTGCCATTTCCGCAAAGAGAGACCGATTCTAGGGAGATTAGTAAATGGTATGCAGCTGCGTATTCCGCAGACGCGGAATGCTCTTTCGGTCGCAATTACTTCTCTTCTTTTTGAAGACTAAGTAAAAATATGATTTATTTTAGATGCTTCTATTTTTACCTATCTTCAGATCAAGATGAGGGCCAATTAATATCACGAAAAATTCTCTGTATAAAGCAAGAAATTAAAAGTAAAGGTTCAGAAGTTCTTGACATTTATTGCTTAGTTGTTTATTCATTACCTTCTTTTTTATTTAGCGCATGACTAAGAGTCTGAATACAAACTAATGAGGAAAAAGAAAAACATCTCTCTCTAAGTATTTTCAAGTTTTCTTCCACATTCCTCATGTTCTGCTTACGGATAATCAAAAGTAGAAAACAAACGCGGGAAAAAAATAAGAAAAACAGTGAAAGCGGACGTCCTTCACGACAGGACAATATTTCTGGAACCAATTTTTTAGTTGCACGTTTTTTTGTAAAACTTGTCCTGATGGGCAGAAGCTTTATCCGACGGGTACTTTTCCCCAAAACAGACATAAAACGACCCCAGAAAACGACACGAACCTTCAAAAACGGACCGAGGAAAGATGTAAAAAAACGCGTAGCTTCTTCGCTAGCCGCGGTATTTGATCCAAGATCGCGTCGGGTCATGTTCCTGGGATTCCCCTTTGCATATTTAGGCAATGCTCTCGATTTGCTTTAAACGTTGAAATACGTGGAAGATGCTTGAAACAAAAACATGGAGCCGAAAGAACGCTGCTTGCCTTTGAGGTAGAAAAAAATAGAAGTGATTAATGTTGAACATTTGAATGTTCGCCGGCTGGGTCAGAGAAAAGAGAGAGAATTTTCACAACATCCTCTTATTGAATTTTTAAAAAGGAAAAAGCGTCAAAACTTAATTTATTTTAATGCAATTACCTATTTTTCTATTTCTTGCCAAATTGCTCTTACAAAAAAAAAAAAAAAAACAACAAAAAAGTTGCACATCGAAAGAAATTTGCTTAAAAAAAAGAATTGCTCGTAATAGTTTTACAAAACAAAGCCAGAGGGCACGAAATAGACGTCAGTTCAAAATAGGGCAATGTCATTACTTCCACAAAATTGAGATTCTTTACAAACCAGCCTCTTTGAAATCTGAAATCGAACTTCTAACTTAACCGATCCTTCCAAACACAACCAAGGCAGCTGCAGCAAAAGCTCGCACCAGATTTATGATATTTAATAACGAATCAATGAGATAAAACAAAATAATGAGCGTAACATTCAAGAACTTGTTACTCCAACCATCAAATATTATAAAAATATCAAACACAATCACAAGACGCGGTAAGATACAAGACTTCTCCCAATTCTAAACGATACTCTACCAACCTTTGCAGGATTATGCGAAAAATGTACAAAAACCGGTACGCTTGAACGCAGCCTGATCATGGTGAAACCAGATGGCGTACGGAGGGTGCTAATTGGAAAGATAATAGCGAGACTCGAAGCAAGAGGATTCAAACTCGTCGCTATTAAGATGATGCACGCTACCGATGATGTGCTAAAGCAACATTACGACGAACTTGTTAAAAAACCGTTCTTTCCCGAGCTCGTAAGCTACATAAAGAGCGGTCCCGTAGTACCCATGGTGTGGGAAGGCGAGAATATCGTAGAAGCGTCCAGGAAAATCATCGGGGCGACGAAGGGTTTGAAGAGCGCGCCGGGCACAATTCGCGGAGATTTCTTTCTAGATAAAAATCGGAATATACTGCACGGTTCGAGCAACGTGGAAGCGGCGAAGAAGGAAATTAATTTGTGGTTCAAGAAAGAGGAGATAGCGGATTGGGAATTCGATTGGTGCTATAAGGATTAAATTCGCGATTATATTTACTTGGTTTCATTTGGAATACTTGTAATAAGCGTACAATATATGTTTATCGTTAAAGCAGCGATTCGTAGCCGCCTCTTCGTATAAAAAAAAAGGTAGTTGCAAAACTTGGCCTTCCGTCTCTAAGAGCCCAAATTAATCTGTTCTACATCAATAATTAAATTAAACAATTTTTTTGATAGAACTTTTATTAAAGGATGTCAATATCTTTTTAAATCCTTTTAATATACAAAATTCAGTAAAATATTTAGATACAAGATAAAAGTTCTATGTTCGCAGAATTAATATATTGTAACCGGCCACGTTTTGGAATTGCACGATATTTCTTGTCAGTTTGGAATTCTTGTGGCGTTGCTACGGTATAACACTTTTCATTAAAAGACTTCTTTTGTAAAGACTCTGGATATTGGCTACTGGTCCAATGCTTGTTACCTTATTTTGCAACTTTTGTCACGTTCACGAATATTGCTCCGAGACCATAACCAGCAAAAACCGTCAATCTGAAAGCTGGTAACCTTAAAACAATTGAAATAAATAAATTTTATAAAATTAATATTAAGCGCCCGTTTATTTGAAACAAACGATTTCAATATTTTAATATTATTTAATTTTAAAATAAAATAACACGACTTCTTTTTATTGAACGGGGAGCATGTTATTTACGAATTCTCCTTTAATTTTCAATCGACATTTCTGCGACTATTACAGCCGTCCTTTAGCTTTATCTCGTTTAAACAAGTTTATATTTTTCACCCGGCAACCACGCCTCGGAACATCGTCTCATGTTGCTTCAGTAGACGCGGATGTACGTACATATTCGACGATGAGGGATCTAAAATACAATTACGCGCGAACCCCGTTTTACGGATATACGCTTCACGCTCTCTAAATTCGAAAAGGGTGCTTTATTGTTCCAGCAAGACGGATATTAATTTACATGTTGCCGTACAACTTCTATAGCTGTCTGCGCTATCGAGACAAATCCAAATGGTAGATGTTAAGCATGATAAAAAAAATATCGAGGTGCTCTGAGAGAAAGAAAGACCAATCGAGAATCTCCAAGAACACAGCTTTTTAATTTTAATTTTGCTGCTTCTTGTCTGGTTATCTAAAAAATTTAGAAGACATCGTGATAATAATTAATAATTAACCCATTCCTTTCAGTTTTTTTTTTTTATAGAAATTTGTTTATTAAATTTGTTAGGCTAAGTCCTCTTAGGCAGCTTTATGATTTTAATAAGCCAACATCTAACGAGGATCTCCAACAAAGCTTGGCAAATCCATGGCACGTTGGAAACTTCTTGTAAGGATAGTTTTATAATTTCACAGCATAAAATGATACGTATCTTAATCCAATAGACTTCAGCTTATGCAAGTTACTTAACCCTTCAGGCTTAGGTTGCATGCATATAAACTACGGTGGAGAATATCTTCAATTTTTTTCCTGGAAGTACAAAAATTTCTCTTCTGCTTGAAGATCAGCACCATCTTCCACAGAATCAATTTTTGAAGAAATTATGATCCTTGCAACCTTATTAAAGTTACACAGTTCGACTTTGAGTTAAGTAAGTAAGTGTTGTCGAGCTTCTTAATAACTTCCTTTGTTTTTTTTACTTTATTTTTCAATTCCTAATAGCTAGGCAGAAATATTTTTCTTCAAGCTGTATCTTGAATCCAAATTTGACCAAAATTTGCTAATCTCTACTCCTTTAATGCGTCTCCAATCTTCGGCGGTCAATTATTCTTGAAAAGCTGTACGAGAGGCGAGAAGTAAAATGAATTCAACACTTTTAACATGCTGAAAAAAAATGTCACTTATAACTAAGGCAGTGGCAGTGTTCTTAAGGAATCACATAATTCTACGTAAGTATCCAAAGAGGTTCGTTCCAACAGAGGAAGCTTTCACAGTTCTTAAATCAGTAAATTAATTATTTTAAGGGCATGTATTAAGAAAGTACTAATTCCTTCAGTTCTTTGAGTCGGTTCAGAAATAATTCGGTGTCTCTTGGAATTACCAACCATAAAGACCACGGTATTAAGCGTATGTCTAAATGGTTATAGATTAGTAAATAGGAATGCCTTCCAATGGTACGCCCCTGAATAACCAGCGTACATAATCACTAAATACCCGATTTAACAATGCAAAAAAATCAACTGAAAACGTACTTCAATGCAGGAAATAAACAATTTCATTGTATTCGTAAATAATTATGGTAATAAGCTAGAAATAGTGTCAATTACAGATGAATATTTTGAAATTAATGTAAAATTAAGGGAACTTAACGTCGATAACAGTCTGTCCATCAACATAATTCTGTTTTTTTTTCCTTTTTTAGCTCTTTAAAAGGAATGACAATATCCTACTCACCGTATATAAAAAGGGTCCTCCGGGTGCGTAATAACCTCTGCTCATGGTAAACACCCCCTCAAAGGATCTGCAGTACGCCTTTGGTACAGTTGAACTTCACTGTCATGGTGTTCGTCAATCGATTATGGAAACGGCTGTACTCACATAAACGGTCGCTTCTTTTTCCTCCGATCGATCACAAAGATAGCTTACGCGTCCTGCAAAGTCTTTATAATAAGCAATCACATCGCTAACAGAAAAATAGATGATTCTTTCTAGGTTGACGTTTGATGTTAGGTTATGCGCTTAACCTATATCCACTTAACGCACCCCCGGAACTCTCGATTCGCGAAAACGGAATTTTATCTAGTAAATAGATACCGTCTATTATTAAAATTCATAATTTATTATTAAAATAATAATAACTAATTTAACCAATTCAGTCTGTGTTGTCAATCCGCAACAGTAACAACATCTGACTTTCACGGCGATTGAAGCGCCATTGTCAGTCGTTAGTTACTGGAACTACAACCGATTATGTTTATTTACATTTTATATTAGATTTGATCAAATTTGTTGTATATATTGAGTGCATGTTAATAAATGGAGTTTAAGAAATTGAATTTATATTATTGTTAAATATTTTATTTAAAATTTTAATAATTAATGGAGGAATAGTGGCGCCACCTTTTATTTAAGAACTAAATTAAGTTTAGCAGATTTCTTTTACATATTTCAGGTATACTGAATTAATTTAATTAATTTAGGAATTACTGTTTTTAGATCCATTTAAAGAGAATTTTATTATATTTGTCGTAATTGGCGACGTTCCATTGATTTGTCCTCAACATTTTTAAGCCTTCTGTAAAGATAATGATAGCAAGGACTGTGGCGTAGTATGGTAAACAACACATAAGAATTCGGTCACCGGTTGATGATGAGGGCCATTCGTGTCCTCGAAACGGCCGTCCCGGACTATTATATTACTATATAATAAATTAAACTTGTGTGGTGCGGAGGGTGCCGATACTTATGTGTTGTTTACCTTCTGCAAAGAATTTGTTTTCTCAGCAGGCTTCAACATGTTGATAACAAATCAACGAAAGGTCGCCAAACACGAGCAGTAAAATATATAAAGCCAAAATAAAGAGATTCTATTTAAATACACCTCAACTAAAAATCAAAAACCCATTAAAACTTTAAGCAATTAATGTATTAAACATTTTTAAAGCTCCGTAAGTATTGTTAGGTGCAATGTAACTTTCCAATTCTCTTCGTTAGAGAACTATGTTTATGTTTTGTGCAAAATCCAAGATAAACTATTAACTAATTAAAATTCATCAAAAATTAATAAAATCTTTTGACTTTCAAAGAACAAGAGAGGTAACTGAGGGTGGCCGGAATCGATTCTCCGAGTCCGATTTTACTCAAAATATGTAACTGAAGCCTTCGAATTGCGCTGTAAAGTCTTCAAGGTGATTCCTATTAGAAAATTCCTTCTGTTAGCCGAATATCTTTGGAGCGTAGAAATAAGGAATTAATAAAGTCCAGCCAAGGACAATTGTGGGAAAGACTGCTTTTAATCTGCATGAAAATTAATTTATTAATTGCGGTTTTTTGTGTATTTAATGTATCGCCATTCTGATATGAATTACGCCATTAGTTATCGTACTCGATGATCTTAATAATTAAAAAGGCATATTAATGTGGTTAATTTTATTAAAGAATTAATCCACAAAAAAATGACATAGATTTTATATAAAATATAAACATACAATTTAGAATTTAACGTGTTCGTTTGCGTCCACAATCGGAATACTTCGAGAATGCATTCGGCGCTTGGATCGCCAACAAATTATCATTGGACAGTACCGCGTCGCTAGGAGTTACCTTAACGGCGATACGTAACCTTTGATTCTTGGTCGATATCATGTTCGGATCTATCACCGATTTGAACACCTGCTTCGTCTTCATTCGATGTCGTTTAGGTCCGTAGTGGACCTGGATTTCCGGTTCCGTATCGGTGCAGATGTCCTGACGAGCGTAATCCGCTTGGCTTTTCTTATTGTATCGTTTACTGATTGCGTGTCGTTTAGTTTGGCTTTCGCGCGTCTTGCATTTACGCTGGCCTTTAGATTCTTTCTCGTTGTAGATAGCTTTACTAGACAATGCTCTTAGGAAGGGGCAGAGGGACTCTCCCTCGCTTAAACTGTCGTATTCGGAGTACTCCGTACTCCCCGACGACAGACTTCTTTCGCTCCTCCTTCTAGAACGTTGCTTGGGACAAACGCAAGGGCAACAGCTTCGAGGAGGTGGAAACATAGGCGGTAGATTAATTGGCAGATTCATTAGCGCGTTAATAGGTAGGTTCATCGGATTCATGGAGGAATTCATAGGCGGGTGCGTCGATGTATTCAACGGTGGATTCATTGGTGGCAAACCATGAAACATGGGCGGAAATGGCATTTGGGAGTGTGGCGGTCGCATTCCCGGAAAATTTTGCGGATAACTTACTGCAGGCGGTCGCATCGTCGGCATAGCGCATTGAGGTTTACAACTACCGTTCCAATTACTCAATTCCGGTATGTTCAAGTTGCGAATCTTCGATTTCAATTGGTTAAGACTATCTCGCAGTGGTTCCATTTCCGCTTCGCACGTTTCCAAAGCGCTCATCACCGGATCCGGGTGGCGATCTTTCTTGTATTTGTGGAAAGCGTCTGGCGATGATGGTCTCCGGGAAGAAGCTGGCGGCGTGTTCGGATCCATTCCAGCGGAAGATTTACTAGGAGCAGTTCGGTATTTTGAAGGGGATGGCGATCTAACATTGCCGCATCGACAACCAAATTCGAGAGGTGCGTTCGAGGAATGTTTATTTTTTGACCTGCTACGGCCGGGTCGGGCAGATTTGGTTTTTCCCATGTTACCTACTATTTCTGTAAAGCTTAACTGAATTTCGAAACTCTTATCCGCTTTATCTAAATTCTCACCTGCTGGAGAATTGGCTCGTTTGCTCCCAGAAGGGACTCCAGTTACGTCTTTCGTCCCGCAAACTACGATTTCGTCATCCGTGTCCCTAGCATCACTTTTATCCTTATCGCATTTACAGGGTTTGCTATCGGGTCTGTTATCGGCTTTCTTAGCCTGTCTCAATCGAATATTTCTGGGTATCGTGAGCTCACTCCATGGCATCTCGATATACGGACCGCAATATGTGTCGCAATCATCTGGGAACAGCTTATATACGGGATCCAGATATGTTTCGTGCTGGGCGTAACACGCACTCTCAAAAACGAAATCTGTGGGTCTTCCCAGAATGTCCTCGCATTCATCCTTCTGATGTAAACAGCGACACGTTGAAGGTATGCTACCGCTACTACTTCCGCTACTAACACCGTCCACTGCAATCGGCGGCTTTTGTGTCCCCTCCGTCTCAATACCCTCTGTTTCTGCCTCGTTCTCTTGTACCTTGGAAGCAACTGGAATATCATCGCCAGTTGCAGGATTCTCTGGTGCTGACCGCGACGAACGTGCAGAGACTGCTTTACTAGTTTGGGGATTTTCTGGCTCGCTAGCTTGAGCCTCGTGCGGTTCCGACATCGAAGAGTGTGTGAGTTCCACTTCATCCATTTGCGAATTTTCTGGCTGCGACTTCGAAGAACGTGCGGATGGTACTCCAGCGATTTGAGGATTTTCTGGTCGTGATACCGATGGTGGTCCGCTAATTTGCGGTTTTTCTGGTTGGGATGAAGAACCGGCAGGTGCTGTCTGGGGCGTTCGCGAAACGGATGAAGGCAATTGCGTGCTCGTAGGTGCTGTTTGCCTTCCCGTTTGAGTTGGCTCGACTGGATTATTTGGCGGTATAGGCTTTATTGCGTATGCTTGAGCGTTCTCGCATAGACAATCAGGCTGAAACGTGGTATTGGTGCGTGTAAGCATGTTTATTAGGGCAATTTAGAGATAAGTGTAACGATTTTTATGTTTTTTTTTTGATCATTTCACTTACTTGAGGTAGACCTAATTAGAGAGGCAATAAAGAATGAATGAAGAAAAGCATCATTGCACAAGTTTGGATAAACAATCTCTGACTGATTGATTGGTTGAAGCACAAGATACTTTGGATAAAAGTTGGCAATAACCAGTATTGCACATCTTCTTAATTTTTGTGGATTAAATTGTCCACGCATGATCCTAACCAAGCATGTTACTTGCTTTTTCAAGAAAAGTGGAAGAGTAACAATGACCATTTAACAATGGAGCAATCGCTACTTTTCGAAAAGTAACGCGAGCGCTGCAGAGTTAATTGGAGGACAAAATATGGGTGCAAAATGAATTTATTTCGAAATCTTAGTAACTAAGTAATTAATACTTTAACGCCTTACTTCATACACTTGTTGGACAGGTTGAACGTAAACGTCATCACCATTACTTAAAGCCCAACAGTCGCAGACAACCTAAAACCAAAATAAAAGAATACTCCATAAAGCCGCATCTTCCATAAAGCTACATTACTTGTTTCGGACATCCGGGCATGTTCCTGATCTCATAGTAACCGGGTGGTGCCAAGCTGATCTTCAACCACGGGATCTCCATCTTGGATTCGCATTTATCCGAGGCGACCGCGACTTCCGGTAAAGATGGCGTCGAACCGCAAGCTTTGGTTTCATTCTCCAACACTATACCTTGGGTCAATTCCTTCATGTAGCATTCGGAATATTCTTCGTCGGAGTACTCATCTTCGAACAGGTTCTTGGGGCGATCCGCTTCGATCTTGGCCTTTTGATCGAGGGGAGCTTCCTTACAATAGCAAGACATCTTTTCTGCGCACGCGTTACGGTTTAAACCTGGAGCAGTACATTTATCGACAGTCAAAAATATTGAACGTACATTTTGCGCCTTTTCCACGGTTTTATTAAAGAGATCGTTAAGAGATCGGTTTTTTTTTACTCTTTCGTTACAAATAGGATTATTGGATTTAGAGATATCTATTCGATGTAACGTGTTCAAGCCCAAGGTTATCGTGCTTCTTTCTTCGTAACACTGGCAACTCTTGTTCACCGTGCAACATAGTGTTTGCGAAAAAGAATCGATACGAGCGGAGATTTCTACCTGGCAACCTGTTTCTATGCGGGATGTGGTTTGGCCTTTTTTGTATTCGAGCAGCAGTTCTTCGAGATCTTGCTTGTTCTTTAGCAGATCGATGCAGTAGTCTAGAATTACGGTAAGACTATCTGATGATTTAGTATTTTCTTCATTACAACTAGAACATAGATTGTTTGGTTCCTCTTCGAGATCTAACTCATTGAGAGAATTGACTTGTACTTCCATGCTATTAGTGCAAATGGAAGTCTGAATAGATTTCTCAATTGAGAAAACTACGTCTTTGCGTTTTTTAATTTTGGCCGTTTTAATTTGAGATCCACTCTCCGGTTTTCTCAGTTCAATATTCGAGCTATTCTTGTATTCTTGGCTCTTCTCTTGAAACACTCTTTTCGCATCGATTCTGCTTTCAATTGGTTCCTTTTCGACTTTCCTTCTAACCGAAGATGAAGACGATAAAGCAATTCTAGTTCGAGTTTCTGGCGACGATACGATAGGCTTTAAATTAACTTTGCTATTGTTTAACCAAGCGCGCGATTTGAAATTAAACAACCTCTTCGTCTTCGTCTTAGCGTCGGTTGTTCTCGGTAATTTGTGCAACGTTGGGGAATGGAAAATCAGTTTACTGTTGCTTCTTCCTTTATCGCCGCAGCCAAATTGCGGACTTGATCGGAATATATTCTCGTATCCTCTCTTAACTTCCAAATCGACGCAGCATTCGTCTAGCGTGTCCATCCTGTTGGTATTTGCAGAATCCGGTTTGCAAATTTGAATTTGTTGCTTCGTTTCGCCGCGGCGATCTTGTTGCGAAATATTCGCTCTCTCGCTGATGAATTTCGCAACTTCCGAGTATATTATGGTAGGTATGGCCATTACTTGGTATTCGTAGAATTTCCCAGGTTGATTTTTAGCCACTTCTGGTTTGTCGTTAATGAAGGGGTTCGCTGAAATGCTTTTAACGCCGACGGGAATCTTTGAGGAAAATTGTTGTTGGGTTGTACTAGTTTTTCCCTCTCTCATAGGAGATTCCATGCATAAATTCGAGACTGTACGTGGTATTTTAGATGATTTACTCCCCACGATATTCGGTACCGTGCCTTTAGCGACTTTCTCCTTCTGTTTCCCAGGTTTTATTTGAAATAGCTTATCGTGTGCTTTAAAAGACGATTCGGCGCAATTTATGATATGTTCGTCCTTTTGGGAGTCGCACATCTTCTCAAAACCATGCTTTCTATTGGTCGCAAATAAATTCCTCATCCTCCGATGTGATTCTGTAGCATTTTCTCTGGTATTCGGACGACCTTTACATGTCGACTTAATATTCGGCCGAAAATCCGCGGAGGCCGTTCTTGGACACACGACAGATCGAATCGGTATTCTCGAGAAGAATTCACTTCTCGAGGAAAGCCCATCCATCATCTCTACGCTTAAAGCGGTATTCGGTCTTATCAATGCGTATTCTTCGCAAGTAAAACAAAACGCCGCCAGTTTATGTTTGTTATTGTCTCTATTGAAATTTTTCTTCTCCCTTGTCGGTTTTTCTCGTTTTTGACCGTCTGCCGTGTACGATCTTCTCGGAAGCTTGCGCGGGATCTTCCGCGCGGAAGAAATTCTAGGTTTCGACAGCGTCTTTTCAATGTCCCTTAATTCCTCAATAACATCGACTAGAAGATGCGAATTTTCGGAATGTTTCGTTGGATCATTGGTCTCTTTATAGAAAATATCGTCTAACGTGTACGAAGTAGAGGAGGGTTGCAGCATTTGCAATTCCGTGTTTATATCCTTCTTGGCGGAGGGTCTATTGATAGTTCCTAGCGCTGCATCAGAGATTGTATTCACATCAAACCAAGACTTTGACATTCTGTCGTGTTTTTCTTGTTTCTTCAGTATCGCTTCGCTATTCATCTTTCTCAGTGGTACTTTCGAAGGACATTGCTTTTTAGTACGGGCCTTTACGCCATCTAAAACATTGACCGTTGCAACATCTGTGTATCAACAAATTTAAATTGAGTGTATTACTTGGAGCAACTTTCATGGAATTGTTGTCAGTTTTAGTAGCCGAATTGTCTTCATTTTTCGATAATCTAGCTTCATTATTGGTCTTCGCATTATTCGTTTCGCTAGTTCTAACCATGATAACACCTATATCTTCAATTCAAGGACTTAAAATACGTAAATATTCAATATTCTAGAATATTTAGATCTGGATAGAAAAGCGAATGTACTTGCAAAGCGATAAGCGCGCAGATATACTTACCCTCTGCTCATATATGATGGACCATTATTTTTTATACAATTCTAAAGTACCTAAAATTGGACGAGGAAGATATAAGAGGTTAAAATAGAATTTATAAAAGGAATTCTTACCAAAAATTTAGAAGAGATACAAAGTGACACTACTGAAATTTCGTCTCCTAATTCTTTTGACAATTTTTTTGACACCATATACGAGACTACTGGATCAATTCCGCTTGAATTTCCAAAAAAAAATTTGCCTTTTGAAAGAAATGGTAGTGTAAGAGTTAGTCACGGGAAAGGCCGTCGAAGGAGAAAAATTCCTACTCAAGATCAGTATTTAAGGCTCCAGGTCAGACGAAATGGCGTTGAGTCGTCTAAGACGTTTGAATAACAATCTTCGTGCAGGTTCAGTGGTGATTGTAATCTAATCTGACAGTTAAAAGAAGTTAAGAGAAGTTAAAAGTTAAAAGAAGTTAAGTTAAAAGAAGGCCGAACGGATTTGGTTGGAGAGCCAGAAGAACGGTCATATGCTCGCTATTCACCAAGCAACAACACAAGATCGCTAAGAGGCAATGAGCCGCAAATCACTTACCATGGGAGGCTCCTAATTGTGGAAAATGCCTTTCTTCTGACCCAATTCACTCCACATCATTCTGATAGCAGTGTTTCAGTGTGGAAGAAGCATGGAGAAACGCGTGCCAATTGGAGGTGGCCGTGCTACAGTTTGGAGTGGCATATCGTTAAATGGTCGCAATCAATCCATGCGTATTTTGCCGATCGTTATACCATCTGCAAGAAATTTTGTATTTGATGTCAGCGATATATTATCCTTACTAATAATATTGAAAGAATTCTCCTAATTCCCCTGATTGCAATTGTATCGAGCATCTTTGGGGCAAATTTGACCAGCAGTTGTGGTCCTCCCATAACGCTGGATGAGCTTGCAGAAGCGATGCGACAAGAATGGGAAAGAATTCCGCGAAGATTTATCAATACGCTAATAGGACGTATGTATGTACAGAAGATGTTTAGCTATGAGACAAGCACGACGAGCCCCCCACCAAATATTCAAATGAAAGTTGCTAGATTTAAAGTTGTTAATTCTGTTTTAAAAAAATATAGCTTAAACATATTCATTTTTTATTATTAATTTTTTTTTTAATTAAGAGTCCCCTTATAAATAAAAAAATGGGGGACGATGTTGTGGTGGCGACAGGGAGAGAGAAAAGTTAGGGTACAAAGAAGTTTGGCAATTTTGTGACGTAGTTTAGGAAAAGTTCTGTTTTTAAAATTATTATTTAGGATTATTAATTATTAATATTTTACCAAAAATTAAACTCCCGGAATTTAGGGAATTTTGTGTTAGTAACGTTTATATTATACTTTTGTATTTAGAGGTTGGTAATAGAATTTAAATAGTCGTCGATTACGCGATAAAAAAGAGATCAGCGAACTGTTTAACTTATAGTGCCCAAAATATTTTTTTTAATATATTTTTTAATTTTTTAATTAGTGACCCAGCGCCCAAATTAACACTGTTACCACTAATACCACTATTTCGGTGTTAATATTTCAAAGTTCGTCGTTGGAGTTTTCTCGACATGAGATGTTATGCAACGAGTAAAGTTATGTTGTTTCAGAGCAGTAACAATGAATGAAATCTTATTTTGTAGAAGAAAATATCAACATCGCAAAAGAAACGGACAAGATAAGGAGCGTCACAATAATTGTGATTTATTGCTACCTTCTTCTGCGGCTTTTACTACGAAATTTTACATCGCTGTAAATTTTAATGAAGTTTGAAAAAATTCAATTTCCAAAAAAAATAATTTACTCACAACTGCGCCAAGATAAAAATGTAATATTAAGAAGGAGAATCTCTTCATAGCAACAGAAAAATATTAATTTTGTATAATTTAGTCCTTGGGCAAAATACTTCTTACATCGTTGATGTTATTAACACATTATTTTGACTCCGTCCGATTTTATCAAATGTACTCCAGGAAAACGTTCAAATTTCAAATAAAAGACACAAATTCTCAACTAAGATTTATTAGAAAATCTCAAACGTAAACAATTTCACATCAAAGGGGGGGCGATTTGAAAAGTAGCATTAGGCGGTATGATCGTAACTGGATGATTCGTCGCTCTCTTCCTTTTTAGGCGATAATAACAATTTGCTCGGTTTTACTTTGACGGCCACGCGGAATTTACACTTGCTCTTCGGATCCTCGCTTATGAAACCTTTAAAGCAGCTCTTCGTCTTAATCTTTGGCGGCCCTTTCCCGACCCTTATTTCGACTTCGGGCTCGCTTTCGGTTTGGGTGTAATCGGAATAATTCGACGCGTCTATTTTAGTCTGGTTCGAAATAGAGAAGGTAACTTGGCTGGTGTTCCTGTCCGATTGCCGACTGCAAGGGATATCTTTCGCGGAAGCGGTGCCTCTGGAAGGCGTACTTACTGTTGTACTAACGCATGAGCATTCGCTGCTTGAAATAGGAGGCTTCCTCTTTTTCTTGCGGCGAGCGGGAGAACGGCGTCTAGCACAGTGGCAAACGTAGTCCAGGGGATCTTCTGTAGTTTCAGAATCCGAATAAGGATAATATGAGTAAGGTGGCAGGGAACCGTACATTGAATAGTCCGGCGTATAGGCATATTGATCCAGAAAGTAGCCTGGGGGATATAACGAAGGCATGTACGGCGCTTGAAGGTAAGGAGGCTGCGATTGAGGAGCTCCAAATTGAGGAGGCCCAGAATATAACATCTGCGGTGGCAGTTGCGAATATTGCGATGACATTGGACATGGCGGAATCGAGCTTGGAATACCACCAGGCGCCGGATCCGGATAGTACAATCTGTTCCAATTATCTAATTCCGGAATATTCATATCGCGCAATTTTGCTTTTATATCGTCGATTTGTTGGTTAATAGGCTTCATCTCTTTCTGCGTGATCTCTCGAACATTGATGGCAGCATCCCTCGCAACAGACCGACCGGCTGCTTGATCCGCAAACGATTTGCAAGTATACGATCCACTGGCCACTTCCGGTTTGAGTGTTTCTTCGACTTTATCGCAGATGACTATTTCCGGCTGCGCCATCATACGTTTACACTTTAGAGATCCGCATCCTCTCTTGCCTTGAGGTTGGAACACGCCAGGTGAAGAAGTACTTTGCTTCGTTGTTATCTTTCTATTCTGCACTATCATCGTTTCTATCCCAAATAATCTTTGTTGCATTTCGGGCATAGCAATCGTATATAATCCAGCGCATTCCGGATCTTCGTAAGTAGGCGGTGATAAATTATATTTCGCGCGAAATTCTTCACTTTTCACCGTATCAATACTAATATTAGGGTTTATTGGCGTCGGTGGTTGTGGGGGTAATTTCTTTTGTTCTTTCCGAGATCCCTTCAACAGCGATTTTGGGGACCTGTTATCTTGATGAGGAGGACATGCATTGGCGGAATCTCGGGGATTTCTTGGAAATTCATCGTCTTGCACGATATTTTGGCATGGAACACAAGTATACATGGCACCTTCAAAATCTTGGACGGTTACGACTTTTTCCTGCGTATAATCCTTCACAAAGGGTCTACCCATAGCGCGAGGATACCTTTCGTGGAAGTCTAGGCTTGTTAAGGTTGCCACGCTTAAATTTGGTAGACTACTGCTCTTTTGCTGTACCCCTGCAGGCGTTGCAGTTTTAGAAGACACGCCTGCAGGTTTATTGTGCCTCGATGTATTAATATCAACGGACAGATTCGCTGGCACGTGCTTCGTAGAAGGTGCAATGGACACCATTACCCCGCCGCCGCCAGCTTCAACACAAAACGGTAAAGAACCAACTGTAGGAAAATGGTTTCCTCCAGGCAACGCAGGCGCTCCATCTGGCACTACGGTTACCACGTAATCTTTTGGGCAACGCTTAATTTGCATTCTCACATCGGAAATGGCCGACACTTCCGAGACCGTTTGCTGCGAAGCGGCACCTCCTTCAACTTTTATCAAAGTGCTAGCGATCTGAGCGAAACTTAGTTCGATTTCTATTTCGGACGTGGCGTTACTTTCGGCGCTTTTAGCCCGCGAAAACGTCGGCTGTATCGGAGACTTATCGTCCCTACGCGTTTCTCCGGGACGAAATTCACGAGGTGGCTCTTTCTTCCTCTTCGTTTCCCTCAACAGTACCTTTTTGGGCAATAAAATATCGCTCCAATGAATTTCGGTGAACGGGCCGCAGAATGTATCGCAATCGTCCGGGAAGTGCTTGTAAATGCTGTCCATATAAGGTTCGTATTGCGCAAAGCAAGGGTTATCGTAAACGAAGTTCATGCTTGTCACTTCGAGATTTTCGCATTCGTCCAGTTCAATTTCGCTGCAGCTGCATTTGCTTGAAGAGTCGTCGTCGCTCAGGGAGTCGACTTGACGTTTCTCGGGTTCTTGTTTTTCTTCTTCCGGTTTAGGAGGTGGGATTTCGATTTTTTGTTCCTTGAAAAGGAAAATTAATTAATTAATGGAATAATCTGACGTCATTGACGCCAATTAATAATGTATTTACGCCATACAAATTTTATTGTATCGCAAAAACAATACAAAAACTAACAAAAAAACCGTTAAATTTTGTTCTCAAGGCACACTTAATTTAAAGTAAAGTTATTTTCTATTAATTTACCTTAAGTTTATTAGAATCCTTACATATACATTTTTGACCGGTCGCCTGATTGGTTCGGTCAACTTCCGTAACAGATAGAACGCTATCCTTTAAATCCAATTTCCAGCAATCGCAGGTTACCTGTTGAGCAAAAGCAATAAACAAAGTATTTTTACATCAATTTTTTCATAAATACTTTAGGCTCCCTAATTGGTATTATTTGAATGGTTCCCGGCGGGGGTAAAGCAATAGACAACCAGGGAATCTCTATTTTCGATCCGCATCTATTTGTCTCGACGACATCTGGTGGTAGCTGACCCTGACAACACACCGCGACCTCTTTCTCCGATTCCGAAGGTTCCATCCGGAAGAAATCTCCGCTGTCTAGATCTTCCATATACATTTCGTAGTAATCATCGTCTTGTTCATACATGCACTCCAGATTCGGAGTAGGTTCATTTTCTAAATCGCAATTGCATGATTTTACCACTGCTGGTGGTGGTTCTTGCGGCTGCGGCTTCTTTTCTCTGGGAAGCGAACAGGTGCAGCCTTGGTCTTTCCTTTCGGGGTCATCATTAAGAAATAGAACCTCTACGGAACAGGCACATTGCTGCGAAGCGTCTCCGGTGCATTTGAGCGGTCTTCCGCTTATACCTTCTTCGGCTAAATTGCTGGCGATCTGTTGGAGATAAGGCCCAACGCAAGCTATATGCGATTGTATCAAACCGGGATCTCTGGCGTTGAGAGAATCGTTTATTAATTTCTGTATGTAAGACTCTATACTTGGCTTGTAATTTTGGGAAACGCCAGTCGCAGGGCCACAAACACATTCATCTTTTCGAGGTTGAGCTTCTTGCGGTTGGTCGCAAGGGCACACGTTCTGCGAAGGCAAAGAAAACCGTTGGTGGATCTTTTTCGGCGGTGGTTCGTAAGGCCACATTCGTCGAGGTTCCTCTTGCGGTTCGGCGTCTTTCGCTTTGTTTGAACATATGTTCTGCACTTCCTTTTCTAAACAAACTTGCGTTTTACGTAATACTGGTGCTGAACGAACCTTATCCACCTGTTTATCCGCCCCAATACCACGGTTAGTATTATTGCACACGCAAACTTCCGTTTGCGCGTCTGTCTGGCGTCTTTCTTCTTGTTTTGGGGTTTTCTTTGGTTGAATGCACTTACATGGCAAAACGCCCTTTGAAAATTTATGAGTTATGGGCTTTTGACAGGGGCAAACATGAGTGGAGGGTATGGTACTAATAGCCTGTTGACACGAACAAACAGGAGCAGAAGGTTTAGGTGTGATGGACTTTTGACAAGGGCAAACATGAGTAGCGGGTTGGGGAGTGATGGCCTTATGGCAAGAGCAAACAGGAGCAAAAGGTTTAGGTGTGATGGACTTTTGACAAGGGCAAACAGGAGTAGTGGGTTGGGGAGTGATGGCCTTATGGCAAGAGCAAACAGGAGCAGAAGGTTTAGGTGTGGTGGACTTTTGACAAGAACAAACAGTGGCAGAGAATTTAGGTGTAAGGGGCTGTTGACAAGTTGAAGCGGGAGCAGTAGGTTTAGGAGTTATAGACTTATGACAAGGACATACGGGAGAGGAGGGTTTAGGAGTGATAGCCTTTTGGCAAGGGCAAACAGGAGTAGCGGGTTGGGGAGTGATAGTCTTACGGCAAGAGCAAACAGGAGCAGAAGGTTTAGATGTAAGTTTAGAAGATTTGGGAATGATTGCCTTCTGACAATCGCACGTAGGAGCAGAGGGATGAGAAGGATGTGGAGGTGGACGTCCTTGCGAATCTTCACAGTCGCATCTTAAACTATCTTCCGATCGATGCTTGCTATGTTTACCTGGAAGCTGAGGTTGCTTAGGCAGTATTTCCTTTTGTTCTAAGTAATCTGTTGGCGGGCGAATTTCTTGTTCGCTTTGTTTTGTGGAATCCATGGGACATATGGGCACTTTTCTCCAACAACTGCACTCCGGGACGGTTGCATGATCCCCACTTGATTTTTTCGGCTCTATCTTGGACGATTTTGATTGTATTGGCACAATTACTGTTACCTTGCTTTGCTTTACTGATCCTGCGGGCGATTTTGATTTCGTCTTTTGTACAGGGAATTGCGCTTCCAGTTCAGACACTTGTACTGCGGCTGCCGCGCAAGGACCTTCGGCAAATGATGCCGTTACGTTTATAGAAACACTTGGTTTGGAGATTGGTTTCTTGAGTTGAGTCGATGGCTCTTGTTTTGCTTCTACTGGAGGATTTGTTTCTGCTGATGGTATTGGTTCTACCTCTATTGGTTTTGCATCTATTACCTCTGTGTCTGTCGGTTCCGTGTCTGTTGCTACTGTATCTGCTAGTTCTACTCCTTCTGGCTCTGTCTCTCTTTGTGCCTCTGTTGCTTCTGCCTGTTCTGGTTCAACTTCCATTTGTAAAGGTTCTGTCTCTGTTGGTTGTGCGGCTTCTGGCTCTGTATCTACTGCTTCTGCCTCTCCTGGCTCTGTGTCT
>LR736887.1:1905149-1944448 GCA_902654985.2 Oryctes borbonicus
ATTTCTTCTTTTAAACGTTCCATCTTCAGTAACATTTCTTCCTATTTCTATAAATTCGATGTCTTTTAAAAAATAATTATTACCTCGTCACTTCGATCCCTTTTCTTTTGCCGAAATTGAATATTACTTTGGGTACACGATTATTATTAAATAAAGAAGACAAAAATATTGCTAATTATTGCATTTATTTTTTTTTTTCCGTTAAAACAATCCAAATATTATTACATATCACAGTTTTCACACAAAATTTATTAATATAGCGATCTTAAATTTAAGCTTACAATAAGAATAAAGTCTAGCGTATTCTTTTATAGAACAGCTTACAACTCATAGTAACTATGTGAACATCGTAAAAGTAACACTAAGAAGTACTAACAACTATGTATGTAACACCTATCGTAGAGATTATGTTGATTATATTTAATAGCTTGCAATTAACTTAAACTTTGGTGCGACACTTTCCCTCTTTCTAGTTTTATGGCCTGCAAATAATAAAGTTTCTGCATTGCATTTCCATCTCCAGCGTGCTTAATGTAATAGCTATTTAAATAGAGCTCAAAAAGGATATTTTTTTCACTCACGTCTTAATTTAGGTTAATGTAAGGCGAATTTCCCTTACAATATTCCAACTCTTGGCATACAATCGTAGTGTCTTCGTTCGACGAACTGTACATGCTTATCGCAAAAGCATGCTTCTCCAATAGTTTCATACACTGCAAAGGAACGAAATTAGCTTACATTGAAATCTTTACGGGCCATTTAACTTACAGGCTTGACGTATTTCTTCATCATGGGATTACAGACATGTTCTGGAAGCACTTTTCTTCCTCGAGTCTGCTGGAGATAATTGAAGTTGAAGTAGACAGCCTCGCATAAGGAACACTCAGTAATTTCCTCTGAAATGATGGGAAATAAAATACCACCGTTACCAACGGAATTTAATTTTTCCAACCTTCTATTGTATCCTTGATATCTTCACAAACCATTAATATCGAACAAATTTCGCCGGGTTGCATAGCTGCCAAGATCATATCGGCAATAGCGTCTCCATATTTACCAACGAAGTTTTCGCATGATCTTTCTTCGGTGCTAGGTAGAGCGTCACATATTTCATACAATCCATCAATGACATCTTTCTATAATTAAAAATATTTTGTGGTGAGCAAATCTGTCGGAAATCGAAAGATTATTTACAACAGAACATCGGCAACCCGAAAACTCAAATTTCGATGAAACTGTAAAAGCTGAGAAAAGATTAAAGTTACTATTTTGGTCTCCATAGTTTCATCGATATTTAAATTTTCGAGTTGTCGGTGTTCCCTTGTTAGTGTTTACCTTAGTTGTTGGGCCAATAATGAACTTTTCTACTTGGGCCAAAATTACTTTGCAAATAGTACATTGCGGTGAACGAATCGGCTTGTCAACGCGTTGAAAACCTTCTGAAAACAACAATTTCTCACTGTTTCACATGTTATAGGATTGCAATCGGAGTTCTACTTTCGATTACTCCAGTGTTTGTTAAAAGTATTTAGTGTAGCGCAGTGTTCTGATACAAGTGAACCTTTTTCTTACATTACAAATTTTTAACTTTTTGAATTAGGAAAATCTTACGAAAACTGTAGCTATAATTTATCATATATTAAAACAGGATTTTGATGGGAATAACATGAAAGACAACAAAGAAGGCCGAGGAGAATGACGAACATTCGAGTCCACTGTTAACATGCGCAACATCGAAAACGATCACGAAAGGCAGAAAGCAGACAATCCATGATGTTTGTAAATGTCGTACGAATAAGCAAACGAATACTAGCTGATGAACTGATCATGAAACGGATTGCAGCGAAATCGCCTTTTTAACAGTGACCAACGAGATCTGGTTGCAAGAAACAGTTCGAGATGATTCAAATTTCGTATATGGACTCACTGCAGGTGACGAATTATGTGAGTATAGTTTCAATTCCGAAAATCGTCACAGCGGAAGTGCGAGGCCGAAAAAAGCGCGCCAACTTCGCAGCAACATAGACGCTGATGATTTTTTCCGATATTCGAAAAATCGTGTGTGCCACCCCCACCGCGAGAAGTTTTAGCGCGAGGTTTTAAAGAAAGTGTGAAAAAAAATTTTGGCACAACGGACCCACGTTAGGGATTCCTGGCAAAAAAAAAAAACAACACATGGCAATGGTTCTCCATCCTCCTTACTCTCTTAGCCTAGCGTTCTGCGACTTCTACCTCTTCCCTAATATGGAAATCACTCTGATAGGCCGACGTTTGGACTCTATTGAGGTTGGAATCGCAACTGATTTGAACACCTTACAGCATTCCGACTTTCAGGCGTGCTTCCAAAAATGGAAAAATCGTTGCGATACTTGGCCGAGATAAATACTTTGAAGATGACAACAGAAATTAGGGTACATGGTGAATTTTTTGCTTTTTACAAGAAAATTCCCGGAAATGTTGAGTAGCACATCGTATCGATTTTACAGCTCGTTCCGCATGTTAAACAGAATACTATGTTAGGTTCTAACAGAAAAATCTAAAGGAAATATTCCGATTTTGTAAACAAAAGGCCTGTAAAGAATGTATACAATTTGTTAACGATAACTTACCTGCAGGTACGTCGATAATTAGCCTATTGTTGAAACCTGAAACAATCATATTTTAATATTTTCATCGATTTATTATTGTTTAAGATAACCCAAAGCGTATTAACTTGAAAGTCAAACTACAGTAAGCAATTTCAGGGAATTTACCTTATTAATATAATCTGAGGGGATCACATAGAAAAGTGAGCACAATTCTCGAATTTATGTTTTACGTAAACTGTTTGGTTATTGAAGTTTAATGTCTCTGAGGAGAGAATGTATTACATTTATTACATTGTTTTGGGTACTAAATACACCTTAGATTAATCACAAAGTCTTAGGGAGGACCCTTTGATCCGGGGGAATATTTCAACATAAAAAAGTGGGTCTTCTTTCTACGATACTATATGGATACCGTAGGTTTGTTCGCTCGAATTTCATTTTTCATTTGGTGTAGTGTAAAATGACGTCACTAGAATAACCAGCGCAAGTAGACGTGTAGTCGTGTAGCTTACACCAAATAGATGCGAACGAACAACTTTTGAGTCATTCGTCGTCTTAGTAGCTGGTTTAGAAGTATTTGCGTCCATTTATTTTCCATTCCCGGGATTACCAGTATCGTCCTTTAAAACTCGTGCATTTGTTGTCGAGGACGCACTTTGCTCTACTTATTTCGGTGTGTGTACATTTCTTATTCCTGCTTGAAACTACGTATAAGAAGTGTAAATACCAACTGTACCAGTGCAGCTGCATTAACTTGTAAGGTCCAACGAACGCATATTATTACATTGGCTAATTGGAGCAGTTAGTGCAGGCCGAGCGAACAAACCTTTTGATTAAGTCGGTATTTAATACTTGTAGATTGGAGTATTTTATTTTAAAAAATAGCTAAAGTATGTTAAAATAATGGCAATCAAATTCTGTGGAGATTATGAAATACGTAAAAACATGCAATTAAAATATTAATGTTATTTTTAATAATTAGTTACACTTTAACATTTGATATTATTTAACTACGTAGCGTAAACTCTTAAACTAGTTTCTCGAAATTCTTAATATTTAATTGGTATTCCTCAAGAGTGGTTACGAAAGCCCATACATTTGATACGGGTAATTTGTTAATAAGCGAGAGAGAACAAAAAAAAATCATGTAGGAACGTGCAACAACAAGTTAATTAGTTACAGATACACATAGAGACTATTATATTAGCGGCCCAGATTTAAGGGTGGCTTAAGTATGATTTTGAATACACACTTTCTATTTGCTTCGTACACAATCCTATGTAGGTGCAAATATCTTCAGGATCTATCGTGGCAACCAAGAGCTGAATAACCATATCGGCGTATTTATCGACGAACGAGGTACATTCAGATTCGACCGATTTTGGTAGATGGGTGCAAATATTTTCCACGACATCTTTGATTTCTTTCTAAAATCGAAACACAGGATTACGTTTGAAATATATTCTTCGCTCATGTCGATAAACTTACCTCCGTTGTTTTATTCGCAAGCATTTTTTGCATTTTATCCATAGCGAATTCGCAAATTATACAAATCCCCTTGTTTTGAACCTGCTTCTGTGGAAGGACCTGTCCATTTATAGTATTATCCAAGATTTCGTTCGATACTGGAAAGTATATTTTATCATTTATCGTGTCTCTTTAACGTGCGTATGTAATATTTATTACATACACACAAAAAAGCAGTCTATCTAAACAGTTCAGCAGAACTATCGCATTTGTTCTGTGTAACGCTTCAAAGTGCATTAAAATATAAAATTAGCACCATTTGAAAGAAAATGCTTTATACTTGTGAAAAATTATTTTCTGGTTACGTTATTACCAAAAAAAAATAAATCGAGAAATTATTATATTCGTTGTTGCCTGTAACGCCACGGCAACGCTCTAAATGAACTAACGCTGTTAAAACAGCTCAAATACTCGACGTCATTTTATTCTCGGGAAAATAAGCAATAAATGCGGAGGAAGCGTAGCTAGAAAGGGAACTGACTGTTCGGGTATATTTTTGTGCCGCTGCACAACTGAAGTTGCACCGGACTATTTTAATCGACAAATCCGTATTTATTTGCAAACGTCCTATGTGCGGTGGATGCAAGATTTAAAGTAAAAAAATACTTACGAATTTCTGTATCGTCCGTTTCCGGTGGTATTGCTGCTAAAGGCTTGCTGGGTAATGTCGCGTTGCATAATTTTATGTAGACGCAAACTTGTTGAGGTTTCAGATCATCTACCAGCATATTTATTAAACTTTCGGCGTACGTATCAACAAAATCTTGACATTCCAGGGCTATATTGCCCGAGAAATGGCTGCAGAGAGTTTCTAGTGCTTTTTTAATGTTCTCCTGAAAAACAATTCGTAAATATTAGAATTAGTTGCGACTGTTCTGATGACGTCAGAAGTTGCGCTAGAGCATCGTTCCGTATCGAAACAAATGCCATGGTTTTGTATAGTGTTAAAATTTGTTTTTTCTGCGTTTTTTTTTTTTTGAGATGTGAAGTTTTTAGGACCATTTATCTGTTAGGTGGATTGTCAGAGATATACGCGAATGATATAACAAAAATGATATTTTACGTGTTTTCAGAGTTGAGTTAATAGCGATTATTCAACCTCTATAAGCGCACCTGACAAATGTTGATAATTACACAAATATCTACTTCTTCACAGTATTTCAGGTAAAAAAAAAATAGGATTAAAACATTGTTTTTTCTTATGAATTCAATTGTTTGTAAAGCGCAACATTGAAATAAAAACATTTATTTGCAGAGTGACGTGTTTCGGTATTTCGTTATTTTTCCTAATCGGAGTTATGTGTTGGGTATGCGACTGTAAACACTAATATCAGAAAAATGCGTGGATTCTATCCAGAAGGTTCGCCAAAATATTATTTATGTAAAAAAAACAAACGTTCGCTTAGAACAAACAAAACTCGCAGATAAATTTTAGCTTGGCCGCACCTTTAATAAGATTCCAGAAAAAAATTAAGCATGTTTATTTAAATGCTAAATCTAGCAACCCAATGATTCAAAAAAAAAAAAAGAAAAAACAGCCGTTTTTATTGTGGCAAAATAAAAATAAATACATAAAATATAACTGTATAAATTCAACCAACCTGCGTATTTCTATTCTTTACCATTTCTTCCAATTCCGTTACCGCGAATAAGCACAGAGGACAGCTATCTTTGCCAACGCCTTGTTCGCGGAAAATTTCAACTTCGTCAGCGCTTGCTCCCGGACAAACTTTGATTAGCGGGCAGATAGTTGACGGATCAATTTCTTGAGCTACCAACGCTATGAATGCATCGCCGTACGTCTCGACAAAGTCCCTGCACGTATCGTTTACGGAAGAAGGTAAGCTGTCGCAAGCTCTCTCGACAACTTCTATTACTTTCTCCTAGAAATTTAATTTTAATTTCTTACTAAAAGGGATGATTAGACATCAAATACCTCAGTTACGGGATTCGTAATCGCAGTTTGAACGTAATGCAGGAGGTACTGACAGAAAACGCACGCTTGTCTGTTGTACACATCCGGAACTTGCGGGAATAACCTTTCAATTGGCAATTGCATCGATTCAGGTTTAGACATGATCTTGACCGATAATCCGTTATCCGGGACATTCACACGGGCCAAATCGTCTTCGTTATCGTGAAGTAAATTGTAGGCTTTCGTGGCACTACCGACTGGCAATAAAGGAGCGATGGGAATTTCGTCCGCATCCAGAGATTCTGGGCAAAGACCAATTATCGAGCAAGCTACGGTTCCGTTCAATTCATCGACGAGGAAATCGTAGATAACGGGATAGTATTCGTCAACAAGGGACAAGCATTCGGTTCTAAATTGTCCGGTTTGATTGCAAAGACCTTGGAGAACTTTTTGGAATTCCATCTCTGTCGTGTTGGCTACGAGTAAGTCTCTGAGATGGTTAACTAATTGCTCGCATAAATCGCATGGTAAATCATTGACATCTTGTTGGCTGAAAAACAATAAAGAGTAGGTTAAAAACCAGCGTTCTATAAATGTATTGATTTTGCAATGACAATTAAAATAAATAATTCATTTTAATTAATTAATATTTGGATTTCTTTATTGTGCTATGACAATAAAACATTTCAACAATCCAAAGAAATCTAATTTCAAATATGCAACGATAATGTTTTATGTGACTTGTATTGTGCTTACATCTTGTACGTACACTGCCGTTCAGTGAAGTTGGGTCATACAATAAAAATCTATTATATCACACTGTATACAATTATTAATACATAAAATTAGAAAAATATTTAGCATACACTCTTTTGTAAGGGATTAAAGCCATCAATTATTATGTAAAGTGGAAATATTGCGACAACCACAATAAAGTCCCTTTTATTATCATTCCAAGAATTTCTCGGAAGTGCCGATCTTTGGAAACGGGTCGTTTGGGGATTATTAACGAACAATACATTTAGGAAATATACCGCAGCATCACTCTTGTTTATTAACACGGGCGTAAAGATATAAATTTGCTTCGTTTTACCGTTAAACGTGTGTTGGGGTGCATCTGTCGTTTTTGCGCGAAAGTTTTAAGAAAATCTACTTCAAAATGGCACGTGGCAAGCCTACCACTGTAGAAAAATGTTCACGCATTATTACGCCGTTTGAAGAAGGATATTCGGGGCGACAAATTGCTGAAAAAATAAATATGAGAAGTTCAACAGTAAATGACATCGTAAAGCGATATCGGACAACTGGAACTACAAAAAATCGTGTTCGTCCCGGAGCATCTAGGAAAACAACAAAAGCTGAAGATTTGAGAATTGTATTATTAAGCAAACGCAATAGAAAATTAACAGCGCCACAAATAGCAGCCGAAGTCAATCGCGGCCGTGAAGAACAAGTTTCGGCGAGTACGGTAAAACGTCGACTTCAACAAGCGGACCTTCATGGGCGCATTGCCATTCAAAAACCCTTATTACGTCGGGGCAATAGAGCAAAACGGCTACAGTGGGCCCGTTCTCATCTAGATTGGTCGTTAGATTATTGGAAACGCGTGCTTTGGAGTGACGAGTCAAAATTTGAGGTTTTTGGGCAAAATCGACGAGTTTATGTCCGAAGATTTAAAACCGAAAAAATGATCCCGAACTGCATTGTGCCTACAGTGAAGCAAGGGCGTAGTTCTGTGTTAGTGTGGGGATGTTTCTCCTTTGCTGGGACGGGAGATTTATGCAGTGTGCAGGGTGTAATGAGGAAGGAAAATTATTTTGCAATACTCCAGAATCATGCAGTGCCATCAGGATTGCGTATAATAGGCCGTAACTTTATATTCATGCATGACAACGACCCAAAACACAACAAAACTATCGAAAGAATGCCTAGAATAGTTCGAGCGGTGATTAACGGCAAAGGAGGTTTTTTCAATGAAAAGAAAAAATATAATGGTCAGTATGTTACATTAGGCCAGAATAACTTTTTAATTATTTATTTTCGTCTTTTTTACCTGTACATACAATAAAATTGCATTTTGTTTTTAGTTTCGTTTGTTTCTGTAACCTTTTCATGTGTTTTACCAACCGACCGAACTCCTCTGAACGGCAGTGTACATACATACATTTAATCCTGGGTATTTTCCTGTGTCATGCATTTTATATGGTGACTCATAGAAGAAATATTAGCGAATAAGAACAATTTAAATGATGGTTTGGTAATTTCTTTGAAATACTGTTTTAGCCTTGCAATTGCAGTTTTATTACGCGACTCTTTATGGAAAACAATTACAACTACTACGTTGCAACTATGTTTATGTAGTTAATGTTTGCCTTTCTAAATCATCAATTGATACGGAATAGACTATTCCATCAAACATTATTTGTTTGGTCTTCTATAGATATATAAAAAAATCATCGAATATGATATTGCATATTTAAAAGGTGGAATGGAAAATTTTATATTTTAAATGTCACAAAAATAAACGTAGATTATTAATACTGTAACAAAGTTAGAGATGTGTTTATCTCCGATTTGTTCATGGTTAAAATAGGAATTATTGCGACGAATAAATTATTTTGGCGAGCAAAATTATTATTTTTCAATTGTCAATGTTGTCACTTCATTGTTTTTCAAATATAGATTGCAAAATAAAAATAGTGATTTATTGAATTTGCATTTCTTCAGCGACATAAATAAGCACCATTTCATAAAGTATAAAATTGGCACAAATGATAAGCATTTATGTGTTAATGTACATGTTGTACGGACATGTTCACAAAGACAACCTAGCACTATTTTTTCAAAATCAAATCTTACAACGTCGATGCTCAACTTTACTTTCCACAAATAACGATGCCTGTTTTTTCATAATGTTTTTAATGCAAATTGAAAGTTGAAACATCGTGAGCATCAAATTTGACAAACAAAAAAATTATGGGTTCCTTTGCTTTCTTGGTTTTTCGTAAACAGATAACAAATAAAGGAGTTTCGCCAAAATCCTCTTAAATTCGCGGACAATTTAAGTTGGTAGTTCCAGCAAAAATGACCATATTAGCCAATTTCTTAACACTGAACACATCAGAAAATGCCTAGAAACAATAACAAAAAAAAAACAAAAAAATTAACCAAAACAAAAAAAAAACAAAAAACTTTAGCATTATTTTCTTAACACTGTTTAATAAAATAAAATTTAAAAGATAACGAGAATTATTCATTCTCTAGCGATGTAGCATTAATAACCATGCTAAACAAGAAATTATCGCTTACCTAACTGGTACAAAGCCGACTTTCGATAAAGGCGTTATCTCAACGTGGGTATGGAATTGAGCAGCACATTCCCCAGCTAACACGCATACGTTATCTGAACTGAAGCCGTTTTGCAAACGTTCGTAGATTTCGTTGAAGTACGTTACGACTATATTGCTGCATGCGTCCGAAAAACTGTTTAGTCGGCCGCAAACTCTCAATAAGCTCTGGAGCACCTCGTCTTTGCCCATTTTATCAAGTCGCCGTTCTAAGACATCGACAACGGTATGACAGCTACCGCATCTGGAGGGTTCCGCGACATCTTTCTTCTGAGCCTCGTAATCCGCTATCAGGTTATCTATCCTGGCGCTATTGCAAAGTCCAGCGACTGAACAGACGACTTGCGGATTCATTTGGGAAGCTAACGTGTCGACTAATTCCGGTACAAAATCATCAACTAGTTTCAGGCATTCTTTTCGTACAAGTTTGATCGGAATTAACTTGCAAGATCCCTCGAAGACTTCTTCTATCTCTGTCTGAATTTAAAAAAAATGAAATAATTTTGTTGTTTCCTGTAGCATTTGTTATCGTATTCACCTCTGTTTCATTACTGAGAAGTTGATCTCTGGCTTCCGTGACCATTTTTAGGCAAATATCACACACCGAATCTGAATCGTCTGGAACCTTTTGGTGTTCCCAAACCGTTTGTATGCAATGTTTTACTGCGCGACATCCTGCTGCTGCCCTACGATGAAATTCGATTGTTTTGATAAATTGATAACACTTCACATTTATCAAACGGGGAAAAAGAAGCAGAAAAAACTATAAGTTTAAATGAATGTTTAAATATAGCCTCTATCGATATTGTGTAATCTATATTATTTGCTCAAGAATTAACGTTATCTAAATTTAAACATAATTGGGGGATTCCCTTCACTATTATTGAATTGGGGGAAATAACTAGATAATACGGTGAAAAATATTGGCATTGTTCTCAGAGTAAATCTCAAACTAGTGAGAACAATTAAAGCCAATCGAAGAGTGAATTTCTTCTACCAACACACTGCGAGAGAAATAAAAGCAAGCCGATAATAATTTCTTTTCACAAAACGATCTATAGGAGGAAGTGGTTATATCTCGGTACAAATCCGTGAATTTTAGAAAGTTCTAGTGAAAACCCGATTCAATTATGTAAATCTATGGCTCGTTATACAATTACATGTTGAAATTCTTTGTATATGAATAACAATTCTGTAATCTTTTATACAACAAACGGATTATGCAAATCCTCAACGTATTTAAACGTCAAATCATGCTATCGATAAAAAAAAAACTATATTTAACCTTTAACCAATTTCTGTAGATAAGATTTGTGGATATATGTACCGTATACAACATTACCAATCACGTTTAGACTTTAATCGGTAATTCGTAATAATGCTTTATCGCATTTTAAATTAAAACGAAGCAAAATAAGGTCCGTTTTTGTACGTGCACAGGTAGAAAATTCTATTTCCGATAGAAATTGCCATAATTGTAGTATACATACGTAAGATTCGAACACCAATAGCTTGGGCCCCACGTACACTCCTTCGATCCTAGGAGACGTTGCGATGATAACGATCTTGATGCTTCGACAGTAACTGGAGGTACTGCTGCGACAGCATTTACTAAAAAGAATCAAAAATCATCATTTGACAATTACCTCGACCGTGACTTCTGAACTATACTGAACGACGCAATTTTACGGAGATGTTAAATTGTTTATTTATTTTCCGATTTGGCAAGGTTTCGACGAACTTCGAATAACAATGTACGTGGAAGAATATCGGATTCGAACAAAGAAAAAAATCAACGATTAAATCGATGGTTTTTCGGGAAAATCTACTTACTTGCGCACACCACACAGCAGATGAAGTACAGGAAATACTTCATTTTGAACGTTCCGCAATGCGGGATCGCCGTTTCGAAGCAGATATTAAAATCCGTGGAACTTCGACAATTCGCAAGAAGGTACCGCAGTAACAAGATAAACGTGATAAAATAAATATTGTTGCTGCATCAAACCCAAATATACGCGGAGAACGATTGTTATTGGCTGTCAATTTATCACTCCAGATTTACTCGTCGATTTTCGGCAATCTTCGTTAATTATCGTTGAATATGTTTAGGTATGTACGTACAGCTTGCCAAATATTTCGTGGGTACGCTGAATTTTTTTTTGAGGATTTTTGTTTTTAAAAATCGTGGAAATTGTTAAGAGGTTACTAAGAGGGTACCGAATCATTTTTGAAGAAATTCAATTAATTGAATTAAAAATTAAATTGATCAAATTCGATTATTTTAAATTATTTAACGCGTATACCGGTATATTTAACGAACTGTAACTAGTACAATGCTTTTTCTTTATTTTGCGCATTGACCACATAAATATAGATTATTTACGTTTACCAAAACAATTTATTTAAAGATATACAAATATGCGATAAGAAATTCAATATAATTATTGCCTTTATATGTAATTTTGTATAGTTTACATAAAGCGCCATGGAGCGTTAGATATAATATTTTTTTTATTCAATTTTGCCCATTTCTAATCAATTATTTAATAAGATTTTTATTAGATTATTCATTATGTTCTTATAGGTCAGAAATGTTACGTTGAATAAAGGCAGTCTAATTAAAAATAAAATTAAAGATCCTGGAATCGATCATTAATTACCGATTCCTTGTATTTATTACGTAATTTACTCAATTACGCATATGTAAAACAAACATGTTCGGAAAAAAACGAAGATGAGAAAAAATAGGTAAAAGCCAAACTCCCGCGTTAATTAAAATTAATCGCTTGTTTAAACGAACATCTTACGTAAGAAATTAGATTTTTATTACATCATATATTATAAATTCCGACTTGGATGTTTACGTGATGCTTTATTTTGAAGAAATATATAAAATAAAGCTTTACTATAGCACTCGGGAGTGAATCACAATTATTCAGTTGATTAGAATGTTTTTTTTGTTGGATTGTGGGATGACTCAGTACCGGAGACTAGTCACATGATTAAGTATATAAGTTTTAATCACGTTGATTGCGGTTATTAAGGGGGTCGCATGAGAAGCTATTTAAATATTAGTAAAATATAGTCGCACCGCCAAAGTTTTTTTTTTATTAAAGTGACTAAATACAGGGTGAACCACTAAAAAAGGGGTACACGCAATTAACAAAGAAGGAAAGCAAATATTGCAAGTAAAGTAATTCTTTTTAATGGAATGTATATTTTATTTTGCGTTTATTAAAATCTACGTATTTTTAGGAGTACCTTAACGTAAACCGTAATATTTGTTAATAAAAAATAAAAATCCATAATTTTCAAATTTCCCTCCAATATTCAAAATTGTTAGTTTATAGAGTTTAAATCGGTACTTTTCAGGGCTAGCTTAATAGAACTGGTTTACGTGAAAGGCGTGTAAAATAATGTAAGAAAAGGATTAAATTGCGCTTTTGAAAATTAGTATGGGAGTTTCGTTTATCTAAGGTTGGTGGTGCAGGGCAATATTTTGCGAAAAAATTGGAGTATGTTTTAAACGGCGGGAATAAAAATATTCAAATTTTCAAACTTTTACATTAATAATTATTTAATTAACAATTAAAATTACCGCAACTTTGGGCCACTATAGTTTGGGTCAAAAATGGCGGTTAGGGTGGTAATCGTGGTGACAAGTATAAATGACAGAAATAGAAAATTCCTGCTTTTATATTCATGGAGTTGTGCGATAGAATTTATACGCATTTTATTATAAATAAAACATTGCGAGCAATAAAAATAAAATTAAATATTCCAATTTTAGATTTGGATCCAAATTGCCTTACTTTATATTATATTTATTATTTATTATATTTATTACTTTATACTATATTTAGTGACTTTATTTTTTTTTTTAGGAACCTGCCGCGCCATCTTCCGGAAACATTTCATTTCACGTTTAAATTTGCAGTAAATATAGCTATTCTCCGACAAGGGTCTGGGTAAGATGCTTTTCGACAAGAAAATGAAAATAAAAGCCATGAAGACGTTCCGAATTGGAGCAATGTATTTAAAATAGTTCCGGTAAAGCAATAAAGTTTACAAAGAAACGGGAAAGAAGTGTGCTTTTTGCAATACAGAGAGTACAACCCAAGTCTCCGGCAAGTTATTTCGAATAGAGACAATCTATCGAGCAGGTTAATGTTTTAAATATTGTTGCAGGTGATACCTGGGAAGTGGTGGAATTTCATGCTCTGGGGTGTTTCGAGAGAGAAAACAAGGGTCCTTTATAATCTTTGAATGCTATTTACGAGGTAGGCGTTCTAATACACTCGTGACTGTATTTGCTAAATGCGTACGGTTGCAGAAAATAAAGGAGGCACTCGGTGAGTCTCAACAGACTACTCAGACCGTCAAAAAAATTTCGAAGACATATATTCTATTTGCTGGGAAAAAGAGACCTCGACAAATCAATAAATTAATAGCAATTATATAATTGGTTTATGATTTTGTTGATTTGCGCAAACAATTCTTGAGCATTTCGTCGAACAAAATTGGGTTTAAGTATCAAAAAGGAGACAACAGGGAAGCGTTAATCGAGAAGTGCTAATCTCTTATGGAATTCCGCAATAGTAGCCTATAATAACAAATCTTGATTCAATCGTTTTTATTGCAGATTTATAAATGAATATTATTTAAAATTTGTTCATTTGTAACGATAGCAATCGAGAGAGTCCACGTAAGAAATTCCTATATTGGTCAAATTAAAAGAGCGATAGGCACCAGACTTAAAGAACATATCAGGTATTATCGCTTTAGTAGATTGGACTCGTCAAGTATAGCCCAACATGTAAACAACACCAGGCATAATATTAAATTGGAAAACTTGAAATTGATTAAGAATGCAACTTCGCTGCGGGAATTAGACACGTACATAAAAAGCAAGAAAAATTTGATGAACACAGAGAACGGACCGTTCTATTAGATTCATTAGGGGAAACCCTGCATGTGTTTTATGTCTCGGGGTACAATAACAAGGGATCTTTCAGTCTATTTGTTCGTATCCCATAGCTTTTCGCACGTCTTGCGGCACGTAGGCGGTAAACGTAGGTACTTATAAATAATATTTTTCTCGAAAGTAGGGGTAGAACGAGCATATTAATTTTAGAGGTTCCTCACATCATTCGGTCATCGGTTGGGAATGTGGATGATTCATATCCTCGAAACAGTCGTCCCGGATTAATTAATTAAACTTGTGCGGTGCAAAGTTTGCCGATATTTCTGTGTTGTTTGTTCAATTATATTTTAAAACAATTAAATAATGAAAACCAAGTATGTTGTTTTATTCGTAGAAATAGTTGTTTGTTAGTTCATTGTATACATGCATTATACGATGAATACTTGTGGTATACGTGTATCGGTTGCAATACGTTGGATATTCAAGTAAATGTACTTTTCAAAATAGACAAGCTGTAGCTTCGAATGCCTTTTCTAAGTCGCAGATTTATGTGAAAATCTATGTTTTAGAACAAAATTGGAAATTTTTGGGTAATACGTAACTTATGTATTGGAGGAAATTATTAATAAATGAATTACAATTAAAATTTTTAAACTGCAAATTTTTCTTTTTTAAAAAATTTCCATTTCACGATATTTTGAATTAAAAAAAAAGGTACTTGTTGTGTGGAGGTGCCGGGCATCGATCCCGGTACCTCTCGCATGCTAAGCGAGCGCTCTACCATCTGAGCTACACCCCCCACATAGATACATCATCTAACATATATATTTCTCCATCCGTATGTTTTTGTTAAAAATAAATTTTATATGTATTAAATTAAATTAAAAATTAATGGTAAATATTAATAATACGCAATATTTTCTATATGTACATCATTTTAATACGTTATTCTTTAAATCCTGCATATTTTTTGGGTAGTTACCCATTAGGCTTGTAGGTATTATTTTAATTTTATGGTATATATCTTGCTTAAATAAAAAAAATTGTGTAGTAGGGAATTACGAAATCAATATATCTCTGTTTAAGAACATTCCTTTTTCAAAACTGCTTTATTTTCGTTTTCTAAGCGCCTTGAGTTATACAACTACATATGTCACCGCGTTAACAAGGTTGCATAACCAGATATCCAGATAAGCTTGGAAAATGTTAGAAAATAATTTGTATTTAATTGTAGGTATACTGTTGTGAATTTATTAATTTATTAATAATATTGTTTAATGAAAAAAAATCGGTTATGGTCATGTAGGTAATATGCTAATAATATAATACAAGAAGTTTGAATAAAAATTTTTATCTATCCCGATTTGACTCCAGATATTTTTTCGATGCCGAATACTAAGAAAGGAGCTTTATAAAAATTAAGTATATAAATCTATTCGCAAGTAACACAAAAGTATCGACACACTCCGCAGCATAGAAGTTTAATTAATTAATCTGGGACGGCCGTTTCGCGGATCCGCAGTCCCGGATTAATTAATTAAGCTTGTGTGGTGCGGAGTGTACCGATATTTTTGTGTCGTTTGGCATGCTGCACCACGGTCCTTGCTATCATTGTTATAAATCTATTTTTTGCTTTGGAAAATGATGCATATGTAGCTAAGAGTGATTTTTTAACCATTTCTCGAAATATAGACGGTGAGTAATATCAACTCGTAAATCAAAAAAGTAAATCAAAATTCGTATAATTCGCAAATAATTTTTGAAAAAACAGCAGCAGTTTATGAACATGTTTACTCATTGAGAAATGAGAAGTATTAGTAACAAGGAAGTGATTCAGAGGAATTTTTTATTGCTGTTTGCCGGAATAGTACTTATCCATTCCTTAAATGGCTTTCTCAGAATACATAGTTTTTGTTCCTTTTAGATATTTTAACAGTGTGTTTGCCATAATTACCAAATTATTTTCGAAAAATGTTCGATAACCGGAAGCAGAACTTTGTGTCAATTGGCCCCCTTCTACTCCCTTAACAGACGAAAAATCATAAAATATTTAATTTAATCACAATTACAAAAAATGTTCTCAGCAAAAGAAATAATTAGTTCATCAATGTTTATCCCTCCTGGTTCTTTTTTCATTTTCGTTTGAAATGAACGCAAGTCCACTAACTCTTTCAATCATTTTTTATTTATTTTAACTATTTTTCCGCACTTGCCTCTGTTACAGAAAGATCCAGAAATAACAAAAGTAACTACTTCGGGAAAATTGAGTTTTATTTATTATTTTATTTGACCTCCAGCACAAGCTATCTGGGTCGGGCTGTCAGCGAGTGTGGCCCCCAATTATTGTTCCACCCCTGTCGATAATATAGCTATATCAAAACATGGAATCACTTTTTTTATCTAGACTGCAGACTACAGGCTTTGTTCCCATTGTCCCCAAGTTGTAGTACTCGCAAAAAAGTAAAAATCGATATTTACAAGAAGAACATACACGGAAAACAAAAGGCTTTTCCATGCGGCGTGTCGCATTATTTTTTTTCTTAGCAAAGCAAATTACTCTTTTCCGTATTGGCGAACAGTTAAAAACGTTCGGATAAAGCGGAAACTTCCACTTCCGTAAACCGGAAAACTGAATCCCATGTCACAAGTTATAATTGGCTTTCCAGGCTTCAGGTTAAATAATAAAAAGCACGCGGACGTAGGACGAACTTGATATTTTTGTAACTGACAACTCGCAGATAAGCAGATATTAAAAACACCGAAACAGAGTTATATTCTATGACGAAACGAGGAAGAAAGGATCACGGAGGTTCCGTGGTCCTTTTGAAGTCGTTTGATGTTTGGATTTCACGCAAGGATGAATATTTATTTGAATTGATGGTTTGGCTTGATATATAGAATTGGAGAAACGCGTTTTGTAATTGAAGAATAAAGTATTTACTTCCTTATATGTAAATAAGGCTCTTTAAGGACATTTTACCACTATTCTTTAACTTGAAAGAGATTTTCCATAATCATGGGATGAAATTTGGGAATTGCATAGCATGTTTCTCTTCACAATATTGTACCTTTAAATAAATCATGCAACCTGCCATCAAATTATGCAAATATCCCGTCGTGTCGCCCTGTAATTCCTCGAAAACCCCAAAAACAAATTTTCTAGCAAGAGCTTTAAAAATGCGGCCCGCATACAGCGTCCGCCGTTTGCAAATTTATTCCCATCTTTCATCGCACATCAGAAGTAGCGATTTCGGTGAAATTGTATACGAAGCTTGAAAGGCGGAGGTATGTGCATAATGTATCTACGCGAGTGAAACAGACACGTGCATACGTACTGAATAGAATTTGCCGCGCCACGCTAGGCAAGCTTTTAAAATTAAGTGTTTGCTTATGAATTACTAATCTGGCGTTTCGGTGTCGTCACAAATGGTCTGCTCGTTGACGAATTTCGTAGCGTTTATGGCGTTAAACCGTCTTGAGTGGGTAAACAAAATATGCGACGCTGTATGGAATGCGTTTAAGAGATGTCGCTTTGGCCGGGGAAAATGATAATTTCTATTATGGTCTATGTATTTCGTAATCCTGGAATAAGATCTAAAATTGTGAGATGTTTGTTGATGATAGATGGTAAAAAGGGGTTTAATTTGGTTGAGTGTAGGCTTTCACGACCGTGATCCATAGTAGAAATGTCTTTCGGGTGATGTCGTGTAGTTAATATTTTACTTGACATTTCGCTGACCATGCTGTCAGCTTTTTTAGAAGATTTCTAAAGACTTCTAAAGACACCAGTCTTTGCCGCGTAATAAAGGGTAACAAAAATAGTCTTGGAACGGGTTATCCGGATATCCACTATTGTAAATTTGTTTTCCAAAGAAACACGAACCGAAATAATTTACGTACAATGCTCAACAAACCAATCTCAGCAAAACTTGTGATTACCACCGCAACAAATAATGCAAGCTACATACACGTACAAATTCTAGAACTTTCGTAAAGGCACAGTTGTCTCACCACCACCGTCCAGTGCGCACTATCCGCAATTTAATCTTGTCCAGTTTTCCCGCACTAAATTACGGATTTATTGCTCGCCTTCGCGCAAAAATAAAGCAAAACGTCGTTAAATGTACAACGTATAACTTGGCAACGTTCCGGAATTGTCTTAGGATATAAAAAGACAACGAAAAAGTTCTTTCTGCCTGCTGTAAGTGTTAGATAAGGGACAAAATGTAATTGGAGAAATAAATCTTTCCCGCTAAACTCGTAGAAGTTAAACATGCAGTTTAGGTAACTTTTATTTTTGCATTTTAGATCGTTTTGTTGTTTATTTCATTTTGTTTTTTGGTTTACTGTTGTCTGTGTGTTGTCGATGTGAGCCGAGATTAAAGTGTAAATTGCAAGAAATGTGCTTTTTATTGTGCCAAATTTGAAAGATTTTTATTACGAAGAATAATGTAAATAATATTTACTGAATGATTGTTTTTACTTTGCAACCAATTCTGGTACGAATAATCTTTTCTTTTTGGAAGTAATGTAGTTTAATCGTTTTGGTGGAGGTGCCGCTTTTTGAGAATAATACTGGCGTTGTAAATTTGCTGATCGACGGTGTATTTTTTATGCTCTAAACCTCTTATTATTTTTCATCCGTTGTTATCTTCACCACCATGCAACCCTTCGTGCTTAATCAAAAGTGTGCCGGTGAAAAGGATCGAGAAATAAGCCATGTAGCCCAAACCTGCTCCTTATCTAAATAAGATAATTCAATTCTTCTTAAAGGGGAAAATATTGATCGAATATTCGAAATTTCGAGAAAAGTTTTCACTCGGAGGTAAATTTTGCACAAGTTAATATCATGTTTAAGTATACAAGATGCTTGGTTTCTGCTACAAATCATACGAGTTTTTACAATTGAACACTCTGTATATTACTACGATTTCGGAAGTTTTTCTTCAATTAATTTCAATATTCTTGATCCAGCGGTAAGAGGGCCTACGTCTGACTCGTCAAATTTTCTAAGCGGGTCCGGTACATTCCCGAAACTCAAAACCAAGGAATCCTTTATACATACAATTTACCCAGGAAAGCTCCTGTGGTTATAAACAAGCTTTCAAAAGCTTATGCATTTCGTTGGGCTATTTTCATGTTTAACTTTTCGGCAGTACATTAACCGGATTCTGTAAGGAGTGAAAAAAAAACCGTCGAAAATCGTCGAGATCTTTTGTTTAGATCACTTTTACAGCATTTGTAAAGACGTGTCTTTACCTTCATCCTTTCAGAAACTTTTATTATAACTGAAATGTTTGTAGAAGGTGATTATGGAAGGAGGAGCCATCAGCTTTTTGTGTTGCTGTACAGTAATGAGAGAATGTTTTGTATAATGTATGTATGTATGTGGTACAATTACACGCTGCGTTAAAAAATTCTTCTAAGTGTTTTCATAAACATTTCTGTTGGAATAAGTTTCGGTAAGTTCCTCATTGTTACTGCTGAAAAAAAAAATTTACAGGCAGAAATAAAGATAAAAGGCTGTTTAGGCTTAATTTTTTATTTGATTTGCAAAATCTTCGACTTTGTATAAAGTCTCCATTATCAGGGCGACGTTTAAAAGGATAATGGCATTTTAAGGTAAAATAATACACTGTTCTTTTACTAGTCATCCCGATGAAGGCTTTATACAATGCCGAAAATCTGGCAAGCCAAATAAGGCATTAAACCTAAGCAGCTCTTTATCTTTATGTCTGTTGAGCAGTGATTTTTGGGTCCAAATTGAACGTTTATTTGGAAGTTTGCAGGTTACGAGTACCCGTTACTTACTCTAATCAACATTTCTGCGCTTATTTTCGGTACTTGTTATTGATACGTGCTTGTTAACTTGCTAGACAATGTAATGTAACAATATTAATTTCCTTTTCGAGCAGATGTAGAAAAATGTCCTTTACTTTCTTTTTTTTTTAAAGCTTTATTCACGTCCACCAGAACAAAAAAAAAACATTTCTTTAAAATGGAAATTTCCATAGCTACCCTAGCAGATCAAGAAATTAACTAAGAATGTCGTACCACAGATTGGCCAGTTTCCAGAATGTTGTGTAATAAATTACAAGCGGTGGCCCTAGTATATATATCTTTTGTTTGTCTCTATTTATTTATTTATTTATTCATTTGTCATTGTTTGTTAATTTAATCTTTATAATTGATTTTTATCTTCTTATTCTATTTATATTTAATTTTAATTGTGCCCTCTACACACGTAATAATGATGGGGCCTTCTATAAAAGAAAATTGAAATAACGTTAACCAAATTTCGCAACGATTTCGATTCCATGCAGGATCTAATTGATAGATTTTTTTAATCATTATTCTAGTACGTATATAAGACATTTAACAAAAAAGAGCGTAAAAGAAACAATTGTATTTCGTAGAAATTTTAAATTATCTCAGTTATCTCAAACGTCGAGGAAGAGTTAAGATGTATTGAAGAGAGGCATCCCAAAATGTAATATACAGAGTGTTGAAATGAATATCCAACCTCCTATAATCAAATCACATGAAGCAAACTATTAAAAACTGTTAAAAGCACTTAAGGCGGGGCCAGTAACTGGCATACCCAGTGACGCCATTAGCCCCAAATACAGGCTATAAAACGGTAATACCAGATAAAGAAGAGTGGAAGAAAGGCCCGCTTATAAACATCGAATCCATGTGGTACACAGATGGCTCAAAGGCGTCAGAGTCGGTATTTCTGGAAGTAGACCTAAAAAATATAAATCACCAAAGCG
This sequence comes from Oryctes borbonicus, assembly GCA_902654985.2. NCBI lineage: Eukaryota > Metazoa > Arthropoda > Insecta > Coleoptera > Scarabaeidae > Oryctes > Oryctes borbonicus. The sequence goes on from LR736887.1 coordinate 1,926,227, forward strand.
CCACAGTATTTGAAGCCGAAATAGTACCAGTACTGGGGTGTATTGAAGAATTAGACCGGCAAGCAGATAATTATCAAAATTTGTTCCCATCTGTTCAAACAATCAAGTAGCAATAAAATCGCTAGACTCCACACAGGCGAATTCGAAACTGGCGTGGGACTGCATGAATGCGCTCAATAGGTTGGGAAGCCGAACTAAGGTGATCCTAACCTAGGTAGCGGGACACGAAGGACATCGAGGGAATGTAAAGGCAGACGAAATAGCCCGAACAGGCTCGTCACTTGCTCAAAAAAAAGGAACCACTAAACAATGGAAAGATAAGAAAAATCTGGTGTTCCATTCCATTCCAGGCCAAGCAATTTCTGATTGGCCATTTATAGCGGACCTACTAAGCAGAGACAGGAAGTCAGTTAGAAGAATAGTGGGCCTGCTAACAGGATACTACATGCTCAAGAAGCACGCGAATAATTTGGCCCTGACAGAGGAAACAGCATGCAGATTCCGCCAGGTGGAAAAAGCACTGGCAAAACTTCAAAAATGGGATGGGAATATCGAAAAGCTGAAACCAATTTGAAATTTTTTTTCTAACCTAACGCAATAGATACATGAATAGCAATTTGGTACGGCGGAATTTGGCCATCGCACGCGATATTTCTTACGCACCAAGCTGCATTTTGACGCTACATTATGCTAAAAATAGTTGATATCTAGCTTTATGCGGAGTAGCATGTACACGTAGGTTTATATAAGGTTCACACCTTCGATGTTCTGTTTTAAATAGTTGTAGCTTAATGAACGTGCAGGTTTCTGCGCGTTTATTAAATTAATATACGCCAGAGTTGATTTAATATGGATTCAATGAGAGTGTAGTTAATATTTGCGGAAGTTAATTGCTTGTGTGCGGTATTATATGTAAATATAGACTAATTTAACCCAATTTAATTTAAACTTTGTCTTAAGAAAATTAATATTGTTCTAAGATTGGCATCTACGTGGGCATCTTCTGAGATTAAAATCAGAGCTGGTGTTTGTTTTCGAATTTGGTCTCATTCTCAGTTTGTGGATGAACCAACGCGAGACAAAGATTGTAGAAATATCTTTCGGATGATGTCGTGTAGTTAATAACTCGTCACCCGAAGGACATTTCTACAATGGATTACGGCCGTGAAAGCCTACACTCAACTATTGAATATGTAAAATATCGTACATTGTCTCATTTATAATTTGCAATAAAATAACGATTTTGTCACTGTTACAATAAAAAAATACAAGCAGAAAGGGAACACTGTTATCTAAGTTGTTCTAGAACGTGCAAATTCAAGCAGACACAACAAATTGAATACTTTTAACAAAACACGGCAAACAAGTTTATCCGCGAGAACGACATTTTCACCTTCTCTTTTTTCTTGTTTACTCAATGTAAAACTTCGCGAGGATTTAAAAAAATCCGATAAATCTAGCCTTGCTTAAGCTGCCTTAACACCGTCCATTTCCGATCATCCGCGACATGTTTACTTCGAATTGCAACGCGCGCACTCGTACACAATACACACATGCCAGCAATGAAATAACGATTAATAACCATCCATTGCTGCAGTATAATTTCTTAATAAACACACGGTTCTATTTCTGTGCGTCGGGCGGCCGTAGAAAGTGGGGAGTTCGAAGCAGCGGTTGAGACACCGACTCCGCCGCCGGTTTAAAAATAAAGATTCGCACACGTTCGTTTCGAATTTTCCCGGCCCGCTTCAAGCGGAAAACTCGTTCGAAAGAGTGAAACGGAAAACGGACGATAAACGGCGTACGCGTTCGACTTGCATCTGTGTGTTACGTTAGAGAGGTGAAATAAACCAAAACGACACGGTCGCTTTTAGCAACCCGGACGGGTAAATGTCAGTTTTCCGTGCGGTCTATTGTGTTTTGTTGTGTTTTGACTTTAGCGGGGCGATTTGTTCTTAGTGACCGCGAACGTTGTGGAACATTGCGCGCAACTATTCAAGTTTCGAGTGTGAGAAGTACAAGCTTTAATAAAAGTGAAATGTTTATAAACGGAAAGTGTTTTTTTACAACGCAATCTGGGAATTGAAAGAAAGTGATATGTGTTTATTCTTTTCAATGCAGATTTAGCTTTAAAAGCTTTACAAAGCGTGACGACATAGCAAATGCCTTAGCAACACCTCAAATTTGATATAACATCGAAATATCTACCAACGCCCCAGTAGACGAATAGAACTTTGCCAAATAGCTCGATTTATTACACGCGTATTTGTTACAGGTTGTTTCGTAAGCGTGTTTTCCATTCTAAAATTTTAGTTTTGCGGTTATTTATAAAAGATCTAATAATATAAATGTAAATTTATGCTGAAAATTGCGTAAAGAATCTCATTTATTTTGGAGGCGTGATATTCGAATTTTAACTTTTTTTTTAAAGCGAATTTTCAACTCTTAAAATAATACTAGCGATGGCAATAATAATATCAAAGAAGTAGTTGCACGGTTAAATAGCATAAACGATAATAAAGTTTAAGTTTAAAGTTCAGAAAATAATATTCTTTTAGCACCCTCGTTAATTGTTTATTTAAGTTGGAAAGTGTTCCAAGTTGAGAGCTTCTTTTCCCTTCAATTTCTCGCAGATCGAGTCTTCATCCTCATCTTACGCATTTAGTAAGATCAGTTTTCGTAAATAAAAGTCCATTTAACAATCTGTGTCGAGAGAAGTCAAAATCACCAACGTAAATCGGAATTACGAAAATTTCTCTATTTTTTTAAATTCAGAGAAGCGTAAATTCGTCTGTAACAATCAAAATTGCTATTGGTTGTGATCACGTCGAGGATGTCATTTCATTTAATCGATTTGGATCGATGGAGATTAGAAAATAAACAAACCTTCTTCGGCAACAATTTTTTATAAATTCCTCGAGAAACAGGAGGAAAATTAAATATTTTAATGGGGTCTTCTTCATATACAGTTCAAGGTATCTTTCATTAAATATTTGAAATCACCCCGAGAAGGATTTGGATAAATTGGAGCCGGGTTCGCAAAAATTTCAAAATTGGGGAGGACTTCTAGATTTGGATTTGAAAAGTAGAGCTTAGGAGAAATGTCTTTAGTCTTTAGAAATCTTCTGATGAAGCTGACAGGGTGGTCAGCGAAACGTCAAGTAAAATATTAACTACACGACATCACCCGAAAGACATTTCTACTATGGATTACGGTCGTGAAAGCCTACACTCAAGTAGAGCTTCACAGGTACCAAGTTAATGGAGTCTCATTTTAATATTCAGCATCCGCGTATTTTTAATGATTCGGTCTTCAGCCGAAGATGAGGATCGACGCTCTCCCGGGTTAATCAACTAAACTTGCGTGGTGCGGAGTGTGCCGATACTTTAGTGTTGTTAGATAAAGTTTTCTTCTCAAACGAAACTTAGTTCAATCTTAATGGCTCTATTAGCAAATAAGCCATGAGCATGCTGTTCAGAGTACACCCTACGTCATATTAGAGACACCATTAAATGGTGGAAATGGTGGTGTTTGGATAGCAGCTTCACTAAGAAGAATTAATCGGTTCATTACATTTGCATGAAACGGCAAACGCAGAAAGATATCGCAAAAACTTATTGCAAGCTGATGAATAGAGATGACCAACGTAGGGGAGCGACTAGACAAACTCGTGCTTTCGTCTCATGAGAAATGGTTCGTGTTGCCTACTGGTTTCTTGGAGAGCCGATAAAACACGAGTCTGTCTAGTCGTTGTAAAATTCTCCTGGCTGGCTCATCTCTACTGATGAACTAAGAGATGGATACTTTCAACAGTTCAATGCTACAAATACTGAACCTTTTAGATGAATAAGTGGCCATTTTCGAGGATATGCTTCGTGATTAAAAAATTTTTGATAGATTCGCTTTTTCTGGGAATAACCAAACATTTGATTGTTGCTTAGTTTCTTGTTCGTACGAATCTATCCACGACCACGACGAAATTCTGCAAACCAGCTGTAAACAGTCTCTTCTAATGGTGCTTCATTAGCATAACTTGAACGAATCGATTCGAGATAAGGTTATTGTGACAGGCCTTTATTAAAACTTGAAATCTCAATTTTTTCATTAACCGGACACTGTAAACAAACTACTCGGTCGATTTCCGGCTTTATTTCATCTTCCAATCGGTTAGCCGAAGATGAAACCGCATGCACGAAGTAGTCGCTTCTTCCCTTTAAATTAACAGCCCCTATAATCTTCCATTATTACGTACTAGATGCCTTTATAGCCCGCGTATGTACCTATATATTTACGTAGCTACAGAAGCCACGTAAAAGCAAATTTCCAAATATCTGCCGGTGTGTGTACAGCTTTGCGAAACTTATGTAGGTAATTATCGTGCGGTGTGCTTTACATGCTCTTCTCCAGCGTCACTGATTTCGAACAACAAAGCGAACGCCCCTATTACCATCGCGTATTGGAAAACTTCGGCGTTTCCTTCTCTCCCTCGCGGAGGTAATTTCGCCGTATAGCGCTCCCGAAAAGCGCTTATATAAACACTCGACAAATTAGCGTCTTATTCTTCTACTTTCAACCGACGACGTTTCCCCCTTTCGATTTAGAAGATGATGGAACGGGATCATTATGATGTTCTTTTGTCTCGAGCGACTCAAACGAGAGGTGATTATCAACCATGTGATTGTTGTGTTCTCTTCTTTCGAACAATAGCCTGTATTGGGGGATTATTTTTCCATTTCGTTCTTTCGGCTGTATACCGAGTGATCGCAGCAAAGTGATGAATTCGTTTTGGCGATGCGTTCTACATGATCTTTCCGCATCCAAGTTAATCTGAGAAATTTAATAGGGGCGCCCCCGTTGGTAAAATACATTCTAAGAGATTGAAAAGAATAAACACATTTAATCTCGAACATTCGCGCACTTAATCGTCTAAACGCAGGCATTTAAATAAACGTAGGGTAAAGAAAAACAGCCGTTTTCAACGTCACGTGGGGACCTACATTTACTTACATCAGCGCACCGGACCTTGAACAGGTTTAAATTTTGCGTGCACGTCGGGTTTCCGAATAACCCAGTGGGAGAATTTCGAATCTTGGACGGTCTCCAACCAGGCGAAAGAATCGAAATCGCGTCGACATTGAGAGTGAAATATGAAATACGAGTTACGTAGCGTACGATACGCGTAGTTCGGACGGGAGGAGTAGGAACAAAAGGGCGGAGAAATGACGAAAACCGTCGGTCCCAACGACGATTACTTGAACGAGATCATCCGGTTGCAATTGAAGAAACCGAAAAAATGGAATTGGGAATTGACGACGTCGCGGTCATCGCCGCATATTTCTCTGCCGGTCATACAGCTATACAACGCCAAGGGAAAATTACTGGTCGAAGCCAAAGAATCGGGAAGCGAACGCAGAAGTTGGCACAGCAACGATTGGGCGATAAATAATAGGAGCAGGACCGTCTTGAGTAACGACCACGATGCGAGATCATTACAGAAATGCACCAGCGATATTTTATATCGGAGGCGATACGACAATAATCCGCTGACGGGATACGACACGAAAAAAGTTAACGGGACGGATTTAGACAAAGGTAGATCATCGTTTGGAGCGGCTCCAATTGGGGATAAGTCGATCGTTAGGGATGGTTTGAGGAGGGAGCATAGTTTACGATATAGGAAGATGCCGCCATTTACGGGGTTAGATTTCGAAAACGAAGACAAATATAATAGGTACTTTAACAAGTGCTATAAAAGTAAGAGCGCGAATTTATTGGAGAAAGATCAAAAATCCAAACCTGCTACACGATTGGATTTGGACCACGATCCGAGGAAAGACATACATATTTACGTGAAAAGTAAAAATTGTACAAACTTGGAAGGATTCGCTAAGAGTAAAAGTCCCTTAAGAATAAACGAGGAAATTCTATCAAAAAATAAACTTAATTTACCAACAATTTCTAGCGGTAAACCTAAAAGCGCCATAAGGCAAACTAGAAGCGGTAGCCTTAATTTATCCAGCGATAAGCTGAAAACTGGCGATGAAAAGCCCATAAAGAAATCTAGAAGCGTTCTGATTAGATTTTCCGAGGATACGGAAGATGATGGCCAACTTCAGCAACCCTCCGAGTCGAAATTATTACACGGGTATAAACGAAGCAAGAGCGACGACCTCTATAAAAGGTTATTGAAATATAACGACGCAAGCATAAAACGAGCGATAAACGACGGATACAAAAAGTTTCTGAACGTAGATCTTCACGAAAGACCGAACAACAATAATAGCAGTAACGCAAAGGTAGAGAAGATGAAAAGAGAGATAGTGCAGGCGAATCCCGAACTTAAACCGGAAGTGAATCGCGTCAAGTATAGCAAGTACATAACGAGGACTTGCAGCGCGGGAACTTTGGTCATAAAAGAAGAAAGTTTCAGCAATCCGAACATGCGAAGACGGAGAAAAACCGCGGATTCCGAACGGCGAGATAGCACGAAGGTTCCTAATTTCAACAGCTTGCGTCGCAGGGAATTATATCCGAATCGAAAGGACGATATTTCCTATCCGCATATGCTCACTCGCGTTAAAGGAGATCGCCCGAGTTTCGAGAGGACGGACAGCCTAAAACTTCCCGCCTACAATAACTTGTACCATTCGAAAAGCGACGTTTCTCCTTTCACCGGTGGCGATCGACTTTTTCATTCCCCGACCATATCGAACAATTACACGGTGGAGGAGCCGAGCAGTTTGGAAAGTCGAAAGAACAGCGAGGATATTGGCGTGGAAGGCGAAAGGAGGCCGACTAGGCGAACGAAGAAGGTCCGCGGGCGATCCGTTGAAGATTCCGCGTCCTTTTCGTCCGGAGCTTCCACGGACGATGCCTCTAGAAAGGGAAACAGCGTGAAAGGTAGGGGATTTCTTTGTGCGTTTGCACTTGGCTTGTACGAGTGTCGTGCGCAGCTTATTTATTCTCAAGCGGCTATTTCTATTCTATATTTCGTGTTTGACTTTGGTTTCCGTTCGGATCCGGTGGGAAAGAGGATCATTCGTGATGGGGAATTGTATCGGGAGAGCTGAGGAAAATTTCGGGTTTGGTTCTTTCTATTTTTAGCAATGAAAGGGGAAAAGGTTAATACAAACAGACCCAGATCTGTTCTTATATAAAAGTTCGTATTATTTTATTTTTCTTTACCATTTCGCTTATATGCTTCAATTTCTTTCTAACGTATTTTCTGCACCAAGCACGAAATTAAACACTTTTATAATAACACGATTATACATCTGGAGCCATATATTATATATTAAAATAAGTATAAAAGTTGTTCATCCTTCCTCAAAATTTCGGGTTAGATACGGCAAGAATATTAAAAGAACGTGGGGGGGTTACTTTAATACATTATGTATTCAGTAGTCCTGACCTAGTTTTGCTTATGGATCCGGACCTTTTTTCAGCGTACGTCGTATCACGCCTTTAATCTTTATGCTTTAATCCACATTTTTTTGTTGGCCGAAGACTTTACTTTAAATTTCAGCCGTAATGGATGTTTCTTACAATTTTCGCTGTAATATGCCAGATGCGACACGCGTCTACGGTAACATGATGAAGAGGAAAGTCCAAGTATTGATTTTTGACCGTTTGTGAGTTGAATACCTTCACATTGATCCTGCGGGGTAGGGTGATCCGTAACGCTACGATCCAAAGGTCTTTAATGAAACGAGATACAATGCGATGCTTCTTTTTTTCACTGTTTTTCGAAGCTTTCACAGGATTCTTTAATCACTTTAGCAGAAGAGAAATCAACATTAATCTAATACCGAGGCTCGAAACGTAATCCTACCGAAAATATCTAAATACGCAACAACGCAAATGTAATTGGCGGAACGCGAAAAACAGCAAAGGAATTTTAACATTGCGAAAATATTTACATCATTGTCGATTCAATTCGACGTAATATTTCATCGAGCGCCGCTCACGAATACAAATGAACCGTAACTCATGCAGAAATTGTTCGGAGTGATATTCCCACGAAAGTTTAGCAAGAGCCTTTCTCAACGCCTTTTTTTTTGAAGCGTTCGAATATTATTGCCGTTTGCTGTATTCTTCGCCCGTTCTATTTCTGAGACCTGGGCGTAATGTAATTGGTAGCGAGCGAGAATGTGTTGGGGAAAACAAAAAAAAAAATGTAAGTTGGTCTGGTAAAAACGTTCTTACTCTCGAATTTTGACGCGAAAAACACGTCGAAAAGAAAGACACGTGAGAAAAGAAATCCTTTGAAGTGAGCGAAATGGAAATGTCGACATGCGCGATAATCGAATTTTTTGAGATGAAAGTATGTCCTGATTTTTCTGCTTCTACTGTTGCGATTTACTTCGTTAGAAATGAAGGTAATGAGTGACGACTTTTATCATTTATCCATTGAAAGAAAATCAGAAAGACATGGAATGAAAGTGAACAAATCGAAAACGAAAGTAATGGTAATATCAGGAGGAAGAAGGAAATTACAATAGGTGACAGGTACAGCGGGTAGATGGGGGTAATAGAAGAAAACCTTAGAGGACATCTCAAAATCCTTGAAGATCCCACAGATGTACATTACAAAGGACACGATCAATTTTGATCGGCCTTATCAGTCTTGATCAGCCTTATAAAGTGATCATTGGAAGTCGTACTAAGTGAGCCTCGAAGCAAAAGAGGTATCCTGGCATGGAACCAGGTACAGGCAACAGTGGTGCTAATTTCCACCCAAAAATCCCAGCAGAGATTTCTGCTCTGAACTTGTGCCCCATAAAGAATCTCCAGATAAACTAACTTACCAACTATTATGTTAAAATTAAATAAGCAATAGACGACTTAAGGCAACTGGGACGTTACTTTGAGGTAGGTCCCAAACACCTAAGGGATCGAAGGAAACGAAAAGGTAAATAATCTGGCCAAAGAAGTAGCGAACATGCCTTTTATTGGTCTTAAGCCTCCAAAACGAGCAAAGCATGGGGTGACCTTGTATTGGGGAAGCGTTTTAGGACAGGAACATGCGTTATTAAGAACAGTATTGAACAATCGTCTGACCTCAATTTAAAAGAGGAATCCAGAGACAATTCCAGAAAAGAAGGAGTCGGAACTGATATGTCATGTAAAAGTGCCAATGGTACTCTGAACCAACAGATATTTCTGCTTTAAACTTGTGCGCTAGAAAGAACCCCGAGAAGAGGATACGATGTGGTTCTCATAGATAACAGATAGCCAAGCAGCACTTAAGAGAGGTGGGAAGTAAATGCCACATTGCGTTATGTTAGGTCCTAAGGCACTAACCGATCGAGAGAAACGGAAAAGACGATAAGCCTAAAACATAAAGCAGCCAATTAGAAAACGGATGGAAAATAAAAGGCAAAAGCACTCACATCACGTTAAAAGCAACAGAGGCAAAGAGGATCTCGGAATCGGATAGATCATGTGGCTCTAAAGTATCACTTAGAAACTGGTAAAGGCTAAAGATTAACTCTGCTGTTTATCTGGAGGCGGCAGATGCAAATTTTTTGCCAAATTGCCATCATTTCCAAAACAACAATTACACCTCAGCAGACCATTCTAAACGGCCATTGAAGTAAAGATCTTACATGACCACGTGACATGTTAGCTACATCTGCGTTATTTACTTTTATTTATTTAAATCAAAATTACATAGAATTTATTCATAACCTAGAAATTTTGTACATTGATTTTACGACTATTGGGATTGTACATATATATTCATACCATTTATGATTTAGGCAATCGTAATATCACGTACAGTGCATTACTTATTTATACGCCTCCCCCATATATTCCGCAACGTTTCGGCACAGATAGATCGTTAATTATTTATAAGTGTTCGAATAAATTTGAATGTTATATGCGTCGCCCGGGTATCGTTCCGGATGCCACGCGAACCCTTCGCTTCTTTTTATTTTTTTCGCCGGGCTTCATTAGCATAGTAAGAGCCGCCATTCACTGTCCCCTAACAGCTAGCGGAAGTCGTCTCTAATGGACTGCCGTAAGTTCGGTCGACCTCTCCTACAATAATATTCTTATTAGCTTTCGGAAGATTAGCTGAGCATGTCACGGAAAATTACGTTCAGGTTACTGCTTATGTTATTGCTGTGTTACGACGGCCGTCTAGCGTTTTGGCCAAGATTAAGATTCGTTTCCAGCGCCGCCGATGGATAAAGGTTCTGCCTTTCTATATTACCTTCCTCGAGAGCCTGCGTTATACAGCGGCCATTAAGTTTTGATGGTTTTTAGATTTAATGCTTCTTTTACTTACGCGGGCTACGTTCTATGCCCTACTGGGTTCTATTTTATATCCGCCGTTCGAGAAAGCAAAGAAATCGTTCGAAATTGTTATTCGCCGTTCACGGCGTGGGTGCAATTCGCTATCTGGATGTTAATTTTCAATTGGTGAAAAGTCACGGTAGGATTTCGATTGCGAATTAAAGCTTCGAATTTCCTCTGTTAAGCTTCCCATGGATTCCAGTGTTGGGCAGTAGCAGTGAAATAGAGGAAGTATTGCGCTGTCTTGTCTTCGGCTTGATTCCATTTTGAAACATTGAAATACGTATTAGCAAATTAGGGAAAGATACCAGAAGGTTGGGATACAGATATGAGGAAATTTTTCGACGTGGCCTCCTTGTAAGTTTCTTAGGGAAGCTCCCATCTTTCTTTCACATCTTATTCTCTAAGGTGAGAGCGTTCACGAATATGAAGTCTCTGTTCTCCGGAAGAAATTTTGAGCTTAGGACATGGAAAAGAGGCGCTGAAAATCAGATCTGGTGAACGAGGTGGCTGATCCCAATTCATGAATTTTTGCCACGGTACGTTGTCTTGAACAAAACTTTCTTTTTCTTCAAATGCAACCATTTTCCAGCAATTGATCTCAATGTATGGCAAATACATTCTTTCAAGATATTCGCAGCCTCTTCTATCTCTCTAACCCTAATTCGACAATCGCCAGGCACTATTTGGTGAACTTTTCTGATATTATCGGTGCAGTCTTTGGTCGTCTGGAAATGTTCACCCAAAATTTAAAATACCAGATTTTAATGAGAGTTCGATTTTATTCCGTTTTCACAGAAATGCTAACGTTGATTGACACGAACGACACGTTCTGGAGCGAGGCTATCTGCTCTCGATAGCAGAAAAAAGTTTTTGCATTGTATCCTTGCTTGTCAACAGAGGCGATGACCTTGGTTTCAAGCGTTCCTGCAGATTGATTTTTGCTACGGCGCTTGGGAGGCTTTTCATAAAACAAATAACCAACTTTCTATCAAATCAAAAGTTTCGAGAATGATCTCGTTGTGGTCGCACGACTGCCGCTAGAAACATTACTTTTGTCATTTTCAAATTTTTTGCTCTTGTAGGTACGGTGAGGTTCTTCTTCGTCTTGAGCGAGATAAAACTTTTATTGAATAGAACTAATTCTCGTCTACATGGATAATGTCGACAAACAGTACTTAAGACGTTTGATTTTCTTATCCGCGAGAAAAGATTTTATTGTTTAATTAAACCCGCTTTAATATGTAACAATTGGAATATTCAGAGCATATTGATTCACGGGTTTTACCGCTTCTAAATTTATAACTTTTGGATTTGCGTCCAACTCAGCCCGTTTTAAGCGACGCTACTTGGCATATCCTTCATTTTGTAAGAATTTGTCCACGATGCTATATTTTGCTGACGGATTTTTCAGATGTTGCCGGAGCGGTGACCAATATTATACACTTAAACCCAAAATTCTAATAACAATAATTTTTGTGAAAAAATCGAAATCGGACACTTACTTCTAAACAGATCGTGTATATGTTCCTCTTTATAGCGGATCTCGAAATGTTATCGGGTGCTGTTACGATAATTTATCAGAAAAAAGAAAATTAAAGGACGAGCGAGCTTTCGACGTTATATTTCGCCAAATAACAAAATATGGTTTCGTGAATCGCACTTGGACCTCTCCATGTTGTATATGGTTTATCTTACGCTTTTATGGGTGCTTTCTGTACGATATACGATTATTACTTTCCTTTTTCCGATTATTTTCCCGTTGTATCGAAACACGTAAAGAATATTGTGAGGTTTTTACAAAAATTGTGCTTAATACAGCTCCATCTAACGACGCATTATCGTCTAAATAGCGTGTTAATATTTGTGATATCTCATGTATTTATCCCCTCTGAAGGCAGCACTATGCGGAAGAAAACGACTTAAATCAATAAAGTAGCAAAGGTTGAAACGTCAGGCCGAATAGAAAAGGGATTACAGCAGATAATACCGCTGTATATTGCAGATATACATGGCTTCCTCGCTGGTCGCAATCATCGATAAAATTTTATATCTGCGCGGAGTTAGTTCGATAGAAAACTTCTTTATTATGGGGATCGAACCGGCTCATGAGTTACAAACATCCCCTTTACGGTTATTTAACTTTTAAGCGAGTTATTGCCTGCGCCGCATCGTGCGCCCCATATATGTCTAAATTTAGCGACGATTTCGGACTATTTTTGTTTGGGAGATTCAGAATTTCGACTCGTATTAAAGCAAACAGTTAAAGTTTCATCATATATGACGTAGTGAACGTCGCAATAGTATGGTTTTTGGTAAAATTATTTACTCAAAGAGTTCAAAGAGTTAAAGCACAGCGAGCATGAATGCTCGTGCTTTAATTGGGCAATTCAACAGAGGATACTACGGTAGGAGTTTTCGTGGATTTGTTCTGGGCTTTCGGGGCTGTTCTCTGGCTACGTTGGAAAGGGTGGCTTTCGACGGAACTACCAATAATTTAATTAGGTCCTTCCTTCATGCGGGTAAAGATGTTAACTCAGAATAGAAGACTCTGTATTTACAACTTTAAAATGATGGTTCGACCAATCTACACTGCCGTTCAGTGAAGTTCGGTCATACAATAAAAATCTATTATATCACACTGTATACAATTATTAATAATAAAATTAAAATAAATTAAAAAAAATAAAATTAGAAAAATATTAAGCATACACTCTTTTCTAAGGGATTAAAGCCATAAATTATTACGTAAAGTAGAAATATTGCGACAACCACAATAAAGTCCCTTTTATTATCATTCCGAGAATTTCTCGGAAGCACCGATCTTTTGAAACGGGTCGTTTGGAGATTATTAACGAACAATACATTTAGGAAATATACCGCAGGATCAATCTTGATTATTTATCGCAGGCGTAAAGATATAAATTTGCTTCGTTTTACTGTTAAACGTGTATCGGTGTGCATCGGTCGTTTTTGCGCGAAAGTTTTAAGAAAATTTACTTCAAAATGGCACGTGGCAAGCCTACCAGTGTAGAAAAACGTTCACGCATTATTACGCTGTTTGAAGAAGGACATTCGGGACGACAAATTGCTGAAAAAATAAATACGAGAAGTTCAACAGTAAAGGACATCATAAAGCGATATCGGACAACTGGAACTATAGAAAATCGTGTTCGTCCCGGAGCATCTAGGAAAACAACAAAAGCTGAAGATTTGAGAATTGTATTATTAAGCAAACGCAATAGAAAATTAACAGCGCCACAAATAGCAGCCGAAGTCAATCGCGGCCGTGAAGAACAAGTTTCGGCGAGTACGGTAAAACGTCGACTTCAACAAGCGGACCTTCACGGACGCGTTGCCATTGGAAAACCCTTATTACGTCGGGGCAACAGAGCAAAACGGCTACAGTGGGCCCGTTCTCATCTAGATCGGTCGTCAGATGATTGGAAACACGTGCTTCGGAGTGACGAGTCAAAGTTTGAGGTTTTTGGGCAAAATCGACGAGTTTATGTCCGAAGATCTAAAACCGAAAAGTGATCCCGAACTGCATTGTGCCAACAGTGAAGCAAGGGCGTAGTTCTGCGTTAGTGTGGGGATGTTTCTCCTTTGCTGGGACGGGAGATTTATGCAGAGTGCAGGGTGTAATGAAGAAGGAAAATTATTTTGCAATACTCCAGAATCATGTGGTGCCATCAGGATTGCGTGTAATAGGCCGTAACTTTACATTCATGCATGACAACGACCCAAAATACACCGCGTTAGTGTGTAAGAACTATCTAAAGGAGCAAGAAGAACGGCACACCCTGAAAGTAACGACATGGCCCCCACAAAGCCCAGATTTGAACCCGATAGAGTTGTTGTGGGATGAACTGGACAGGAGGATCCGAAAAATATGCCCAACTTCACAAGAACATTTACGGAATATTCTGCAACATGAACGGATTAATATTCCACAATCCGTTTTAACAAAACTTATCGAAAGAATGCCTAGAATAGTTCGAGCGGTGATTAACAGCAAAGGAAGTTTTTTCGATGAAAAAAAAAAAAATAATGTTCAGTATGTTACATTAGGCCAGAATAACTTTTCATTTCTTTATTTTTGTATTTTTTACCTGTACATACAATAAAATTGCATTTTGTTTTTAGTTTCGTTTGTTTCTGTAACCTTTTCATGTTTTTTACCAACCGACCGAACTTCTCTGAACGGCAGTGTACGTATCTGACACCAGAAAACGTAATAGGTTGTATGAATATACGATCGTGTCCCGCTAATTATAAGTTTTAATTTAAAATGTTAAGTTTGAACTTACAGTCAATGAAAGTAATAATTCAACAATTATTTTATAAACGACCAATAGACATAGCGATAAAAGTTTCATTTTATTCGAACAGAAAAGGATATTAAATGGGTTGTATCTTTTGCTATGTAAAAAGTTTTTTTTGCGAAATGCCGGGCGGTGCGTTAGCTTTGACTATTTGAAGAGGCGTGATTTGCATTTTTTGGAGAATCTTTTTTCGATGGGAGTAAACTTATTTTTAATGTGCTTCTTTTCGGGGTAACTAAATCGCCATTTTTATAATTTACTTCGTGGGAGTTGACCATTTTTGGGGCGTGTTCTAATATGTAGAGGTAATACAGTAGGTGTCTTGAATTTTAATATATAACTTTATATTTATTTATTTTTGTCTTCTTTACCCGTACATACAATAAAATTGCATTTTGTTTTTAGTTTCGTTTGTTTCTGTAACCTTTTCATGTTTTTTTACCGACCGAACTTCTCTGAACGGCAGCGTATATTAGAGTGTTGGTAGAAAGCAGAAAAAAAATGCAAACATGCAAGTCTACATAAGGAAAATGTACCTATTTCCTTATCAAACACCGCATCAAATACCATCAATTCGAATACAATATTGCCGTGAGCATTGCGAAGGACGTGACGGGATGAAATTTACGGAAAAAAATGCGTGCGAAATGCGAATATGAATTGAAAGCGTTATGTAGTGGGTAATTTTGGTATCTCCGCATACCCGATATGATGATTGCATTTTTCAGGCGCAATATTCGAAACCGACAATAAAATTTCATATATTGCGACGTAACTGTTAGAGACGCGTACCCCGCCATCGACGTTATTTATACGACGAGGCAAATGTCAAAACGTGAGAACCCGACCGACGCACTTCGTTTGCGGAAGTCTCACGCAAAATTGACTGTATCGTTTATATTTATCGGATGGCTGTATGTACGTTTAGATGGCTTCGGTGGGTGAGGCTCGTAGGAAATATGCGTTTTCGAAATAAATTGCGGGAGGAACTTGTTTTTAAAAAAATTTAAAAATTTTAGGAAAGTCGTTATGGAACTCGGTTAAGATGCTAACTGTACCACCCTGTATAAAGGTTGCAACCTTTCTTATTACTTCAGATGAAAATTTGAATCTTAGAGGGCTTATACTAGATCACATTCTGAGTTTCTGGTATAATTTCGAACGTCCAAATACTTCCTGCTTGACCGGAAGTGTCTTTCACTTTTAATTTTTAAATGGAACGGACTGTTTTTTTTTTTACAATTCAAATATTTTTCATTGTTCTTATAAGTATAATTTGCACCAACATTTATACAATGAGGACGCAGCCATGGCTGCCACCTCCAACAACAGCTCCTCGCTCATGTGAACATTGCGTGAAAGCTCTCGTCCACAGAGGCTACTAGCGACCAGGTGGAGGAGTTACCCATGGATAGTTGCCATGTTCCTGTTAATATTGGTAGAAACCTTGTTGACTTGCGTCACATAGACGTACTCGAACATTGAGACACCTTTCAACGGCAAAACTCTCATCTTCAGCAACAATATTACATTGAAATTAAACATTTATTCCGCTGTTGTAAAATTATTTGTGGCCTCCTGGTAATTGCTGCATTTAGACGTAGATATTTTATCGATATTTTTTTAAAACCAACATGAGAACATCTGGCTTCCGGAAAGAAACGCCGGACCTCGCCCTTAAATACCACCCCTTCCTCCTCCTGCTCTTCGGGGGATAATTAATCGCTAACGATTATAAATCATACCGGTCGGCCCATCACAGATCCTACCGGCGAAACGCGAATTTCGTAAATTTCGAATTTCATTTGAAGTTCGAAAGCGAAAGTTTTCCCCGCCGTCGAAGGCGCGTTGTTGTCGGCCCGATCGGAAGAGGCGTAATTGGAAAGTTCTTTATTGAAAACGAAATCGCGTCTAAAATAGCGGCCGGAAAATATAATTGTTACACGTTCGCCTCTCGTGTTTCCGAGACTTCCAGGAACTTTGACGATTAGAAGCGGCGGCAATCGGAAAATTATGTTTACGTCAAACAGCGCAAACTTCCTCTTAACAAAGCAAAGTTCGTAAAAAAGAAAACGAATTTAGGTTAGAGCGTTTAATAAAGAGGCAGTAAACAAGAAGATAAGTTAGATGTGAAAAGGAATAAATATCGTCGGGAATAATAAATGACGTTAGAGCTTTGATAGCTCAACAACCACTAAAATATGGGATGGTTCTTGAGATATTTTTATTGAGAATATTTAATGTTAGAAATGGAACTGAATCTTACAAGAATTACTCCTGAATGGGCTTATTATCCATCCTCTCAACATGCTTTTTGCAATTGATATAGAGAGGAAGTGTTTCGTTGGCTCATATTCAGCTTGGCAGCCCTTCAATGGTTAACTCCTCGCTGAAGAGATGCTTCTTCAGCGGGTAATGTGCAGTCAGGTCCTCAATAACCGTATAAAGCTCCCTTTTGGACAGTTTAAGCATCTTAATACGGTTTGCTTGTTGCCAAAGTGACTTTAGTGGCATAACAGGAACTAGTTTGGTCCCACTTCTTCAAGAAATTTTCATAGGCGATAGTTCTGATTCTTTCTTAAATCGCAGACATAGACGTAATCGAGGGTGCTTGTCGTCAGTAAAGAGGTTGGACGTTCTACCGGCAATCTTGAGATCTGCTAAAATTGCTGCCATTGAGGCCAATGAGGAGTGGCATTCAGCAGATCTTTTCATGAGATTTTTTTTTTTATAATAGAAACAAAAAAGGAAACAATCTAAAATATGCCGACGTGCTTTTAAATGCTTTTAAATGCTCCTTATTTTCGATTTAGAGGCTTTATTTTATGTGAATAAACAGCCGCTTAACCCCACAAAACATTTGCAGATCGGCGACGGAACGACGCCTAGTTCTAATATTTTCTCTTCGAGTTTTGAGAGAAAACGCGAAACAGCAGCTTCAGTACTTGATAAATTTTCTCCGCGAATTCGGAGCTGTCTCAAAGCAAATCTAGATTTAAATTTCGCCATAAAATTCGATCAAAAAATGCATTTCTTGTTCTCGGATTTCATCCGGTTTGCATTTAAATTAATTCCTCTCAATTATTCTTGGTTAAAAACGAATTTTTCTAAACATTTACCCTTTCCATTTCGCCAAAAATTACGAACAATTTGCGGCTGATGGATGACTGTTGATCCACCCTGTCGCCGGGCAATAGCACCCCTCGGATTGAAATGCGCCAGCGCAACTTTCCTCGACCTCGCCTCTTTACCTTCCTTCAGCTGAACCAGCCGGTCATGTCAGTACATGGCCAAGTACGATGCAAACGCGACGCGGTAAATGCAACAAACAACGGTGAATCGCAACTACATTACCGACACGTTTGAAACATTCGAATCCAGCCGAAAAGCTCGCAAAAATCGGCGGACGAACGCGTGATTATCGCACGGCCGGTCGTTATTTGGATGTGTCGCGTGTTATGCTTGCGATATAGATCATCTCTCGACCGCTAAGTACGCACAGAGCGTATAGTTCGAGAAGGGAAAAACGAGCCGAGAAAGGTAGGTTATCATTGCACGATTATCGTCATGTTGACGGTCTCCGCGAAGTCTTAA
>LR736887.1:1944458-1977991 GCA_902654985.2 Oryctes borbonicus
GATTTCCTTTATTTATTATGGTTCCTCGCTCCACATTGCTCCTCTCCACTGATTTCTTGTTCTTCTTCTGGGAACATTTCAATAGTGCTGTTGTTTTTTGTTCGTTTCTATTGGCATCGCCTCTCAGATTTTCTTCCCGCATCCAAATCATCCCATTTCTTATTCTTCCAATATTTGTTTTATTGATTTTATTTCCAGTCTTTATTTATTTTTCTATCGACTCTTCTCACTCCTGGAACTTTTCAATATTTTGCGGCTATTCCCTGCCACTTCCATTCTTGTTCTTTAGTTAATAACCATTGTGTTTGCTAGCCCTATTCTTTCATTTTGTTCGTTATCTAGATTTCCTTTATTTATTATAGTTCCTCGCTCCACATTGCTCCTCTCCACTGATTTCTCGTTCTTCTTCTGGGAACATTTCAATAGTGCTGTTGTTTTTTGTTTGTTTCTATTTGGCATCGCCTCTCAGATTTTCTTCCCGCATCCAAATCATCCCATTTTTTATTCTTTCAATATTTGTTTTATTGATTTTATTTCCAGTCTTTATTTATTTTTCTATCGACTCTTCTCACTCTTGGAACTTTTTAATATTTTGCGTCTATTCCCTGCCCCTTTCATTCTTTCTTCTTGAGTTAATAATTGTTGTTTCTGCTAGCCCTATTCTTTCATTTTGTTCGTTATCTAGATTTCTTTTATTTATTATGGTTCCTTGCTCCACATTGCTCCTCTCCATTGCTTGTTCTTCATTATTTATTGCCATGTATCTAGTTTCTTCTTTATTTTATTTAAGATTCAATTTTGCTAATGATGCTTTCCACCTGTTAAGATCTGTAGGTCCTTTTTTTGTATTGGCCAAGAAGAAAATATCACCTGGGAAGGCATTTCTAAATTCGGCTCCCATTCCCATCTTTTACTGACTTTTCTCGTGTTATTGCACATTCGTACTTTGTTTTTGGTTTCGTCGTATCAACTTTTGTTGGGTTGGGTTCTTATCTTTTAAATTTGCCCACATCTTGGTACGATTTGTTGTTTCCAAAGCTTTTTTCATGCCTATAAAGCATACGTATATTATCTTTGCCATTTGTTACTGTCTTTTCTATTATTTTTTGCACGGTATTGCATTTGTTTTGAAGTTTTTTGTTGCTTGATAGAACATTTCTTGATTTTCTTTGAAATTGTTTTCCATTAATTTTCCAAATTTATACCAAGAATGTTGTTTGGTTTACGTATTTCTCCTTTTACTACAGTCCAAAGCTACAAACTTAGGCGATCTATTGCATCTAGAGTCAATCTTACCGCCCAGGATTAAGCTTCGTGAGGTGAAATTAAGCGCTTATACCCGCTGCACGACGTAGGCGAAAATTATTTTCATTTATCGCAACGCGAGATCCCATATTTGATTTTAGCAAAGCTGTCGTCGAAGTTACGTCGGGACGACTCCTCCTTGTTATCAAATTTATAACTGTTGGTAACGTTAGCGATCTACGATCTGGTCGAGAGGTACCCTACGAAATCTAGTAAACCTTTTCGTATATCAATGTCAGGCGCGCAGCTTCCAAGATATTGTCTTATTTCACGCTCGACAAGACAATTAATCACGTCGTGGGGGTAACAAAGCTCACGGTTTTGATAATACCGCAAAGGCGGAAAAGGATACGAGGAGCGAGAGCGAGAGAGAGCGAAAAGATTGCGGAGAAAGGAGGGCAGATCTCTTCTCGTGCGCTCGAGGAAATCTTAAGGGAAGGACAAGTTGACCCCAAATTACAGGATGACTACCGGGTTGACGGTATTTCTGTACTCTGCGAGCATTATCGGTCTCGGGGAGAATGGTAAACGTTTTTACAAAGAGGAGCCTTCAACTTCTCGGGTGTACGTGCTGCCCAGGAGAGCGTCCATTGTTGCGAGACCCGATAGTCGTGAGATTTTAGGATGTCTTATTCATTTCGTCGTCGAGAGTACGCACTCAGGTCCTCGTGGAGCTCGCGTCACCGCAAGCGGAACTTTGTTGGGAATACAATGCTGACATTCCGGTTAGAAAGTCGAAGGTTTCGGGTACGGATAATGCACGAATGTGATTTTCAAACGTAGGTACCTATGCAAATGGATTCCACGACAAAGCTTCATTTTTACGTATTGAGGTAGAGGTCACTGATTGACCAATGAAACGATGTTTTTGTGGAACGGTTATTTTCCAACATTTCGTGCTAGCAACAATAAGGCGGACTGTATTGCTGATATTAACATTCCGTTTGCGGAGTGGAAACTAGGCAAATTAGAAAATTTACTTGTATCCATTCAACGATGGATTTTCTTTAAAATGCGTGTTTCGGATTAATTCATTGAGCTTGTGTGGTGCAGAGGGCTTGAATTTTGCAAGAGAATGATGGAAGTTTGTAATGTAGGCAACTTATTTGGTCCTTTTTAACCAGGCAACTTTTTTTTTAATGAAATAGTTAATTGCCATGATTCAACGCATTGGTTAAATGAGAATCCTGGCCGAATTCATGAAGCCCATGCCCAACATCTACAAAAATTGAATGTTTGGAATGGGAATTATAGCAAACAGGCAAATATGCCCATTTTTTTTATAGGCGAAAACTTGAACGAGGAAAAAGTATTTGAATCTATCGAACTCTTTGAAATTGTTGGTTTCAACAAGATGGAGCGCCTTTCAACCACGATGGACGAATTAGGAATTTTTTTGGGTGCCATTTTTCCAAATTGATAGATTAATCGTAGAGTGACCTGCACGTTCTCCAGATCTTAGTCCATTAAATTTTTTTCCTTCGGAGTTAAATCACGTGTTTACGTCAGACGATCTTTGTACTACTTTGTAGGAGCCGAGACAAATAATGCCCGTTGAATGTGAATTAATACGTAAAGTCTCGGATACGGTAACTCGGGAATTCTCCTATCAGGCGAGCAGCAAAAATATTTTCTTAGTTCCGTACTTCATCCCAACCCCCTTTAAAAATACGTGCATGAATAGAACGAGAACGTAAACCGCTACCAACCCAGAAAATAAAAGTTTCTAGGCTACCAACGGGAATATTGATTAGCTAAGCTGGCACCATCCTTGCATTATATTGTACATTGTTTACCCATTTTGCAACAATGAGTCTTGAATATATTATTTTCCGGCTACGAGAAGAAAAAAATTAGAGCAAATTTACATTATTATTTTTATAACATATTCATACGTATGTACACGTATTCACGTAGGCAGTTGCTTCGCATTATATAGGCAGTATAATACGGTAGCGTGTATTATATAGCTGGGAGTATATAGCTGCGGGCATTTGTAAATTGCAGAACCATGTTCGTAAAACTGTTTTGCTTCCATACAGCGTTTCTATATAACGTAGATGTAACTGTTGCAGGAATTTATATGCGCGCCGCATTGTGCCGGGATATTATTTTTATTGTAAAATAAATCAAGCTTGATGTAAATATCATGTACGCATACTATAATAATGTGCTTGTATGTTAGGTCATATTGTCGGTTAATGCTATGCAAGTTGGTTGAGATTAGAACGCAAAATTAATTAACGAGTCTTCTGCAACCATTGTTAATAACAATAACTGTTATTAAGCTTAAGCAATATTTATACTTTGATGCAATTTTATGCCAAGGCTTGATGTGGAACAATCAAACAACAAATTTTATGATTAAAATGAAGATCTTGTACAATTTCGTCCGAATAGGAATAAATAAAATAAATATTAGGAAAAAAAAATAGAGTTGCTTAAAGGATGTATTTTTTAAAGACAAATATTGGAATAAGTGTATTATTTCTAAATTTCTTGTTATCAAGCATCATATTACTTCTATTTCCGCCAAGTAGATTTTCCACCACGCAAGCTTCGCGTTGGTTCGGGAACCAATTCGGCGAACTAGACGTGACCTGAACTCAATTTTTATCTGACTTTTTCGTCTAGACTTAGAGCTGTTATTCATTTCATCCCTATCTGATTGAAATACTCTAGACCGCAGCAGCTTGCCCAGCAAGCTTGCACGACAAGCCAGAAAATTCGATTTTTTAATTAATAATTTAATAAAATCGTCCCAGAATTCTAGAGTCACGTCGCACACTGCTAAAAGCCTTCGCAGGCGACTCTTACCTTCCGATGAGTTTGCTATGCTCTCCAAAGACCACGTGTACCTGCTGAAGATATTATTACTGGTATAGAGTCTGGTCTTGCCGCTGAGCTCGTTCGCTTTGAAACGCCCAAAATCCTCACGCACGCGAGATCAAGTCTTTCTAAGTCAGAAGCTGTGGTCTTAAGAAACCTGAAATTCGACTTTAGGAGCTGTGGGATCGTTCCTGTTTCCTGTCGCCGACAATATCTTTGTGGAAGCGTTCGATCAGCAAGTCCTATTATCTCACAAGCTTAAGCCAAAGCGTTTATGGATTCTAAACATGCTTCAACATGAAGGTCGAATCAGACGGTTGCCTTCCTCTCTTGGATGTTCTTGTACATCGACGTCCTGACAAAAACCCACGCAGACAGAAATCGTAACATCATCCAGTCCACAAAAGTGGAATTATCAATTCTCTTATCCAAAAGGCCATTTCCATATCTGAGCACAATATGCTTCTTTAAGAACTGAATCACATCATGGAAGCTCTGATCCGCAGCAATAACTATTCTAGGGAAGATATTCAAATTACCATTAACCACCATAAGAACTCCTCTCCACAACAAAAAAAGAAATTAATTTCCGTAAGCAAGCTATATTCAAGGTGTCACTGATCAGCATCAGCAAGATCCTCTTTCTGAATAACATAAAAATCATTTTTAAACCCAATTTCAAACTTTCAGATTATTTTCCCATCAAAGGCTGGAATCAGCTAAAAAATCCTGGCATCTATCAGGTGCGGCAGCGCGTACATCGGTGAAACAATACGATTAGCCACCACAGCTCGTAGCAAACTTTCGGCTTGTAATAAATGCTAATCAAGCTTGGCAGAGTGTTAATTTG
Source organism: Oryctes borbonicus (assembly GCA_902654985.2). Classification (NCBI taxonomy): domain Eukaryota; kingdom Metazoa; phylum Arthropoda; class Insecta; order Coleoptera; family Scarabaeidae; genus Oryctes; species Oryctes borbonicus. The sequence goes on from LR736887.1 coordinate 1,949,443, forward strand.
CACTTATAAAAACTCCAATTGTATAATTCCAAATACGTTATTTACGTTCGTTAGCAAGCAATTATGTGTTATGCTGTTACGCATCTCATTTTATTAATTTTTTTTTTCGCTTGTTTCCTAAGTAGAGTTATTAGCGGGTTCCCTGTTATATTATGTACCTCTTACAGAGTTTGCGGTTAAAATAATTGCAAATGATTTTGTTTGCTATTTGCACTTATCGGCCGGATGAAATGTTTTTATTTCCTCCGCACACCTACCATTAATTATTGCAAATTGATAAACAGGCTTTTGCAGCAACACGCTCCACGCTCGCAAAATAAAATTAATTCGCGTATTTGTGCCTGTATGCGCCATAGTTGGTTATTGTTCAAAATTGAGGAAATTAAATTACCAGGAAATAGATTATGCCTAGTTTAAACTAAATATTCCGTAATTCACGTTTGACGGCGACGCTTATAAATGTTATCAATTGAGTAGGAAGGCCGTATGAAATATGGGTTTAATTTATACATTAAAGCCTTATATTTAACGTAAATTTTACGATAATTTGTATAAAATTTTTGCAATTTAAAATTGGTTAATGGAAAATGTAAAATGAACGCAGCACACGTAATTGTGAGCATTTATTATCAAAATGGGAGAAAGAATCGATGAAATTAGATAAAATGGACAAATAGGGACAATAATGCGCTTATTGAATCTGGTACCTGATTTTTTTCTAAATTGTCGTCGTTTATAAGCAAATCTTATGTGAAGGCTTCAGTATCTAGATGAATAACATTATTCAAATTTGAATTTTCGAATTCCTTACACCTGAGGCGTATCCATGCTTCATATAGCTGTCTCTAAGATCTTTACCATCATCTCTAACAGTATTCATGTTCGCTTATGAATGGCTTAGGAAAGCTCATCTTCATCTTTCCATATTAAATGCTCTCCAAAACCAGCTTTTTTGAAGCAACTTGAATGCTTGTAGGTGTCATATATAATTCCCTGGTCTAGTGGCTGCATGTTGGAGGAAAAAATTCGAGTTCAATTAAATTCTGGTTTGGTCTGTAAATCTTGCGTGTGAGGGAGACAATTATTAATACGCATAAAGTTTCCTGCTTTATGAGGAGAAAATTTCAGCCATCATCGAAGCTTTTCTATTCGCCTCGTAGTCAAGAATTAACACGGAAGCAAAGCGCTTTCTGTTTTTTTTCAATTAATTAATTCGTTACTCTTTTCTTCCTACATTTATCGAATTGATATTTCTCATTTCTGAAAGTAAGCGTTTTGTTAGGAAGGCATTTAAAAAAAAGGATCGGTTTGGTCAGCGTTGAGCACCTTTCCTCCTTGATGGTCTTCCAGTTTTCGCAGTCTTCGTCATTCATAACCATATCCAAAACGGCAGTATCCACGTTTATAAATTTTGGCCTCTTGACTCGCTTGCTTCCTTCAGCATTTACCGCCATCAATATTTTCCACAACATTACGTATGGACGGTTTATTTACTGTTAACAAAATTGATGCAGAGACCTTCTACATCTTTTTTTTTAGCCCCTGCTGCGATTTCTTTGATCATTTGAAATTTTTTCACTAATGTCAGGGACGTTTCGCAGACATAATTAACATCAGTCCTAATCCATCGTAGCAACTGTTTGCGCAGGAGCATTATTTTGAAAAATGCATAAAAATATCCAATTGTGAAATTCGAGATATGGAAACAATTTTTAATGGATCCCTTATACCAAAATGCTATTGCCATAAAGACTTGTTTGGCTTATGGCCAAGTTATGGAAGTTCGATTGTTGAAGTTTTTAAGAGCTTACTTGTAAAACGATCTGAGCTGGGAAACACACGTGTAGACACCTTTAGTCCACGTGTTTTCCAATATTGTTTAAGTTAAAGGCAGCGCTGATAAAAATTTTAGTGTACATAAATTTACTATGCTGATCGTTGGTTACTTGACGCCCTGATGAATCGCGTAAGTACATATTCGAAACGTATGTTGACGACGTACATCTCGTATGTGAAACTGGTTACTTACTATTACAAAACCTAAACAAAAAATTGCGACCAAATTACTGCAAATTGTGGTAGACTTTCCACTAGAAAAATATGACAACGAAAAGTAATACATAATAGCTGAATTATCCCGAAGGAGCTGCGAAAATGACAAAATGTCGAACTGCGTGGCAAGGGCATATCTTTTGTTTTTGCGTATTGATGATGATCATTAGTACGAAACTGCCAACGTAAAACAAGATTGGGTTGATTAAACATATCCCGACGGCGAGTCCTTTGTTGCGAAGTAAATGTTAACCCGGCTAGACATTTTTTACCGAGAATCTGCAGGTAACAGAGTTGTTTCAAAATAACTACCTACTTCATTCGGGGTCGGTACGTACTATTCAACGTTTCGAATCGAATTTACCACGTCGAACGAGAGACAATACGTCCGGTTCAAATCGAACGTCTAGCGAATCGTATTTGCAGCGGCGCACCGACGATACCGTTTTAATTCAGTTGTTCTTGACGTCGAAGCGTTCGAGTGGAATTATTGGAAGTTAGTCCGCCGGTCTGAAATGCGCTCCGAATTTTATTTGTCAAAATGTTGACAGCAACAGATATGCCGCAAACGGTCTAACAAGAATTCGTGGGTGACGTTGGCATTTATATTTGCTCGGCTTTAGTGCGCGACGTCATATCGACGTAAATATTTGAGCATGTGCCAGAAAGTGCTTCAATGGAAATTTTTATCTCCGGCCGCGTATATTGGACTAAAATTAAAATAGTCAATTTTTTGATAAGATCTCTATTGTACGTTTTTATGCGTGGCAGCTCTCGCGTTTCTGGGGAAAACAAGCGAAATGAAAGGGAAAAACAAAATTTATAACGAGATTTGCCTTGTGGCTTCTCCGGGTAGAATGAGATGTGTATACAGCGTGGTTTGTGTAGTTTTTTAAAATGCCAGCTAAATTTGGACGTAACCAAGTTAGTCATAACAATGCAGCATTGCTGAAACTTTGAATTTTTCCATGGGCATTTGGATTGCTCCGGCAATGAGAAATGTGCTTGTTTGGGAGCTCATTTCTTGTAAATTTGGCTTCATTTCTCCAAAAATAATTCGTGCTCTTGAAACCATAAAAAATCGTAAGAATTGTGTTCTTAAATCATAGATTCTGGCTAATGATGGCATATTGCTGAAACTTTGAATTTTTTCATTCTAAATAGGTGGGCATTTGGATTGCTCCGGCAATGAGAAATGTGCTTACTTGGGAGCTCATTTCTTGTAAATTTGGTTTCATTCGTCCAAAAATAATTCGCGCTCTTGAAATCATAAAAATTCGTAAGAATTGTGTTCTTAAATCATAGATTCTGGCTAACGATGGCATATTGCTGAAACTTTGAATTTTTCCATTCTAAATAGGTGGGAATTTGGATTGCTCCGGCAATGAGAAATGTGCTTGTTTGGGAGCTCATTTCTTGTAAATTTGGCTTCATTTCTCCAAAAATAATTCGTGCTCTTGAACCCATAAAAATTCGTAAGAATTGTGTTCTTAAATCATAGATTCTGGCTAATGATGGCATATTGCTGAAACTATTCTTTGTAAGGAGTAAAATTTTGAGTTAAATATGGAACAGTCTCCTTTTTTATTTTATTTTTGCTTCACTATTACACAGAGCAGTTAGTTATGCGACGAAGAATTCGATTTATTCTATAACAAAGATGACGTTCAACTTTCCAAGAAGACACTTCAATTTAAATCGTCTACCTCTATATTATTTTCAAATACAATAATACATTAGCGAGAAAGTTCTTCGCATTTTGCCATAATGGCTGTTGTTGTCTCAGGAGAATCCTCTTCTCTGGAGCACATCATCTTCTTCCGTAGCACCATTATTCCATTAAATAGGAAAGAGGCAACGATGCCACATTCACTTTAGTTACGAAAGTCGTAAGCTCGTCACTATTAAAAATAAACAGATTGCATTCAGATGTTGAAATTTTCAACGACTATTTACTAATAAACACAGATGATTAAATTTCACTATTTTAAGAAAAAATCTTTGAAATTCAAATTTTATCACTTGATTCAAGCCGAACCAGCGATCGGTGTGACACCGACAGATCGCTTTCCTTTGGTCGCAGATACAAGCTTCAGCTTCAGCAGATACAGCTTCAAGGGACCTTCGAATAGCTTAACCAGCACCTTGAAGAACTTGAGCAGCTGGGGGAGAACTAATTGATGCCTGTGGCACACCGTCCTTGACCGGCAATGCCTTGAAAATTTTGTTCACTTTGTGACCGATTAGGAACTCGACGATTTTAATGGTATTAACTAGTGTTCGCTAATTAATCGTATCAAATGTCTTTGAGTAATCCGGAAGGACAAAAGTTGTAATAAGCCTTTGATCTGTTGCTGTAGCTAAGATATGTTGTCGAACAATTATGGTCCTTTTAAGTACAAAGTAATTATTTACTTTGTCTTGTGTCTTAAAATTGATAGCATTTAAATGGGGTCAATCCCCATCCGTTCTTCTGCGACAGGAAATAATAGGCCCTCTTCTCGAGTTCAAAGGCTTGAGCCGTTAAATTTCGTAGAGATTTGGGTAAGCGGATTGTATATTTTAATAACATTCAGGTCCGAATAAATGAGATAAATAAACATTTTTTAGTACATTTAGCACGGTTGTTTCTTTACTTAAAGTGAAGCAACCCGATTTCAGTCGCTCCAATTAATATCTATGTTCGAATTCAGATATTGTTGTTCTTCCTTATTTTCATCAGCAAACGATACGATTAAATGAACACTCCCATTATGGTAAGAGGAAGAGGGCGAAAGTGCATGAGGTATTCAGTGAAACCTTAGCGAATCGTCCACCCACATCAGTACAACGAAAATCGAGATCCGATTTGAGCAAATCGAAACCTGTAAGATTCGACGTCGAAGTAAGCGCTTGACAGAGGTTGTCATGTGGCTGCAGAAACCGTAAAACTTGCTTGTTAACAGTTGTTAGGAAGACGAAAATATCAATATGCTTATACTTCATTCCAGAAATAAAAAATGAGCGATGTTTATTACGCAATAATTGAACAATTAACATTGCAATTTGTTTTCGGTAGCTGATAAGCTAATTTTAATTGGGTTAGCTCTAGAAGATCATTAAATGAAATCCATCGATAGAGCTACATCGACTACTTAATCCATTTAAAATTTTAATTCGAAGCGGGATTAGCATTACCTTAGCTAATAATCACGAGACAACTCCGTAAACACTTCAAGAACCAATCCCTTGTCTTTCGTCCGTTTAATTTCTCCGCGTTGTCTGAAATTCTACGAACGAAAGGTATCCAATTTCTCCAGATCTAAGCGTCAACTTAACCCTTTCGCGAGGCGAGCAATCTCTTAGATTGCTCTCACCCCACCATACAGATTTAAAACGTACGCTACGCTTAGATCCATTTCAAAAGTAACACAATCCCGAAATCCATTAATCACTTCGCGGAGCATCCAATTTATTGCAAAGATGAGCTATTTAAATTCGAAGATTACACGAATACAGTTTCAAATCCATCCTCGACTAACTTCAGTATCGATCACGTCAAGAGAAAGAAGCAGGGTCGGCTCCTCCCGCCCGATATCCGATAAATATACAGCGATAAGGTAATTACTACGTCGGCGAAAGCGTTTAGACGCTTATTGGCGCGTATCTAATTACGAAAACGATTAGGGAACTGGAAGGGAAGGTCCTTGCAGCAATTGCTCGGATTTCTTTGTTCTTAATCGGAAATACCTGGAGGATCCGTTAGGGTATGTTGTTTGGGATAAAAGGCGTCAAGGTGATCGGATTTCGATGTGAGGTATATTGGTAGAATAGGGATTTACCATTTTCCTTTTCTTTAGAGCGAGTTAAAGATGAGATCCAATGTTCTGGGCCAGCTTATTCATTATCACTATTTGATTGAGAATCTAATCCATGTGGCGCTGTTGATCATATCACTTATCTCCAACTAGGCTTAGTTGCTGATGGAAGAAATCCGTTTCTGAAATTTTTCTCGTGGCTTTGCTATGCCAAAGCTAACATGGAGGATTCAGCCCTCCATGAAAGAAAAGCAATATACTTTGAAAATGTCACTTGGGCTTGCAATTTCAACAAATAATTGTAAGTTTTAAGCTGAATTAAAATTATCATCCCACTTCAAATAAGAGAGTGTACAATGATTGCGTCTGGTTACTGAGCATATTTCTTCGAGTTTTCCCTACTTTTTGAATTTTGAACGGTCATATTACTTGAAGCGGGATTATAACCCCAGAGGTTGTTTTTTTTTCCTTCGTATTATGTTCTTTCGATCTGAAATTGCCAATCCCGGAAGGCTATTCGTGTAAGTTCATTTCCCTATTTTTTAGTTCATTTATATATGGTGTTGTCAGAAATTGCGTATGACCCATAAATGTAGCTGATTTGGAGCTGGAACTACCGCGGCTGCTGGCACCAGCTGGCACCCTCCAATTGATCCTCGTTAAATCGTTATCTTTCGCCACTACCTCCCCGTGCCGGGATTGGGTAATTTCCGCGCCTTCTGCCTTCCTTGGATGTGGTAGCCGTTTCTCAGGGTCACTCTCCGGAATCGAACCCTGATTCTCCGTTACCCTTTACAACCATGGTAGGAGCAGAACCTACCATCAACAGCTGATAAGGTAGACGCGTCACCGGTGCGAGACCGTGCCATCAGCAAAAAGTTATTCAGATTGGAATGTCACTGGTGTAGAGCACATACAAGACAGATTCAAGGGCACTACCTTGTGGTACCTTGAATTTCTCTCAATTTTGAATAAGTTTTCCCTCGTTCTATTTATCTCTCTAATAAGAGAGCGTTGAAAATGTTGGACATTAAGATCTCTACGTATTGGCGAGGAAGCTTACTGTAAAATTTGTATTTAAATTAAATGCTCACGCTCTGACGGCTGAAGGCTTATGCTGCATCAGGGAATAGTTCTTCCTATGACATCAATAGTCGCTAACGTCGGGTGGTTAGATTTGATTCCAAGCTGATGGCCATTAGTTATTATTTCTCCCCTTTATTGAACTTTATTCTGATAATTACTTAGGGTAGGTTTAAATTAGAATTTTTTTTTTTACTGTAGCTTTTGCAATGGTTGGCGCATGAACGTTGGAAGATAAGCTTAAGGCAATTTCAGTAGCCGATGTTGCTTTTAATGAACGCTACAATGGTGGTGCCGGAAATATTTGAGAGCTTTGCCTTGAGTGAATAACCGGAAGGATAGATGCAATAAAATCTACAATGCTAAACTCTGGCAGAAGATATCGAATTACTGGGAAATTTATTATATAACTATGGTGAATAAAGTGATAATCGTTACTAGATTTATTGTATATTGAAACAGACCTAATTTTAATTTGCCCGGTTCATGCGAAAACCATCCTAAAAACATCAACCTAAAAGCCTGAAAAATAGCCACATATTCCGATGATAATTGATAAATTTGGACGAACAATAATTAATTAATTTCAACGATGCTTGATAAAGTGAGGAAATAATAATTAACCTAGTTTTGTTAATTATTATTAACAATAAGAAAAAAATAATAATAATATATATTAATGAAAATAATTTTAGCTTTCATAGGTAAAAAAAAAAAAAAATACAGACGTCCATTTACGTCACTTCAATTATCCTAACTCCCGAAATCCTTTTATTAAATTCGACGGCTGCGTAATTAACTTTTTACTTAAAATTCAAAGCTCATATGGATATGGCTAGTCTAAATGCAAATTTGCGGGTCGTTTCGATATTTGACCCGATCGACGGCCTACGCGTCGCTGCGGGGCTCTACGAATTGAAATCGACGGGCCGTTTCGGCGAATTCAAAAATTTTCCCGCCCCCTCCGGCTAATCAAATAGGATATTACGCCGTCCATATTTCGCAGCGGCCCAGCGAAAATAGTTCAAACGACCGTCGTCTGCATAATTGAAATTGTCGCTAAAACATTCACGCCGTAAAATGCAGATGAAACGGCAGGATAGAATTGAAAATAATCGACTAGTCGAGTGAATAAATTTCGTCGGTATCTCGATCGGAAACATTGCAGGTGGTAAAAGCGAAAATAGCAGCAAACGTTCAAGTTATATCTGCTGTAGTGTAGCTTGTTAGTTTATTTGTTTTTTATGTTTAACAATTTACAGACCAAAAAGAAAATGCCGTTAACAAATTAAAGAAACATCTTAATTTTGACGTTCACATGTATTTAATTCTTTTTAATTTACAAGGGACGATCCCGAACCTGGAAATTCAAAAAATTATTAAACTTTAGGAACAGTGAATGGGTGAAATGAATTTTTGATAATTGGAAATTTTTCATTCTGCCTAACGACAAAAATTGCTTGTTTCAACGAGTTTTATCAAGAAGCCAAGAAAAAAAAGGCAAATACATCGAAATTTTTATTTTATTTTATTTATTTTAGCCGAAGCGGAGAAGTTAAATAGCATCAAGCATAATAATTTTCGCATCCACAAATCCCCATTTTTCTCTGTATTTTACCGCCACGCGCACTCATATATTTATTAAAAGTCCGACCAGCTCCGCTACACGCGCATAACACAGACACATTACCTTGACGTAAGAAAAAAGGGAATCGACCGGAGAGATTGGCTAAAGTGGTTGTATTTTTAGCAATGCGGGAAACGAGGAAAAATAAAAGTCTGCTACTGAAAGAAGAATAATTGGACGTCGTAGGCAAAGGAATTAATTCTTTTGAGTTTCGCGTTTTATTCCGCCCGTACCCGGGCCCAGGTTTATATCCGCGAAATGAAAAGAAAATTCCAGCTTTATAATTCAGTAACGGAGCTAAGGAGAAGAAAGTGCCTGCGGCGCTATATTTTTTTCTTACGGTAGGAAAGACCAACCCTTAGCATGTCTTACGTGGAGTGTACGAATTCATCAATTTCTTGGACGGATCGTCGCTTACTCATTTACCAAATTTTGCGTAGAGCAAGTTAGGCTAAGAGCTACTTGGCATGCTCCATTTGATGACTACAGTTAAAAGTAAACGTTGCCGTTTTTACTCAATTTCTGCGGCGGTTACCCCCGAAAATGTTTAGAAAATTGCGCCTTGCGGCTTGAAGTTTATTTTGATGAGTCTTTTGTTCAATGGCAAATTTAATATGAACAAAGCCGTCAACAGGAAGGACGATAAGATCCAATAGGTAGAAAAACAGACAAGAATTCTTCAGTTAAATGTGCTATTTCTGTTCAATTTAATGCACTAAACTTGAATGAAAATAGTTTTTTTTTTCTATGTATTTCGTTCGTTCTAGTTCCACGAAGCAACTTTTATTTCCAACATTTTTCCATAACACGAATAGATAAGGTGTAATTCACCGGATACAGATAGTTGCGGCACCTGGTACACTCGAAACGCCATATCCACTATTACCATTACATTTTTATATTTATCTTTTAGGGATTAAACAGAGTTAAAAATGGAGAAGTTGTAATGCGGCGTTAAGGCTGAAAATCGCGCGGACCACTACGACCCGAGAATATAAAACGTCGCTTGCGCAATATTCCATCGATAAAATTCTAATTTTCAGAGGATATGCTGTTTCGAGAAGTAATCCGTAAAGTTCTAGTTCTTTTTGTGCTTTTACTTAAAAGGCGAGCGCTTTAATGTATAGCGCAGGAGCTCATAAGGTGGTGAATTTTATGGTTAAAGTTGCTAAAGTGTTAAGATGTAAAAATGTTATCTTAACGTGTTAATTATTAAATGCGCTTTTCGTAAATTTATGCAAAGATTAAATTTCTTTGGTTTACTCGCTGTATATTAATCATGTAGAAATAACCGTCGTTAATTTTCAATTTTCTCCAAACAAAGCATGATTAGTTTACAATCATTCGGACCTGGAATTATTACAAGATATTGTGTCCAAATGCGTTCCTTTAACATGATTGGTTGTTTCCGCAACTGATCCCATTAACATTAGGTCTTCATTTCACAACGTGGGTGATTAATTAATTCCTAATCGCCTTCTACGTAGTGCTTACCATATTTTTGCCGAACCACTGCTCCATTCAGACCTGTACTTTCCCGTCTCTTTGGAAACGGGCCAGGGTAATTCCGATTTTTTCTTAAGAACGGACAGAAGAAGCCAGTGGATAATTATAATAATCTCGATTTTGTCCAATCTTGCCAAAACACTTTATTTCACCGCACCAATATGGTTTCGTATGCTGAAGGTCAACAGTTACTAATCTCGTGCCTTACCTTATTTACCAGCCAGCAACTTGACGCGCAGGGACAGACCTCAGTGAAGCATTCGACATATTGGATCAGAGTGTTTTACTTCAGAAATGTTCTGCATTTGGTCCATCACTTATTCAACTTCTAAAGTTTTATTTGGTCAACAGTAAATAATTATCAAGTCTTCAGGTGCTCCACAGAGCTCGAATTTGGATCTACGTCTACGTCGATGATTTGCTTACTTTTGTATTTTGTCCTATTCTAGCCTATCCAGATGATTTAAAAATTTTTATGACCATTAAGAACTGGAATGGCTATCTTCAAATTTTTTCCGACTTGTTTTGATAGCTGCACATTCTTTCGGATTGAATCTTTTTTTATACTCTCAAAATATTTATGGCACAGTAAAATACAGCTTGTAACCATGTTCCCCAACGTGTAAGGATCGGTTGTGGTGGTTCAGGGATATGAGGACACAGTCTGTGAAATTCGCGAATACGTTTTGGGGATTATCCACCTGTGGATAACATCTACGAATTGTCTCTGCCACAAGATGTAATATGTAAAAAGTTACCGCCCTGTTCCTTAAGAGACCGGCCTACAAAAAGCATGGTTGCGACACCATCTATCATAAACATTAAGACCTCTGAGAAGACCTCTTAAGACCTCTCATTGATCTCTGGATCATTCAAATTTTTCCAATGTGCTTAACACCACTTTTGAAATTGTTTGGGCAGTGCATTCTTCTATCCGTCTAGAAGCAAATAAAATGGAAGATGGCGATTGATGTGGTTCCATTTTGCGCACCATAACATTAAGTACAGATCTTTTTTTACAATCAGTTGTTTCATCCGCACACAAGAAATTTTTTTTTATTTTTCAGTCCAGCTTTAATTTTATTTTCTAAATGTACGTGACAAGTTGCAACTGGTTTGATGTCCAGCTTCTTTTTGTTCTTTTAGCTAGTCCGAAATAGTTTGGACAAATTTTGGGAATCGAATGCAATATTTTGCTTAAAATCAACTTTTTCCAATCTTAGATTCTCCTCTCGCAATTTCGCAATTAAAGACATTTTTGCAAAATAGAGCCGTTAGTTCTATAAAATTATTTAGGTGCATCCTCTGTAAATCACGAACATATCCAACAGTTGGATGGTTTTATATTTTCGTAAATTCTCTACGAACGTAATGCTAAAACAAAGCTTATTGATTATCGAGGAATTTACAGAGGAATGTGCCTGACATGCTTTTAAAATAAATGAAACGCATGAAAATTGCAATATTTTAATTGGAAAGGTATTCTTTATCAAAATCAACGTTTATTTCCACAGGCGTTCACTGTACACCCACATTTTATGATTTACGGCAGAAAAATTACGGAGAAAGCACTTTTTCCTTTTTATACCCAAATCAAAACAAATATCGTCCTCCTTTTGAAAAACAACTTTTATTCATATCTTAAAAAGGGAGAATAAAGTCAGCATCCGCCGATACGTATACAACTTTATTCTTTTTTCCTATTCCCTTTTTCCTTTCGTTTTTTTTCCTTTTTCATCTCGCCTTTCCGAATTTATTTCGGACACCTAACGAAACAAAAAGATCAGTAAGACCCTAGTGCTCGGTAGCTTTCCTCGAGAAATATTTGCATATAAATTTCGTAGCGATACGTTCAAAGTCACGTATTCGTATTTGCATAGCTATTCCCTTTTCTTTCTGCCTTTCGATTTTTTTTCCCTTGGTCTCGCTTTGCATCGCGTTGTGTTGTCTTGAGGGCTCCGGTACGTACAAGGGCTTAAAGTTCAAGAGCCTCGGAGGAAAGTATGAGATTCTCCATTGCGAGGTAGATACAGTTCGTTTAGAAAAAAAAAAGGGAATCTCATAGTCGATGATTGTTTTCGAACGTAGAATATTATCTGTATTAACTCGTAAAAGCCATTAAAATGGCTGTTACGAGCGCGAACAGTTTATTGGAAATTAACGCTTAGAACTTCTCAAACAGTTTTAAATAAAATAGTTTCGATTTTATTAAGCTGCACCCATTAACGCATGTAAAAGCAGCTTGAACGACATCTATTTATGAATAGAACAATAAGAATGCAACTTTAATGGAGATGATTGGGAGATAAAGTTTGCTGGAAGTTAAACGAATCAAGTTCTTCTGAGCAAAACCGTTGTTTCCACTAAGTTCGAATATAATCAGTTCTCGTAGATATAAATCACCTTTAACGACTTTAAGAATAACCTTCTTTTTAGTGTTTTTTTGCTACCCGAACTTTAGAAACAAAGTAATTTCTTAGAATCGGAGAGAGAGAAATTAAATAAGGAGTTTATGGCAGGAAGTAATTTCGAAGTAATGTACTGCACGATATGGCGGTTTTGCAGGAATTCTTGATGTCAAACTTTGGTTAGGAAGAAGATTTTACTTCTTGAAAAATATGTAAAAATCAATCAATCATCAAATGGTTTTTCGGGTTAGGAGGTTGGTGGTTTGTTGGTAAGAGAGCTTGCTCTTGGCGGTGGCTGTATTACGCGCTGTGCGTTCTAGCACAACAAGGGCCGGCGATAGATTTTTTTGTTGGGTTTGGTAGGTTAGAGAATAATCAAATGCGCTTTGACCTTTTACGAAGAGGAGGCATCAAGCTCCAATTGGACGTATTCAATGCAGATTTCTGAAGATATACGAAACGCCCCCATCTCGCCAAGATCTCTATAGCACCCGATATCCGAAGAAATTGGCGTAAATTTCAAGGACTTCGAGTGAACTCAGCCTCAGATAAGGCTTATTTAAGGGAATGATTTTTTTTTATGTTTGCTTCGTATCGGGGCATTTCATATAACAACAATAAGGATCTCTAATCTATGTCGGACGTGTCCTGACTGACAAGCGAATAAAACCAAGGCACGTAGTATATGAAAAGCGGATGCGACACGTGCCCTACTAAGAACGCATCAGCATCTAAGGAAATCCGCTAAGGATGCGCTGCGTGGAGGTCTTCGTCGGCGGGGAATGTTTCTATTATGCGAACAGGACAGACAAAAACTTCTGTTTTCACATAAATTGCGAGCAAACTAGGTGGAAAAAATGGCGGTGGATGTACTTTGACGCTTCGCTTGGCGTACTTTGAATTTATTTTATATAAAATTTTAGTCAAATTTGTGATGCGACGGTACAAAGTAGATAGGTCGAAGCGTTGTTGTACATCGTGCCTTCGGGTCCTCTGCATGTTGGCATCATTTCCGCTTACTTCTACTTTAAACAGCTGCTTAAAAAAAACTACTTATCCCATCAAGGTGACTCGTTTTTGCGACGTGTGCGGCAATATCACAGAACTGATAGTAACGCCGTCTCTGGGCCGAGAATTTTTCACCTTGATCTATTTAATTAAATTGAAGCTAAATTACATTGATTATGCTACAACTTCATTTTATAATCTTCTTCCATAAATATGTGTTCTCAATTAACAGAAGCGAGTACTGCGCCTAACAAAAGCCGACGTACGACGTATACAGTACGTTGCTACGTTTCTGATTGCGGAGATATCCCATCTCTTCCGAACAAAACAATAATTAATAGGATTTTCTGCTAGGCAGCATTTATTAAATAACCTGCCGTAACACGGAATATCCGCATTCTCATATAGGAGCACCGCCAAACTGTCGCGATAATTGTTAAATTCCTTTGTCAACAACAACTAATCAATACCTCAACGGCGAAACTAGTTCTACGTTTTGCGACCGCACGAGACCGACGTAGCGCGAAGAAAAAAGCGCGGTTACAACTTGCACACGAGTTGAACTCCTGTCGGCGACAAGTAATCCCATGTCCTCGCGTCTGTGACCCAGATTTAAAGAAGACGAACCTAGTCTTAGCGCGCGGTTTATCCGATGCGAATTACGCTCATAATTTTCAGCGGCGAACAAGGAGTTTGTTGTAATTGCAAGAAAGACGGCCGCGGATGTAGCGCACCGGCAATAAACCGAGCGCATTTCGAAAACTTTCCGATAGGGAAGTTTGTGCTTAGTACCTGTAGTGTAGAATAGTGTATTCGAGGTGGTGGTAGGGGTTTCTTGGGTATCAGTTCCGGTACGTAGAGAGGTATTATTGGTGAATTAATTGCTGTACACCGCAGTGTGCGCTGGTTAAGAACGGTTGTGTAATGAGAAATTGGAAATTGCGTTTAAAGAAGTGATAACAGGCTTAGATTTTGTTGTAGAAAGAATTCGCAAAAACAAATTTTTAATTAGGTGGAATATCTCCCCTTTTCATAGCCAAAATTCAGATGTAACTGCAACCTTGAAGGCTACGGATAGCGTCAGTCAGAAGCAGGTGGTAAACCTGCAGAAACAAGCCCTTCACCAGGCTCGTGTTTTGTCGACTCTCGGGGAAACCAGCAGGCAACACGAACCCATTGTCATCAGACGAATAAACACGAGCTTCTCTAGTCTCTGCTAATTTCTTAACTTGTTTCTGCAGGCTTAGTGCTGACATAACACTCGTAGTTTTGGCATAATTCAGCGTATGTGAGCTTCCTTTCTGGAAAAATTTCCTTGTTACAAGTTATCCAAAGTATTCATGGCAATAGACGACGAATTTACGAATTTACTGCAGAGGGAGCAATTTATTCAATGATTGGAAATTAATTGAACACACGCCAATAAATCGCCTTTCGCATTATAATCTCTAAAAAAAACCGCTCTTTTGTGTCTATACATGGGCTAAAACGTATAACCACACATGATGCAGTGTTGACAACGTATTTCCCAAACTTTCCGGTTCTTAATGTGGTATGGTGGGTTGTTTTGGGGGGCCTTTCGTGGGCAAAATAAAGTCATCAGGTTCTTACTCAATCTACAGTTTTAAGGCATTTTGGCAGTTGTCCGCTTCCGGAAGGCAATCGCTTACTGAGAAACAAAGTTATACTTTCAAATCGATAAGGATAAGGGTATTTGGCACGTTAAAAATTCTTGCCAAAGGTTGGAGGGCCTCTGGATTCCGCAAGATTCTTGTAGGGTTGGATAGTGATCGCAGTAATCCAGAGGTCCAGAGTTCAGAGGTGTATTCAGAAACCTGACACTTCGCCCAACAACAACAAGTTGCCTGGAAGATTAAAGGACTTACCTTACATAAACTTCAAGTCCAAAATCAAGTCCAATGCTTCTAGAATATGAAGTTGTTTCATAGTTATTCAAGGAAAATTTACTCATTCGCAAGAAGGTTAATATGCAGAATTCCTCACACTGTTTAATTCTTTGAAAACCTGGCCAAAACAAGATTCGGCGTACTGTACATCCAACATCGTAAAGATGCCGTTTCTACCATGTTACAGGTGCGGTTGCAATTTGCGCGTGCCGTTTTACGTCTTAATTATCGCTTCAATTAATTCCGGCAAAGGAAATGCGGTAACCCCGCAAATTGCCACGTCTAGCCGGTCAAAAGAGAAACCAAAGTTAATTCCTTTTTGCCCCGGCTCCTAATTCCAATTCGCTCAATTTTTCGTTACCATATTTTGTACGTTGAAACTTAATCATTTTCATTCTCGCGCCGCCATATTCGAAATTTGCAGTGTACTTCTCCGTCTTATACAGCGCGCCCATTTAGCCGCGCTTTTTCTAATGTCTGGATTTAATTTACTCCAGAAGGTTCTTTGCATAAACTAGAAGTTACGCTGCAACAGATGTAAGATAATTTAATAAGGCGGGCTCCTGAATAAAACGAAGTTAAGTGTTTATGGAGATGGAAGATGTTTTAATGAAATTTTTTAAGCGAACCTTTTAGTCTTAGAGGATTCGCGAATGAAAATGATGCTAATATTATTAAAATTATTATTTACCGAAAAAAGTTGCGAATTATAAAATATTTTACGTAAATTCAGCTTGGTCCGTGTTCTTTGACATCCGAAAATTAGAACTTATTAGAAAATATGCTAGGACCAATTAAAATTCAATCAATTCAAAAAATCACAGCCAAAAAAAAAATTGAAACAATCACAATTAATATAATTAAATTTTCTGCAAGAAAGCCACTGCAGTGCTGAATCGCCTATTCCAGCCTTGTTAACTTTCCACTAATGCACGTTAATTTACCATTATTATCGAAGATATCAAGTTCGATGAGTCGTTTGGAACGTATTGCAACATAATTGCGTTGAATTACGAAAAGCTACGGATTCAACAAGAAGCTAATTTGGAAAGAAATGATTAAGCCGGATATGACGCAAAGGAATGCCGGACGCGAGTAATTCTCTATCTGGCGGCAGGAAGTACGAGCGTGCCATTGTTATTTTGTGTACAATATGTGCTGTACGGGTGTAGGCAACGTTACCCGATGTTAGCGAATTGGAGATATTTATAGCTTGTAACAGATTTATTTTGAAAAGCTTTTGCTTATGGATGTACGAAAATATTGTTCAAAATTAAATAAAAAAAAAATTAAAACTTGGTGATCTCTGTTATCAAGTAGGAAAAGACGTTCCTTGATATAAAATAAGGAGATTTTTTATTCATTTGAAACCTTCACATGATCGATGAGTTTCCAAATAGCAGGTTGTAAGGTTGGACAAGTGATCTAGTTAAAAAACGCGAAGAAAATTATCTTTTAAAGACAGTAAAATCTATTTGTTTGAGATAAACACAAAAATTGGAATATCTCAAAAATTACTGAGTTTTGAAGCTAAACTTTATTAAGCAATAAATTTGTTTTGCTATAAGAGCAAAGCTAATCTCAGACTTTTAAATCCGATTTCTTCACCACGATGAAAGATAAATCGATAAATTGAGGTACACATAATCCACACAAATGTTGAATTAAAGTTCAACATACAACGAATTGATCCATTTAAAGCTTATTAACTTTTTTCAGCAGCAATAAATGAACCAAAAAGGGAAAAACTTAGTAAACGAATCTTTTAACCTAATGAATAACTCGGAAATAGCACAGAATGTTACTACTTCAATAAAGTACAGCAAATCGCAGAGCAGAGTATTTGTAGAAACTTGGGTGATAAATCTCTTAAAAATTTATGCGTTGTAAGTCGTCGAAATCAGCTTATCGAGGACGGAAAAGCGAAGAAATTAGACGACATTCTATCTTTTCGTTCCTTGCGTAGAAATAACAGCCAAAAAATAATTCTTTCTCAATGTATTGATGGAATCATTTACGACAAAAGCAATGTAAGGAGAGAAAAAGGACATTTTTTCACCTACCCGGCGTCATCCGGGTGGTTCCGAGTGTATAGCTTTACTCCACCTTGCACCGCTGTTTGTCTCGCAGTTAATACCACAACATTCGAAATGACGTAGTCTAGCGAAGAAACACATGCCTGCCATTAGCTGTGCGACAAACAGCGCCGCAAGCTGGAGTAAAAAGCACTCTCCGCCGGGTAGGCAGAAAGATTTTTTCCTCTCCTTGCATTAGCAGGACCACGGCGAAAATCCTCAATCGGAACAGAATGTTACAGTTGCATGTCATCAGTCATCAGTAGAGATAAGCAAAGAAGGGGAATTTTGCAGCGACTAGACAGACTCGTGTTTTCTCGACTCGTGGGGAAACCAGTAGGCACCATTCATGAGTCAAATAAACACGAATCTGTCTAGTCGCTGCAGAATTCCCCTTCTTTGCTTATCTCTAGTCATCAGCGTACATATACATTTTACAGGTGGATATAAAAGTCTGGTAGCAAATTGCGTGTAGCTTTAACAGTAAGGGACCTAATACAGAGCGTTGGGGAACTCCGCGTGTAATTAATAAAAGCAAGGCAATAGTTCAAAGTTCAAAGGAGATCAAAATCTTTATTACATTGAGAGGGTTTATTAGTCCTCGAGCTATACTTAGAAATAGATTTTTTACATGTTTTTGTTTACGGAAAAATGATCTACAACACTGCGGTAAGCAAATTTGGCCACTATTCCCGTAGATACAAATAATCCAGTGGCACCTGCAATAGTTACACACGAAATCGTGTAATTATGCAACCATACCTGCATGCAATTGCAGCAGCCCGCGCGCTCTCGACACGTAAACCTTGATTTATTCGAGGAATACGAACCGCATCCACTTTAATGATAAATTCCCGTAATTCTATACATTTTATAGGCGAATTAATAACGGCGAAACGCGACACGAAATACGTTTTGTGTACGAACCCGGCAAAACGTGTACCTTCGAACATAAATTTTTTTACTCGGACGTCAAACCTCGCTGCTACGCGAAGAAGAATAAAAAATTAACCTCTTCGCAGGAAACGGATTTATAAAATTCCATGCTTGAAGGTAATTGCGTACTGCATAAGAATATTATCGCATGCGGGATATAACGTGTAACGTGAAACTATTATACGGCAATCCCGTGTAATTTTCGCATATAAATCCGCAAAGTTTATGCTGCCATGGAAGGTATTTGCCGTCTTAATACGGATGTAGAAAACGGTAGCGAATATTCTGGATGTAAGTCATGCATGGATTCGAGTGTACCTCTAATTCGTTTTCGTAAAATTAATGCTCAGAAGTTTGCTAGTTCGCTGCACGGAGGAAGTTGGGTTGGTGCATAGCAACAAAGTAAAATGTAAGTTGTATAGGTGGCCTTCACGTTGAAGCGCAGGAACCTCGATTACAGGTTAGGCGTTAATATTTGGCAACTCCACAATGCAACTGAAGCGTTCAGCAAAACGGCAGCCAAATGTGATTGGTTCTTTTTGCTTTGCCTAATTCATGGAGTTCATTGACTGGCGTTACAACTTAACAATTGTTTACCAGCACTTATTTGCCACAAAAAAAAAAACGCAATATAGCTGTATGTGTAACGTCCTTCCCTTTGACCAATATTTGGCCGGATTTTGTGGATATGAAAATTTTATTTACAACCAAGTAGAATATTCAGACCGTCTTATAAGAGCTGACGCAGTACCGTAAATATCACCATTCGGGACCGGTATAAAACCGCATCGAATCGGAAACTGCGCAGCATCATCGGCGAACACCGGAGATGCATTTTAGCTTTTCCGCTACGAATCTGGTACGGTCGAGGAGAATATGGAGATGATAAAACGAAGAGGACGACCGGCCGGAGCTGCAGAATAAAGGGAGATTTGTTCGTCAGTCAGATGGAAATGAACTTTTATCGAGGTTTATTGAAAGAGAGAGGGCGTGACCGACTCCGAAAAGGAGTTCGGGCGTAGGGCGAGGCGACGACGATATTCGTAGAAATTGAATGATCTCCCGGGCTCCGAATACCTCTTCCATTCTCTTCTTTTTTTTTTGCACTATTTATACATCGCGCCGGGAAAAACGGACGCAAGGCGAATCAAGGACGTGAGCGTAAATTCTTTGTTAGATAGATGGGAATAATTAAAAGGGAACCAATTTGGAGATATCTGTGTAATCTATCTAGGAACGAGAAAAGAAAAACAAACGCCCGGGAAATGGGTCAAAGCATTATCTCTCACCGGCGCTCCTGCAATATAAATAGATATATTAATTGAGAAACTGCTGGTATTTTTTTCGGGGAGTGATTTTTTGCAGGAAATAGATTTTGGGGGAAAGAACCTGCATTTTTCCCAAACATCTAACAAGAAAATTCTTTATTTGAAGGTATAATGTTTATGATTTCGTGATTATTCAAAATTGGACGATTTGAATTAACTCAGTTGTTGTTTGAACTTTAGTGATCACGCTGTTCATTAATCAAGCTCTGGTTTTGCAGCTATGTCAAAAGGAAAGAAGTCCGTTGTGTCTTTACAAAAAAAATTTGAAGTAAAACACTTCACTATCACCTTTACCACAACGCTTCATTGATACTGGATGCACATCTCCATAATTGAGCTATCATCTTCATAACTGGTGAACAGTGCAGTTTAGCTGCTGAAGATGATAGCTTAGCTATCGAAATCTCAGTGCTCTAGTTTTATATTGTTAGCTTTATCGTCTAAAGCATATTGACTAATAGCTTGTCGTTACTAGACGCGAAAATTTGTGACGCAGAGCTTATCTCTTATGATAAAAAAAATTTTCATTTACCTATTTAATTATTTAACATTTTAATTCTATTTCCCTCGTTTATTTTTAGCTCTCGCGAATAGTTCTAGGATTAAATAAATTTATCGGCGAATCCTATGTGCCCACATATACCGAATTAATTCGCTTCCTCTCTAAAGAGAGGCATCTGCTGGCCTTCTACCATTGGGATCTCGTATTCCCTTTTATTTCGACTTTAAGATCCGCTCTTTACATCCGCAAATTGATGTAATATTTTAGCCCTAAAGTAAAAGGAGACATAAAACGAGACAAAGCGATGAGAGACAGATAAACTCGACGGGGGAAGAAAGGCAATGGGAGTAAAAGAAAAATCACTCGTCAGCATCGGCCGGACGAAAATGAACTTTTCCCGAAGCTTTATCGGCGGCGCGAGACGGCGAACTGCGTTCTTTTTAAAAGGAAATTCGCAAGACGGTACTCGCGCTGGAATTGAATAAGTCGCGGGTTCGGGACTCTTTTCTTCTGTTTATTTATCTAGGAAGAAGGAAAAAAACGGCGTATTGAAAGATGGAAGACAAAATGCACTCTTTTGGTCATCTTGGAATAACGGCTGCGAGTGAAATGGAGGGTTCTTCTAGGTTTACTATTCTTGTCGAAGCGAAGAGGTTTTCTGTTCTATTGAATTTTGCAGATGGGAAATAATTCTTTCTACCTTATTCTATGTTTTTCTTTCTTCTACAACGAAATTACCTTTAAATAAAAAAAAAATAAATGTTGGCTGTTATTACTGGCTAAAATTGGAATTGGAAGTTAAATATTGATGCTGGTTGTAGCATATTACTCGCTTCAATTTAAGTGTTTAAAATCCGCTTGAAATTGATCATCGTTTTTTTTTTCTATTTATTCGTAGTACGTTCCCGAAAATTAACAACTATGTTCGCTAATTTTTTAAACAAATAGAAATATTGTTTGCGAAGCGCTTCCTATGAACCATTTCGAATGGCTAATAGATTGGGAAACGTTGTTTACATCAACATATTTACCTGTTTGAAGCTAGATAAATTCTTGGAAAGGATGTATGGATTTGTGAATCATTGGTAAGAGTACCTGCTTTAGATGCTATACGTCGTAGTTCTGCCAGAATCCATTGACAGATATTTCTGGCAAGTTTGGTACAATCTTGATGCATGTTGGGAGATAATTAATTGTGCTTCACCCTCTGCGACGAGGGGGTGGTAGTAATAAATCAAAGTGAAGTTATGACAAGGTGCACAACTTACAAGCCTTGTGTCACGATTACATAAAACCTAGGAAAAAAAAAAAAATCGATACACAATTGTTAATTGCCGGAGTTCTTTAAAATCTGGCTCAAATTGGCTAGCGACTTGCCAGTGGATGATAAAGAAAAGAAAGTTATTCGTGCGCGGTCAGCGTATGATGAATATAAATTTTACCGAGACTGTATAACTCTGGAGGTTAGGACTTACTCGGAACCAAACGCCTCTAGGGAATTTCTAGGGAAATGTTTGAAGACTTAATGAGGGGAATTGAATCGTTTGCCCTTGGACTTTTTTTTCTAGATTTCTCCTTCACAGGCTTTTTTCTGTGAATGTTAGCCTATCGACGTCCTTGAATTTTATTCCTTATATCGTCTACCATTTTCTCTTTCACCTTTCTCTTCGTCTTCTCTTTGTCTTCCTTACTTTATATATTTTTGTACTAGTCTCGTCGCGGTCGCTCTTTTAATGCGCCCTAACCATCGAAGTTGATTTTTCTCTACGATCTTCTACAATCTGGTTCGCTGGTTTTATGTTTAAATTTTTTTTTAAATGTTTAATTTTCGATTTTGTACAATCTTGTCTCCCTCTCTATTTCTCGCAGATAACTCATTTCCATTGACGTAATTTTCTGCTGCTTGTGTCACCTTGTACTTGTTCAGGATTCTGAACCATGTGTGAGGATAATATCGCGACGCTTCTGAAGAGTTAGCACTTTTTTTTATTTCCCAGGAATGTAGGTTTTATGCTTTTGAAAAGTTTTCCTCTCGAGGAAAATAGGCTAAAGTATTCTTAAGGTCAGTTTCAAATTTACCCATAAAGAAGTTAGCCATAAACTGGGATAAATTGTTACCCATTGCTGCTCCTTCCGCATGTTGATGAAAGGTGCTAACTTCAACGGATTCTGTGAAGATGTGGTCTGTAACACTATTAGGAAGCATGGGAACGGACGAAGAGTTAGAAATTGGCAGCGATTAAATTATTCTTTTATACAATTTTTTAAAAAATCGCTTCTAAAATTGATCACAAAATTCTTCAAGAAATAACCATTTAGGAAGTTCCAGAGACCTAGTAGATAACATGGATAAATGAGGAATTTATAAAATTTCATATAAACGTGTATTTTGGGCAGACGAAGAGATCAATCAGAGTTAGGTGCAAAGAGGTTAATCTCAAATTTGGAAGGTTTGATAAATCTGAGGTTGCTCTTTTTCTGATGTGTTCTGCTTATATACGTACACATTCGTGGTAATCAGTCCCAGAACTGCTTGAGGAACAGTACCCAATTTATGTGGCTCCTTTCAAAACGGCAGGCACGTGTGCTTGTCATTTCGCAATGTTGCAGTATTAACTGTGAGGCCAACAGCGATTTAAAATTTTGCATAATTTGCAATTCGCATATTTTAAAATTGTTTTAAAAATTGATGATGATAGCTTGAGTATTGAAACGTGCGTTCGGTGACAGTGAAAGGTGTTATGGTAAAAATCTTTCGTTTCTTTTATTTTTATACAATTGACAAATACGAAGATGAGAATAACTAAATAGATTAACAAAATACGGAACATTTTAACACCCTATATATATTTAGAAAGCATCACTAACTGAATGCTAACTGCGGAATAAACAACCTTGCAAGGTAACTGACTTGCAATTAGTAAAAAAAAAAAATCAAATAAATAAATAAATAAACGTTTATTCTAATATTTTGGCGATAGCATATGTTCCGTGTGGAAAATAACTTTCACTGACGATTTCTTCATTAGATAAGGTGTTAACTTGAAATTAATATCATTTCATGTGTAGGTACAGGCGTAGCTCTTCTAACGTGCATTATCTAAAGTATATAATTGTGATAGTATCACTAAAATTCAAGCTTGAATGTTGCAAGTTCAACCAACGGTGGATCTCATTAGTGTTGTGTTGGCTAACCTGTGTAACCTATAGTCCGAAATTTACTAATTTAATAAAATGCGATGGTTAAGAGCCGCTTGATTTTTCCATATACTGTACTGTAACATACTCCTTTTGTTAGAGACTTAAAAATTTATAAAGTAAATATTAACGTATTAAGTCACATAATGGCCATGCATGTGTAGAAATTTTACAAATTTTACTACGATAGTAGTAGGTATGTTTACCTATTTCGTATTTATGCAAATATTATTGCATAGAGTGTCGTTATGTAATGCAAATTAAACGGTTAACGTTTTGCAATGGAGAGAAAAAAAATGAATACTCTCATTGTAGGAATAAATGAATATCCTACAAAAGTTTTTTTTTTTCTTAATAAAAAATAGCACGTTGCGTTGTAATTGTTCTTAATAAATAAAAACAAACAAAATTTGAAAACATTTGGCGGCTATTTGCAGATAATCAAGAATTATTGAATAGATTTTCAAAAACATCCTGTAGCGTTCCATGAATCATGCAGAAGGGAATTTCATGAGAAGCTTTAGAAGAATTAACGTAATCTGTAACGTGTTCATTTCAATGAGCCCCGGATACAAGAACCATTCTTGTTGATTTTTTGAAGTTTGTTATAACCGGATATTGCTGTATTTTCAGCAAAATAATTACGGAATTTACGGAATTATTTTTTTAATTTGGATTTTCTCTATTCGAATGAACGCTTTTCCTTCTTTCGTCAAAGTTTGATTATTTTTATTTATTTATTTATTAAGCTACGTCATAGCTGGAAGAAACTTGAATTTTTATTATTATTATTTATTTCTTAACGACAATAAGTTTAATCACTTGAATGAAACAAACGTATTGGTTCTATTTGAATTAATTTTTTAATTTACCGACGACGTCTAGAAAATTTAGTTTAACTCTTACGAAGGCTTCATTTTTATGTTACATAAAAGCTCAATTGTCGATAATCCAAAATTCAGACGATCTCTAGGGAGCAAGTACTTTTATATTTGGTAACTTCGTCGCTATTTTTATCAGAATAAATAAATAATCCGGAACTTTTACCAATTTAAGGGTTTTTCCTATCTTGATGGGATGTTCTGTTAGATCCTTGTTAATTGTAGAACAACGGACGTGCCCGAGATGGACACTTCAAAATCGTCAAGATAACACCCGGAAAAAAAAATGAAAACATTCAAAATTGATGTTTAAAGAACTTCGTTGATGTTAATGAAGTCCATAGGTCTGAAACATTTGAGAAAATTAATTTCTCCGGAACATTTGGCATCGTTAAAGAGGGACAGATTTTTTTCACGTATTATCAGATGGAATGAAGTTTGGGTAATTGGACGGGAGAATTCACAAGAACTCTTCACTACCCAAAAGACGTCGAAGACAATTTCCGCGAATGAAAATTATGTTTTCCTTCAAGAGTATTGTTTTTGAATACCATAAATGAAGAAGGTTATGGATGTAGAATTGAAAATTTCAAAACTTGCTTTAAAGGAAAAAGCAGTTTGCTACGTTTTTATTTGGAAGAAAACTTACTATGCCATAATTGGATTTATAGAGCGGAAGGACTCCAATTGGCTTCCTTTTATTGAAAAATCAGATCTGGTGAAGGACCCAAAGAAGCTGTGGGACGATTGGATAAAAGATGGAAGTTGTTAACGTGATTGTCTTATGTTTTTGTTAAGGTACTTAACAGTTAAAAAAAGCAACAGTTTTTAACAAAATATTCCTTTTATTCAAAATATAATAAATAATTCATATACATACATTATTAAATAGTAATTATTACAATGCTAAAATGAGCTATAATTAACAACAACAATATAAATAACAGAAATTCATATAAAAAAATAAATTTTCTAAAAGTATATCCTACAACTGATAATGCCATAAATAAAAACGATATTTTGATTGTCAAAATCTCAGCACAGCCATAAATAAGTACTTAAACAGACGGGGATTACTCCTTCTTCGTCTTGTTTCCCCGTCCTTCCGCCTATCCCGTGTTCTCGCAATTATTATTAGAACAAAGCTGGAAATTCCAGATCTTCTTCTTTCTGCCTCTGCAAACGGCGTCGATAAGGGAAGCGGAATCTTCTCTGCTCAGCAACTTCGAGAGAATCCTCGGGATCAGCGGAATTTTCCAGGTCGCCGTCGTTGTTATTATCATTATTGTCGTCGGTGCTAGCGGCGGCGACGGCGGCAGATATCGAGGTGAACTCGTCCAAAGCGGCTTTATTGTCGATGCTCTTTTTGTTCGCGGACGTCGATATCGGGGTAGATGGGAACTCCGCGGAAGATCCGCGGTTATCGTTAGTCGCAGGCATCGCGTTGGTAGTTGCGAATAAAACTATTATGGCGAAGGTAAAGGTCTGTAACGAAGTAATGGACTCTGTTAAAATTTAGAAGCGTGTCGTTCATGTTATCCAAGGTATCATTATTAGGGTCTTTTGTTTCTGCTTGACTTTTTGTAAGTGTTGCTATTTTTGCAATGAGAAAACTTGGTTTCACACATTTTTTTTTTAATTTTTTTTTAATTATAACAGATATTATTTTGTTTAGAACGACGTAAATTATTGTTGGGAAAAAATAAACAATGGGGGACCGAGATAGGCTGCACCCCGATATTTTTATTTATCAAAAATAAAGGGGGGTTTACGTGCGAAACGGTGCTCCATAACAAATTTAGAGAGTTAAAGATCCTTTTTTTTAATAAAAAAATTATATAAAAAATATGGGAGATAGGAGGTATCCCATTGTTTTTTTTTTTTTTAAATAATTTGTGTCATCCTTGGCCCCAGCTTCCTGTTACTTTTTTTTTTTCCAAAAATCATTTGCATTATCCTTGCCTATCTAACATATTTCAAATTATCTTCTATACAAAAAAAAGAAATATTAAATAAACAATCAGAAATCGGGGGCGCTTTTTTTAATAAAAAAAATATATAAAGAATATGGGAGATATGGAGTACCCCATTGTTTTTTTTTATTTTTTTTTAATTATAACAGATAGTATTTTGTTTAGAACGACGTAAATTATTGTCGGAAAAAATAAACAATGGGGGACCGAAATACGCCGCACCTCCATATTTTTATTTATAAAAAATAAAGGGGGGTTTACGTACGAAACGGTGCTAGATAACAAATTTAGAGAGTTGAACATTAAAGATTTAAAAATGACAATAAAACTCAATTCTCGACAAATATCCACCAATCAACGACACGTTTGACGAATTAATGTCGTTTTTGAATTTTTAATGTTTGACTATCTAAATTTATTATACATCATTTTGTTCGTAAAAGATCGTTTTTTTTTAATTAAAAAATTATATAAAAAATATGGGGGTACCCCATTGTTTTTTTTTTTTTTTTTTAATAATTTGTATAATCCTTGACCCCAGCTTCCTGTTATTTATTTATTATTATTTTTTTTTCAAAAATCATTTGCATTATCATTGCAACGTCTATCATATTTCAAATTATCTTCTATACAAAAAAAAAAATAAATATTAAATAAAAAATCAAAAATCGGGGGCGCTGTATCCCGCAATCGTTATTGAAATTTATATCTATTTCTTTATTTTGTCAAAAAAACAGTTGAAAACAGCAAAAAAAAATTGAAAAATTATAAAACAACTACTTACCAAAAAGATGTTGATTTTCATCTTGACGATTAATTTCACAAACTCTATTAAATAAAACTTCGATGAAGCTTCTTCACTTTCTTCTTCGTTTGGATTCTATTCGAATACTGAATGATCTACCTTATTTCCCCACATTATATATAGTCAAAATATCGATGCGGAGTGGGACAATTCTTGTAAACTAGCTGTTTTCATTTTCCCGGCAATGTGGACCTTTTTAATTATGCGTGTGTTGCTTACTCATAAGGAATATGCTGTTTACTCGACGCAGATGATTTGTAAACTTTACATTTGCGAACACAATGTTGTATCGTAATTGACTCTAGAATAGCGCTAGAGTAGAATAACATTTATGAGAGAATTTCCAACATAAACAACGATTACATTCGATTAGAGCCTGTATTATTTGCCTAACGGACTGTTTACCAAATACAATGGTTGGTTCGAGCCCATCTATCACGTTTCGTTTGTAGTAGGTGTGATGAGCCAATAGTTTAGATTTTTAAGATATCTGTATTTTCTGCAACATCCCCATTAGCTCTATTATGCCAAGCTAATAAAAAAGAACGTAGTTGGGGTGGTATTGCGAATACAAATTTAACTTGCAAATAGGTTATAAATTATCCGGAAACGGGGGATTATGTTAAATCGTTTCGACGTGGTACTTCTTCAGGTTACAATGGAAGGTAATAAATATAATGTTCGTGTTTAACTTTTACAAATGAAACAGTAGAAGAAAATGTGGTGCCTTTTTTCTTTTATAATTTAAAAATAAAATTAAATTTATTTCTATACGTTGTTTATTTTTTTCTTTTTTTTTGCGTACGTTTATAAAATTTTCTATACTTGGGTATTTCCTGATAGTTGAGTGTAGGCTTTCACGACCGTAATCCATAGTAGAAATGTCTTTCGGGTGATGTCGTGTAGTTAATATTTTACTTAACGTTTCGCTGACCATGCAGTCAGCTTCTTCGGAAAATTTCTAAAGACTGGGTATTTCCTGTTGAAAATAAATATTCGAAAATTTTTTTCTTTGTCCTTAAAATTTAATTTATTGTTTTTTAATTTACTACGTACGTTTCGTCGATTTTCTCGATTTTTCTGTCTTTATCCTTTTGCAAAAATCTGTCGTTTTGTTTCTAAGTTTTATTTTCATTAAATTCTTATTGATTATTAATTGGTTCAGCTAATAATTTGATTTAATTTGATTGATTGAATATTAAAAAAAAAATAATAAGTTATTAGTTGTTCAATTAATAATAGATAAAAATAAAATTTAAAAACAAAATGAAAGATGGACGTATCGGTTGGGTGAATTTGAAAATTGATTCAATTCTATGAAGGCAGCACCTATAATTAAGAATGAAAATAGAAAATCTGGAGTTGGAGTCATTATTGCAATAACGATGAAAAGGGTTAATTTTGAGTTACGGCAAACAAGGAAGAAAAGTCAGTCTGTTGTTTGTTTTTTTTCTTTTTTTTTT
>LR736887.1:1978001-1989281 GCA_902654985.2 Oryctes borbonicus
CAGCTAATAATTTGATTTAATTTGATTGATTGAATATTAAAAAAAAATGAATAAGTTATTAGTTGTTCAATTAATAATAGATAAAAATAAAATTTAAAAACAAAATGAAAGATGGACGTATCGGTTGGGTGAAATTGAAAGTTGACTCAATTCTATGAAGGCATTAAGAAAAAAAAAAGAAAATCTGGAGTTGGAGTCATTATTGCAATAAGGATGAAAAGGGTTAATTTTGAGTTACGGCGAACAAGGAAAAAAAGTCAGTTGTTTGGTTTTTATTAAAAAAAAAAAAGAAAATTTCATAACAGCTCAGATTAAAGTATTACCAGAGGTGGTTTTCGACCTATCCCACTGCGATCATTTCAGATCTATTGTGGTTCCTCTCTCATTATTACCTTTACTCTCTTTGCTAGATTTAGCAGTCTTGTGAGTGATCCCTCTACATAGGTTTCGGCTTTGCGTATCTCATGCCCATTTCTGCGAGTCGTACTCCTGCTAGTGCACAGCATATGGACGGCAGTCTCTTCTTCCACCTGGCAGAATATCCATGCTGTTTCCTCGGTCAGGCCCAAATTACTCATGTGCTTCTTGACCGTCCTATTGTTCGAATAGACTTCCTGTCTCTGCTTAGTAGGTCCGCTATAAATGTCCAATCGAAAATTGCTTGGCCTGCCTCTGCCTTGGAATGACCTTCCACCAGTCTTGAGATTTCTTATCTTTCCATTGTTTAATGGTTGCTTTTACTGCCGTATGTGCCATTTCCACCGAGTGTATTCAGCAGTTGGACGAGCCTGTTCGGGCTAATTTGTTTGCCTCGATGTCCTTCATGTCCTGATACCCAGGTCAGGATCACCTTAGTTCGGTTTCTCAACCTATTTGAGTGTATTCATGCAGTTCCACGCCAGTTTTCATACCAAGGCAAGGCGAAAAAATTTACTTAATTTTATTTGATTGGCATCAAAAAATTTCTAGATCCTTCTCTCCTTTGTTTCCAACGTAATAATAAATTTAGGAAGAATCTGTGAGATATTGTCAAAGTTCAAATTTCCTTTATTGCATGTACACGTAAACATCTTAATCTTCTTTCTTATATTTCGTAAATATTTTGGGAAATAGTAGATTCTGGTATCGATGTATCAGCGTTCAGTAAACATATAGCGCCGGGTATTCCATCTACATTGGAATATGTGTGTTTAATATAAGTGCTAATGCGAAAAAGATTGGTATGTACACGCGTACTAACAATAAATTACGTTGAAAATTGTGTTTTCTGGCGTAATGCTCCGTTACACGAGATTGCAACAATAAACCTTTAAAATGGTGATCTGTTTGGGTTATTCTCGAATTCTTTTCACTTTTTTTTAAGAAGAATAATTCGTATTTCTGCTTATTTAAAATTATTTTGTTATTTCATTATGAACAAGAGTTTTCCTTAAAAGCGATTCACATCCTGGCTTTGTATTTTTTACTGGTGATGAACACAAGTAGCCAGTTCATCAGCGTTATTAAGGCAAAATTCAGAGCGGGTCAAAAACATTTTAATGGCTCTAATTTATTGAGTAATATACTTTCTTATTTTCGCTTGCACAAAATGTTAAGCAAACGAAAATTTGAGGTTTCTTCGTTTCTGTCCAAAGACTCTTCTTTTATTTTCATCCAACTTGCTTCTGTGTACACTTAATAAACATGTCTCGGACAACTTTCCATCGTCGTTTTCACTCTCCTTAAGGCACTGAACGAACGCTTTGTAGAATATGTTGATGATGGAATTGCTAAAAATAATTGAAATGGTTTTTTTTTTACAGCAGAAAAAGAAACATATTCATTTGAAATTATTTCAGCAAAAACCAGAATTTCTGATATTTCTTTATCTTGTGTTAAATAGTCTGCCTCCAAATTTAATACTGCGCGTCTTTGCAATTTTTTTAACGAAATCCGAATTCTCGTTGTTTTTCTTTTTTTTTTTGATATTAGACGGGTGTAAACGAGCTATGGAAAACGCAATACTCGTATGTTTGGAGAACCGCAATTATCAGCAAGAAATTATCAGCGAATCTAATATCTTCAAATGGCTGCATAGATGAAGCGAAGGTATTGGATATTGGCTCACTATTCATATCCAACTTCGCCTTCTTCGGTTGGCGTTGAGGTAGCTTCAACTTCAAGAAACCTTAACAATGAATAATCTCTTCCCTTCTCGACAGCTGCCTCACACCTGCCTTTCCCAAACGGCGCCGTTGAGCCAGTCAGACTAGTTTATTTTCTCAATTTACGAGTGGGTGAGTTCCAGTTTGTAAATAGGCAGAAAATGTTCTAATTCTTCTTGTGAACCAACTATAAACATTGGATTAGTTGGTGGGTTGGTCCTATAGAAGGTAAAGGTTGTGGTTGATCCTCCGACAATCATTTTCTTGGAAGTGCTTCGTGAACGAAGAACCATTGTTGCAGTTGGTTGTTGCTTAATTTTCGGCTCGTCCGAATATATCCAAGTTTTTTGTGCTCGGGTTGGGTTATACGGAACTCATCGGGAACGAATCGTTTTCATTCCTCAACGTTAACGCAGGATAACGAAAATCGATTAAGCCATATTTATTTGCAGAGATTACATCATGCACTTCGTTACTGCTTATTTGTAAATTTTCTATTATCTATTCTATATCAAATTCGTACTAATTTTACTAATTACAACGAAATCTTGGTTTTGCGCTGGTGCAAAACGTAAATAGATTACGAAAGTTTTCGAAGTACGGGTAGTAAAATTAGTAACACTAGAATAAGCAAAGTCAATAGGTTTTTTGAAAACACCAGAGAATATTTTTCCCTACGTCCTTTGTACAATTAGCAACATCGCTTCGGTTACCGAGTAATTAAATAACAATTAGAACCTTAAGCAAAATTTCGCGTATCTCGCATTATGTAGGTGTGACATTGAAAGCGCTCACGTTAGCTTTATTAATGCTAATGTTTGAATTAATTCATTTCCGGTAGCAAGACTTTTACGGACGGCGTCTGCATATGCAGATTTGCAATTTGGGTTTCCGGGTTGAAGCTGCTGTACGAAGAATTCTTCGTACAGTAGCAGCCCAGAAGAAGCTCCATACAATTGAGAGCGAAACGTCGGCATCCTCTAAAAACAACGACCGCGGAAGTTTACAACAACATACACGTACCGATAGTTTCTTAATAATCTTATTGTTTGCTTACTTCTCGACAAAAAAATATATTTACAATTACTTATCGCATTATCTGGTCTGCGAAGCGACCAAACGGAATCAATAGCGCAACGTAATCAATCAATATTGCTATTATAAAAGAACTATTACTGAAAAAATTGTAAACACATTAGCTGTGACAATATTTTCATATTCATTTATTTATTACTGCCCCGTTTCGTCAATAATCCTTAGAAGCTTAATGGAAAAAATTCCATTTAATTATAACTTATTATTGCTACAGCGCGAATTAAAAGAATATTTTATTTCCAGGTGTTTCGAAATGTCGGTACAAAAATGCGTTAACCAATACACGTCTTAGACGATAACAATTATTGTGATAATTTGTGTATTCGCCTTCTGTTAATTGCCATATACGTTGTTTATATCTTTACCATTGAGATTTGGAGTCTATGCAGATATATATACCGGCTCTGGTTATAAATTAATTTATTTATCCCTAACGGAAGCTTATGAGCACTCGTAAATGGGTGTGATATAGTTTTTGTTTGTACATTCATTTCTTTACAAAAAGTAAGTACAATAATTCCGTAATCTCCTCAATATGATCACTAATTGTAATGTCACCATTAATAAAATTATTTAATGCCGATGCAAATTTTTTTTTTCAATATTACGAATGAATATTGAAAATAGAGAATAACAAAGGCGTGTAGCCAATACGTGCAAATATTTTGGTGTTATTTTAATTTGTTTTAAAGTGAAATAAATAATAATAATAATATTAGAAACAATAACCAAAAAATAATGCTAAGATAGCTAGAATAATTCACGGCAAACGCAACAAAAGAAGAGAAAAAAATATACGGACGAAATAACTCACGGACATGGTTCTTCCTACCCGGCGTCATCAGCGTGGTTCCGAGAGCATTTTTTATTTCTACCCTCTATCGCTGTTGCCTCACAGTTAATGCCACAACTTTCAAAACAACAAACTCCACATTCCTTGGCGCCCTCTAATGCCAAAGAAACGCATGTCTGCTGTTTAGGAAGCAGCGATAGTGTTCTCCAAACCATTCTCTGACTGCTCTTGACTCTCTTCTTTTATTGCGTTTGCCGTGAATTTTTCCATCAATACCACGAGGAAGCTATCTTAGCATTATTTTTTGGTTATTAAAATAAAAATGAATACTTCTAGTAATAATAGCAGGGACTGTGGGCTAGTATGGCAAACAACACAAAAGTATCGGCACACTCCGTTTAATTGGTTAATCCAAGACATGGAGGAAGATGAAGATCGACGCATCCTCGAAACAGGTGTTCCACATTAATAAACTAGACTTGTGCGGCCCGAAGTGTGTCGACACTTTTGTGGTATGAATACTTCTAAGATTGTCATGGTGAAAGATGATGCGACGTTGTCGATTGCTTTTCTTAATTTCATCAATTGTTTCTGGCAAACAAATTGTTTTACACCATTCAACAATAGCTGTTCTTCGATCCTCCAAAGCAATGCTTGCGACATTTTGGACTTTTGGAAGCGTTTCATGAACTAATAACTTCTGTTGAATTCACTTCGTCCTGGGAACAATTGATTGTTGCTTAGTTTCCAATTCGAATGGATTTATCCAAGTTTCGCCACGTGTTACGGTGTTCTATGCGCATTTTGAAGTTTCTCTATTGAATTTTTTGATCATTTCCTTCCTTCCTTGCAGTCTTCGATATATCTAAAGATTCCTCTATCTCACACGATAAGTCGCACGCCAATCCCCTTCAGTTGTATCGGCCACAGCATCGACGTATTTTGGAACAACAACAACCTCCACGAAATTCATAATCAGCAGGTATTTCCTGCTGATTATGAACTTCCTGGAGGCTGACCAAAATCAATATGCGAAATATGCCATACATTTCGTTTTTAATTTCTTAACAACCGTTTAATTTTTATGAATTTTTATCTCGTAGCTCTTTGTTCTTATTATTAGCATTTCTGGCATAAAAATCCAAATAAAGTCTCCATATTGAGGT
The DNA here is from genome assembly GCA_902654985.2 of Oryctes borbonicus. Lineage (NCBI taxonomy): Eukaryota > Metazoa > Arthropoda > Insecta > Coleoptera > Scarabaeidae > Oryctes > Oryctes borbonicus. Next base: position 1,983,200 of record LR736887.1, read on the forward strand.
CATTAAATCCCGTAAAACTTAAATTCCGCAACGCTAGCTCAATACCCGCCAAAACATTTTGGAACTCTAACCCCAATCCATTTACAGTGCCGCCCTATTAAATTTCTCACGAACGTATTATACGTAATATCCAAGCATCTAAGGCGATACGGATGCACGCTTATACATGTACATACATAAAATGTAAAACAAACTTGGCGTAGCAGCGCCGCAACATTCATATCCAATTCGAGATTTCCACTTACGAGGAGCGCGGATGCAGGCGTACACGGATGACGAAACGTAATTTTGTATTTGCCGAGGGGAGACGCTTAGAATGTACGAGATCGGCAAACAATAGCGAATATGTAGTAAAACAAGACGCCCGCAGATGTGACGCTTGCATCGCAGCAATGTGGAACTTTATTGCTAAAGTTTGTCAATATTCGTCGTGAGCAGGCGTCGCGCTGTCGTTAAGTTAAGAGACAACAAAAGCAGCGAAAACGTAGAAATCATTTAACGGTCAAAGCAGTTTATCATATTAGACGGTGATGAGATTAAGTTTGCTTTAATTTGGTGGGTCACCGTGATGTGGAAAGAGTATCGAGATTTGCGCAGGAGGTAATCTGGACTATCCTACGGCGATCGTTTCAGATCTGTTGTGGTTTCTCACACATGCTCATTTTTGAAGGCAGGACTCCTATTACTCTTGTGCGGTCACTTAATGTATCCTCTCCTGTATAACAGAAGCTGGATCAACCATATCTGCCTTTAAGTCTAACGGTTTTAGTAACTTTAAAAATGGTAAGAATAAAAAAGGAAGACTGATTTTTGGAAGACTGACGGTCCAGGATGGCTTTTTAATTGAAGCTTATGCCATCAACTTTAAAAAAATTTAGTTTTACCTTATCTTTGACGTGCCTCAAAGACATTAAATGCGACGACATCCATTATGTCATTATTGTCGAATGCTTTGGCTAATTGCTGGCAAGCCAAGCGGCACAAAAGTGAAGGGCGCTACGTACATGCATGTTTACAATGCATTTTTGCCACGTTTGAAAGCATAACAATTGATACGATCGCAGGTGCAGATTCCAGCTTGATTGTTTCATCTTACGCACACACGTTTTCCATTAGCCGGACGGATCTTATTCGGCGTAAGGGATCCTCGGCGCCGAACTAAAATATTAACGAGTTCGGATCCTGCTGCATAAGCTGGGTGTAATTAAAACGAATTTAAACGAACCTTTTCCAGTTTTCCACTGTCTCCTTTTCCTCCCATAAAGATTAAGCTCACTTCTTATGTAAATAAGAAGGATTTTAGAACGGGAATTTTTAGGATTCGCATAACATTAAGCCGGAAAACTTGTACCAAGCGAGTATCGGAACGGACGAAATCTGCGGTTTGATTTCCCCGGTTTTATTGGCCCATTTCTCGCCGGAATCAATACCTGGAACGCCCTCTTCTTTCGGTTCGTTCTTTTCTGTGATTAGTAGCGTGTGCGGAATTTTTATTCGCAAATTACCGCGGGGATCGCTTCAACGTGTGGCGCAGGTATTATTTTGCTCGGTGTAATTGATAAGAATTTTCTATTTCGAGGAAAATCGAAAGAAAAGAGAGGACACCGAAGGGATAAATTTCGACCGGGAAAGCGATTTTCGGTTATTTTGTAGAATCTTGTGAAGCAATGTTGCACAACGAAACGCTTTAAGAGAACATCTTTTCGGAGGGTGGTGCTTCTCCCAATAATCCGGCCACGGTCGAAAGGGGGTTAATTGTTTATAAGGTGCACGTTCTCGTCTGCGGGAATACGTCACAGTTGACGTAGCAGCAGATTTCCTTTTGCTATTATAAGTCAACTTCTTCGCTAGCAATTTAGTAATTAATAAATTTCTACAATCTCGATAAACAGCGAAACTGTCGGTTCGATGTGCAGGCTGGATTGGGGCTGCGCCAGGCTGAGCTGACGATCAAGGAAGGGAAGAAGGGAATAAACATATTTGACTACGGATGTTCCCAACAAACCAATACGGTAAAAATAAACAGATCAAACAATAAATTAAATGAAACGTTAACACCAGACAACTTTGTCAAATAGAAGGATTATTTTGTAAGCACTAGAAAGACTGAACCAGTTAAGCTAAAACATTCATAGTTGCTACGTTGTTTGTACTTGTCCAGCCGAACTTCTCTTGTTATTTCCACCACCACCAATCGTGCTACTATAATATGTTTTCGTAGCAAGCTGTGGTTTACTATACAGAACATGAAGTTCCCGTGAGCTTTGTCTACGCGCTCACAGCTATAAACTAGCTGGGCAAGTGTGGGGAATGCGCCGCCAACAAAACGCTTACGTACCACAATACACATACGTTCCATTACATAATTGCTGATGTTTATTTTACGCTTGACCTCGGGCATTGACGTTCTGTGAATGATATTTAGTAGCTGTGCCACCGTCCATGTCCAGCGGAGGAAATTGGAATTACGCTTATTAATAGTATCGCGCACGTTTTATATATTATGTATGTTATCCACACGCACACACACACATACAACGTATACATGTATAAATTACAATTATACGATATTGTCGATATATTATATGTACGAAATAACACGATACGCTGGGAATATTAAACTGCGCGGAATCGCCGTAAATTACAATGTTGTTAAATTTAGCCGTAACGCGTACAGCAGCTCTAAAATGTTTACGTGCGTTCAGTTTCCGCAAGAAACTTTTCGATTTTGTCAGTAATTATTACATTGAAGGGCGTGATATAATTTTTGATACATTTGCTTGTTGACTGAACTAACTCTAATTAGGGCTTTACAAATTCCGCCCAGCACCCAAAACCCTTGAAAACATTTCACACTTTCTCCCAAGCAAGTGTGTTTGGTAGCTCCGGCTTCAGCTCCATCGTAAATTACAATGTTGTTAAATTTAGCCGTAACGCATACAGCAGCTCTAAAATGTTTAGGTACGTGCAGTTTTCGCAGGAAACTCTTCGATTTTGTAAGTAATTATTGCATTGAAGAGCGTGATATAATTTTTGATACGTTTGCTTGTTGACTGAACTAACTCTAATTAGGGCTTTACAAATTCCGCCCAGCTCCCAAAACCCTCGAAAACATTTCAAAAACTTTCTCCCAAGGAAGTGTGTTTGGTAGCCCCGGCTTCAGCTCCCTCGTAAAACGATATGTTCAAACAGTAGCCTGTTGTACCGTCACATTTTGAATCGACGATTTCATGGATATGTGTTGCTTTAGTGAATTTCGGCCTTAACCTACAGAAAGAAATCTGGATGGACGAAGAAGCATTCGGAATCCTTTGGCAACGTAATCCAAAAACGATTATTTCGACAATTTTTTTACCTGATGAAGATGAGCTGTGTTCAGCTAAAAACCGGTATTAGTTTTATTAAAGAATCTTGAGATTTGGACCTTCATTTTCCATTTAGCTCGTCACACAGAGATGCCACTCTTTTTTAAATCTCAAAATAGCTTGAAAAATCAAAATCTGCTTATTTTCATTTTCTTCAATAACTCGATAACATCTAAAGTAACCGCTTCTAAAGTTCAACGTTCAGACATTTGTTGAAGATGAATTTTTTAATAATATAAACATCGATCAGAAATGAAGACGAATAGTTACGTTAAGCAACACTCTAAAATAACGAAGGGATAAGAAAAGTCGAAAAAGTAAATAAAATGTTTCATTCGGAACCGCCGGAAACGGTTCCGAATGAAACACTTTATTTTTAGTGGTACCCGATAAACAAAAACCAAGGGGGGGGGGGGGGGGGGGGGTTAAGAGCGGGCACCCTCGCAGACCATTGCGGTGATCCATTATTTGAAGGCATTACAAGTTTTTTCTCAAAAAATGTCACGTCACGAGTGTTGTGGGCCGGACAACCATTCTTTGAAACCAGATGTATAGCATGTTGTTAGAAATTAATAATTGGAGCGCAACGAGTCGATTGCCTAGCAGTAGCGTCCCTGCGCTGGGTTAACCGACATAAACTTGCGCGTTATTTAGAACAAAAAAACCAAAAGAGAATTTATGAGAACGCAATTGCCGAATATGCTTAAAAAATGTCTGAAAATAAATCCAGAAGCGATTGAAGGCCTCGCTTCTGGATTTATTTTCAGACATTTTTGCCTGTATCATGGCGTACGCTTCTACAGCGGTCTCTTCGAGACCCGCTCGTTGCGGCGTATATATCTGCTTATACGCAGAAAAAGAACGTGCCGCCTTGAAATAGTAACTCCATTAAGGAAAAGAATTAAATTATCCAAAACTAAAAGAAACGGAACATCGCAAAACGAATATATCGCGTATCAAGTAAAATGCACTCTCTCCTAATTAAATCGGGAATTAATGGTATAATTAAATTCCTCTCGACCTTCCTATTCCTCCCGGAAGAAAAAAGAAGGTAAGCCCAATATTTTTAATTAAGAGAATTTTAGGATATTCGAGGGGAAGAGGTAGCCCCCGGGCTACGTTTAGGAAACGAAAAAATTCGCTGCCACCCCGCTTAATTTAGGATTATTAATTTCCCTGTCGTTCACCGTTGCTCGGCGGTTCCGGCGCATAAGGGGCGCGGGAGGTCGTTTTAATCAGAAAGAAATATCTAATGATGCCATCATCCGCTCTCAATATACTTAATTGCTTCGTGCTTGCTTTTCTTTGATGATTTATTCCGCCCGCAAGAATTAAAAGGTGACAACGAAACGCTCTTGCGACGCCATTTGCTTTTATGGCGGGTCGTTAACGTAATGGAACGTGATGGAAGTACGCGAAAATTTGAAATGTTTCGTGCAGGTGTATGACTCGGAATTCGCGCCGATGAATTTCCGTAATGGAGGAAATGTTTCGCTTTAGCTTATTATTTACGATTTCGGGGGTGGGTGGGACGAGGTATTTGAAGAGCTTAAAATTTAAGCAATTGAGGCGATTAACATCTTCGTTTTAGGGATTAACACACTTATCGCTCGTAAATTTAGTAAAGCACTCTATGTTTAATTTTCTTCCATTAGGGGAAAAAATTATTAAATTTTAACGTAAACGCATTTATTAAGATGAGCCCAAGAATTGAGTCTGTAACGAAGAAAGTCATAATGTAAAAACGTAGGCTTCCACGGCCAGAGTCAGTTGAAACTAAACGTGTTCCGGGTTTGAACCGTGTCATGTCGTTGGTTAAAATAAAACTCGACGTTTCGCTCACAATCGTATGGGGCTTCTTCAGGAGAGCAGTTAGTTTCGCCTCTGGTGTGGTTCACACGTTGTGTTACCGTGGTAACTGTTGCCATCACTCTCCTGAAGAAGCCCCATACGATTGTGGGCGAAACGTCGAGTTTTATTTTAACCAACGACATGACACGGTTGAAACCCGGAACACGTTTAGTTTCAAAGTCATAATGTTTTTGGAAAAGCAGGCAAATGAACAAGAATGGATTCCATTTTCTGCCCAATCTTCAGACACTCAAGCATTTTGCACCTTGACTCAACTAAAAGGTCACAAACACTTTATCAATTTATTACGAACACGAACGATAAAACAAATCTAAATAAATGATGACTCTGACGAAAATTTTAACATTTCACTTATTTCTGCTGAATTTCTCCTGAATTCATGGGAAATCTGCAAGGAAGGAAACTCTCAATTTTCTCAAAAGGTAACAGTACAGTACATATAACGTTTACATTAACTGAGGTTCTTTCAACTTACCAAACGTGTTTAAAATGCACATTGTAGATCTGTTAATGGAAATTGAAGCTGAATAATTACGACACCGCGGCGTACCCGATACGTCCCCATACGTTGGCTGGCATCAGCTTTGTGGTAAACGTATAATTACGTTTCGCAGCTATTCTATGTCATTAGATGGCGCAAAGCTAATTCCAATTAGTCAAATCTAGTGTAGATTGAGGTATAACTAACTGAGAGATAGTGGTTTATAGTTTACAGCTTCGCCGAGGATATGTTTAGCGATTTGTCGCTCGCGTACCAATTCGATTTTGTGCATGTTTAATGAAAGAAACTGAGAGACGTTAAAAGATTGTCCGTTCTATCTAATTTCGAAAAAGAATATTTTAGT
>LR736887.1:1989291-2032970 GCA_902654985.2 Oryctes borbonicus
TATTATTATTATTATTATATAAAATGTAAATGAGGGTTATTAATACTTGTTACGTAAATAGTACATTTATAGATATTTCTGGGTATTTATTGCTTTATGAGGGGTAATGGGGATTTTCCCCAGATCAAACTAGGAATTTTAAATGCGACAAAAATTTAGACCTTGTGCATTTATTACATTAATATAAGCAAAAATGTTTTAATTTGATACTTCTCTTTATACGCAGCGGTTGCGCTGGTAAAGTGTACACATTTCACCGCGAGAAATTATATTTTATAAAGTGTTTGCAATGTAGGTAGAAAAAAGCAATTATCCTGGATAGAAAGGGGTAAAGTTCTAGCCTGGCACCAGGATGGTGTTAGTAAGAAGGAAATTGCTCGTCGGTTACGAAGAAGCGATCATTCCGTTAGAAATTTCCTAAAAGATCCGGAAAATTACGGCAAAACAAAAGGCCAGGGGCGACCGAAAGCTGTAAGTGAGCGGGATAAACGCATGATATCCCGGTGTGCATCCAATTCTTCTGCGTCGGCGAGAGTTATTGCAGAACAGGCGGAGGTACAAACGCACGTGCGTAATATTCAAAGGATTTGAAAGGCGTCACCGGTAATATCACGCAAGAAAATGTTGAGAAAACCGCCACTTTCGGCGAAACACAAAGAAGCTAGGTTGAGATTTGCTGAAGAACACGTATCCTGGAAGAAACGATGGGAAAAAGTTATATTTTCCCATGAGGAACGTTTTAATTTGGACGGACCGGATGGGTACTCGCATTATTATTATGATCTGAGAAAGAAACCAAAAGTGAAAATGACCGGACAATTATTGGGTAGATCTGTGATGATATGGGCAGCGATTGGATTTCGCGAGAAAAGTGAGATAGTGTTTTGCACGAACGAAATGACATCTGTGACGTATAAAGACTTATTGCGTGACAATCTTCTACGTTTTGGAAACCAATGGGCCGGGCGCAATTTTGTTTTTCGGCAAGATAACGCGCCAATTCATAAAGCAAAAACCATTACTGAATGGTTTAAAGAGAAAAAGATTAAAACTTTACAATGGCCGACACGGTCACCCGACTTAAACATTATTGAAAACATGCGAGGTGAATTGGCACGTCACGTTTATGGCGGAGGCCGTCAATATTTCACGGTGCAGGAACTGAAAACTTCAATAGTAACTGAATGGCAGAATATCCCTCAAAATTATTTGTTAAATTTATATAAATCTATTAATAACAGACTATTGGAAGTGATCAAGAACAATGGAGGATCTACGCATTACTGATCACTCATTTGTTGATTTTTGCTTCACATTTGCAACAGAGCGTCTAAATTTTTATAGCAGAAATTGTTTAAACATTGGAGTAATAATTTATTATTTAGTTCATATATTACTGGAGGAGATATTTTTAAGTTTATTTTACTTTTATGGATAAAAACTTAATTCGATATCTTGCTAGTTTCGCAAAGAAATGTTGTAACCCTTAAAACCCGTAAAACATCTTACCGCGTCTAAGTTTTTGTCGAGGAGTGTACTTATTTGAATACTTATTACTTACTTAATTGAAATTTACGGCTTATCAGACTCTGATTTATATTTCGTAGCACGAAGCTATCTCTGATCGTGCGGTTCTGAGGTAAAAGCTGTCGAATTAATTTATAAATAATTAACAAAGTTACGTTTATTAACAATAAGTCGAAAATAAGCGAGAAAAACGTGAAAATAAGATTTGATGTGCAAAAATAGGGCACCAATGAAAAATAAACAGATAATACGCGATTTGCTACGCGTCCCCGTCGTCTCCTTGGGCGGACAACGATGACCCTGGCTTGGAAAGTTTGGCGATAAAGGATTTAACTAAACTGGGTCCCTTCGTACGTCGAATATATGACTTTGCAATTAAAAATGTTCTCGTCCATAAAAACATAACAATACATAAAAATGAAATTAAATTCAATTCTAATTGGTTTCCCTTACAAGATACCGTTCCGGATCAAACAACTTATGACATCAGCATTGTCAAGTAAATTGACATGAAAAGCATGTAAGAATACAGACAATTTTCTGCAGTATCTCGCCTACTTTGCCGCACGCTAGTAGGTCATTTCGTGCCGGAAAACATAACATTACCAGAAGCATAAAATAATACACGGCGTTATTATTAAATTAATTTCGGAAAAATGTTTCGGCGAACTACAGACCAAACAGTCCGCGACCATCATAAATTCTATTCCGCTAGGGTACATTCATACATATATGCAATATACGTGTACTCGTATATTTTCGTTATTCGCGAAATGTACCGGCGAAATAATAGCCGTAATACACTTTCTTTATTCCATTAAACGCAATGCAGGACGGTACTGTTTGCACAAACGCGAGCTACTACGTCGCCTGCAATGGCAGTGTCGCTTCGTCGTCCAGAGAACTGAAACAAGGCGAAACCCATTAATTTCGGCCGGAGAGAGAAAGAATACTCTTGACCTACGCCGGGACGATCCTACAAGCGAGCTGTAGAGTACGACCAGGCTGGTTTGCTGAAGTTTTTAATTTGTCTGCGAACTTCCGAAGTTCCGTTTTGTTTAAACTTTTTAATCGAAATTATAAGCGAGAATAATGGCAAGAGAATAGAGCAGCGCGTTCTGCTGCGAGTTGTTTTGCTTTTTTTCTCCCTCGTTCGGCAATTTATTAACTCAAGTGCTCTCGTCATGACCGTTTTTGATTTTTAAAATGGAGCGAGAATGTTGGAGCTTTAATGGGAAATATGCAAATGTATCCAGTTCTGTTGGGGTAATGCGTATTTAATTGTCGAAAAGAGATTCTACTCGTGTTTCTTGTTCTGCTTTTTTCTTACGTAGACTTGATTGAAATTTAATAAATTTTGGGTAGATTTGGTAGATGCAAATTGTAAGTAAAGGTTAACAATTAATTTGAATGCAATATGATAAGAATTCAGTGTGCATTAACATTATTGGAACAGTTTTTTTTTTTATGGGTGTGGCAGCCCTGAGTATTTTATGAGCAAATCGAGTACGGTTCGAAAATGGTCCAAATCAATTAGTTCTTTCAAGCTTGGTGCTTCTAATTTTTATATACGAGGAAGGTGTGAGAATGGGTTGTGGATTCGGGAAAAAAGCACCTTTTTTTTGGATGGGAAAACGCGTGCAGAAAGCAAAGAAAAGCATCTGTTACGTAGTCTTATGCGGTCGTCAATAACATTATACTTTTGGTTTCCGGGTTGTAATCACTGCTCCTGCTGACGTTTCGTCCTCACTCTTATGGGACACCTTCAGGGCTGTTACTATGCACTATTAGCATAAACTACGAGAATGACGCGGTTTCAATCCGGAAACCAAGAATATACCATCAGATTCTGGCTTAACATGATCAATAAAATTCATTAAACCATAAAATTTGGTAATTTGGTACATCTCAATTGAACGTGTGCGGAACATCCTGCACGAAAAATTTAATACCGAGTGTCGATCAAACACGGAATCGTTAGTTTAAAGCATCGACTGGACATGCATCACTGCAAATCAAAAACCAAAGGTCAGTTGGCAAAATGGTTTTTTTTTCCTGGTCAACGAGCACCAAAGAAGGCGAAGACGATTCTATCAGCCCATTCCTCGCAACCTCCGGAGTGTACATTCAGTCTACTTTTGAAAAAAAATTTGGAACCAATGAATGACAAACCAAACCGATATTTAGAGTAACTCTTTCGCCATGGATACTGTTAAAAAATTCTAATATTTTTACCTGGTCGGTCTTGGTAGTTAATTATAAGAATTTAAACAGAGACTTGATTCTTCCTGCTTTTCTATCCCTCGGTATAATTTACCAAAGATGAAGATAAACAAGACAAGCAATGGACCCGAGTCGGCTATTAATATATTTTTAAATGCGAAACTAACATCTTATATTGTTGCTGTTTTATTTTCACCATTACCCGATGAGGTCAGGTTTAGGAATGCGTCGTCTTCCGTTCGTTGGGTTGTCTTGCAAGCTTAGGCCCTCATAAATCGTAAAATCTCTTAAACACTTTGTGAGTCACGTTTGATGGGATAACAGTAAATACCAAGACTTTTGCTTCTTCGGTACGAGGGATCGTTTGCTTATTTTATTCGTAAATTCCGAAGGGTGAAGAATTTCACCTTCTAGTACCGTACAAGCGTTTTACGACGTGACTTGTAAAAAAAATTATTCACTCGATCTTTCCTCGTTCAAAATTCAATAGCTAAAAGATGTAATCGCTAAAAATTATTCGGTAAAAAAAATAATTGAAAAAGATTGTTGTTTCTCGTTGTTTAAAAGTGTAATTCACAGAAACGAAAAGAAGATGAAGAAATACGTTGACAACACCTACAACGAAACGTCGCAGAAAAAAAATAAAGAACAGCCTGTATCCCCCCTACAAAAAAAATAACCATCGAGAAGAAGAATAACAAGATGGATAATAACATTTCTGAACTTGATATTCTCCACTTTCCTTACTGAACATTCTGTATATACCTTAACCAAGACTCCCTCCTACTCCTCTCGCGAAGACCGGCCGGTTTCCTAACTTTTGGTGCATTGAGAGAGAAACACACCGGGACAGGTCTACTTTCTGACTCACAATCAGTCCACCGGCGTATCCTCCGCATGCATGGCAGTAGGTATATCGAGTTCGTTGCGTTTGCGTCCGTTCGTTCTTCGTCAAAGCAATCCGATTCCAACGGTCGGACAGAGCCAAACCGCCAAATCGACCAACGAAAACCGACTTCTTCGGCGAAAATAGAAGATACGGCTCATTAGCTACGAGGTATCCACCCGAACGATCTTAGAATGCGACAGGTAGTGAAAGTTAAACGTAAATTTTACGCGAATCGGCAAGTATCGCGATCGTAGCATTGTCTCGTTCCTTTTGTTTCCTAACCGATACTCTATTCTTCGGCGCGATTTTTCTTACTCTTGTTGGAGTAGGCCTGGAATAGGGATAGCGCGAGTTCTTGGATCGGTTTCAACAATTACGGTGCTGTTTTTGTTTAGTGTTTGTGCGCTTGTCGAAGGTTTCGTTAGTTTGGTGTGTAGACGCCCGCTTAATTTCCGTTTCGCCGCTTCTGCGTTGGAGATATTCATCTGTTTCGGGGAGTATTTTGAGGGATGTTGGATGTAACTGTTGGTATGTAGTAAGTTCATTAATACTCGAGCGAGAATTTTATCTTTTACGTAGAATAAAGCTAAATAAAAATTGTTGGAAAATAGCTTAAATATATCGATAGGAAAGGTGTGGTTGATTTAAAATTGCAATTGGTTCATTCAGTGCGTTTTTGTGAGAAAAGATTCTAACGCCTACTCCAAACTAAAACATGCAAAATAGTAGGCTCTAAAGGAAATGCTGACCTGTTACCCAGAAGATAGCCATGTGTGCGGAGTACCGTAATAAATCCATCAGTATAGACGACCCTCTCGTTTTAACAAATCGTTGTTCTCTTTCGTATATGTTAATGGTTTTATAAGCGTCTAATCCTCGCAGCGACGTCACTCTCTTAACTCATTTGAGGTTTGAGGTTCCATTGGAACAAAAAAGACCAATATTAACTAAAATGCACGGTACACAAGTAAATAGTTTTAAGCGGTGTTTTATTCACAGAGAAGAAATTTTTTTGAAATAATTTGGACATGAAACCAGTTGCCCTTTCAGAACACGAAACACTTCCTTGGTGCTCTTCTCTAAATTCTATTATTTTGTATCTTAAAATTGAAATTTTTGGATTTCGTTATCTTTTATATTGTAAACCTTGCAAAAAAGGGAAAAAATTGTTTTCGTAGTTGTATTTAGATCAAGAACCAGACAGTTCCAATAGTTGCCTTGTCCTTCCAGAAAACAAAAAATCAAACAGCTCAAAATAAATACCTAGTGCCCATTCTTGCGATAAGAGCTGCCTGATTCTTGCACCAAAAACAATCGGGATAATTTTTCTGCACCATATCTAATAAAAAAAAGAACAATTTTAACATAAAGCGGAGCTGCCTGGTCATTGCACCAATCCCTTCCAATTCCCTCCGCACGAACGTCGAATCTGGTAGACACCAGAGACTTCCAGATGGTTGCAGTCTTTTATGATGGGAAAGTAGTCTGAGAGTTTGAAATTGGGCTCGAAAATGGTTGTTTTTGAAGAGCTGTGAAGAAGGGTTGATGGCGGTTAATGGTAGCTTACATATCTTGTGATGTGATTCAGCTTTTGAAGAAGCGAATTGGGTTGAAATATGGAAATAGACCTTTGGATAAGAGAATTGCTAACATCGCGTTTGTGGGCTGGATAATGGTGTGAGAGGCCATTGAGATATTTGTTTATGTGTGTGGGTTTCCGGTAAATAGAGTCGTCCCAGAGCACCGTCAGGAAGGCAACCGTTTGATTCAATATCCATGGTGAAGCGTATGTGCGCATGTGCTCAGAAACGATAGCGAATTGTTTAAAGGTTTGTGCCCATGAAGCCAGGTGACAAAGGTGTCTGTACCAATATTTTAGCTTAAGGTTGTGAGATAATAGGGCTTGTTGTAAAGATATTGGCGACGACTGGAAACAGAGGAGATCCCACAGCTGCGCCTGAGACTTGCTCGTACCATTTACCAAGAGTGTCGGCAGAAGCTACGACAACGTCGGCCCGGCTCCAATCCCGAAATCAAGAATATAATATTATTGAAGACCGCGAAAGTTTTACCAAATAAGAAACATTTAAGGATCGTATCTAGCTAATCCCCCAAATCACGCACGCCCCTGATGCACTACCAAATAATAATATCACCAATACAAGGTGGTGGTACCCAAAATTACATTGTTTTCTTTCGGCTTTGCGCAACTTACAGTCTTTACGTTTATGTCACATTCTGTATAACAAAGCTGTTAATATACAAAGAACGGAGGGAGAGGGTTAAATATCTGTGCAAGGCTCTTGCGCAAGATGAAATAACAGACGATGACTAAGAACTTATAGAGACCTTTTGTATTTCGTCTACAAAGGTGAATGCATCGTCCACGTCCCATATGCAAATATGCGACGGACAAAAGCAACTCCGGAATTATAAATTTGCAACGTTGCAAATTGGATTTGTACGCAAAAAAGGTCACGACCTAAATATCGGCGTGACATTGGTACAACATCGTAAAAAAATATCGATAGAATCATTGTCGTAAAACGAACCTCAGAAGCGTATTGTTATATTACAACGTTTTACGTTTTCAGCGGATTAAACCGATTTAAAGTACAAACATTAACTTGAGTAAACGTAGATAGATTTATTGTTGCTCGTATAAACGTATACGTTAAATCTAAATGTTTGTATAAATATCCAGCAAATTGCTGTAATAATGATGAAATTTTTTTTTTCGATAACTTTGTTAGCTAACGAATATACAAACCATAAATAATCAACCTATTCGCTTAAATATTTGGAAAATAGGAGAATTGGCGTGGAAGGTGCTTCAAACTAATAGGATGTAGGTAACATACATTTTTTGTTATTTTTTTTGGAACCAGGGTCGTTCCTGGGGTATGTAACGCCTGTGTGGCCCGTACACCTAACACCCGCGGGTCGGAACGGCCTTGTTTGGAACAACTTTAGGAGGAGTGCAAGCATCCGTCTATAATTATTAATGGACTCCCCAACTGCTTTAACTGAACTTTAGAAATATCTATTCCAATGGGTTTTTGGTCTAGAGCGAGCAAGTGCGGCATCAGCTTCCTTATGGCCAAATCTTCAGTCAATATATGGCAACCACGTTCTTTTGAGGTGCCCACAGCAGCCTCTGTTATTACTCTAATCAAGATTAAAGTCATTCGACAGTTGTCTGTCTAGCACCGTTTGGTGAATTTTTTTGATGTTATCGGTGGTTTATTGTTAATCAAGCTGTAGAACTCTGCGTTAATTGTTTGACTCTTTGCGGGTAATCCCAATAATATCGAGAAAATAGATCTGTGAAGACTTGGCATCGCTTTTGACTTGACCAAGACGGTCAATGGTCGCAATGGAAATGAAATTCCGTTATAACGAATGCTGCTTGGTTTTAGGATCATCCCTATTTTTCCCTACTTTCACCAATGCGCTTGATTTACATTTGGAGAACCTTTGGGGACCATCTCCTACTCCCAAGATTCCCCGCACCAACCATCAAACTGCCTTGGAGTTATTTAAAGTACACTACCCGACAAAAACATAGTATCCTTTCTATTTACGAAACAAAGCTTATATAAAACATTATATAAAATGTAAATGAGGGTTATTAATACATGTTATGTAAATAGTCCATTTATAGATATTTCTGGGTATTTATTGCTTTATGAGGGGTAATTGGGATTTTCCCAGATCGAAATAGGAATTTTAAATGCGACAAAAATTTACGCCCTGTGCATTTATTACATTAATATAAGCAAAAATGTTTTAATTTGATACTTCTCTTTATACGCAGCGGTTGTGCTGGTAAAGTGTAGACATTTCACCGCGAGAAATTATATTTTATAAAGTGTTTGCAATATGGGTAGAAAAAAACAATTATCCTTGATAGAAAGGGGTAAAGTTCTAGCCTGGCACCAGGATGGTGTTAGTAAGAAGGAAATTGCTCGTCGGTTACGAAGAAGCGATCGTTCCGTTAGAAATTTCCTAAAAGATCCGGAAAATTACGGCAAACCAAAAGGCCAGGGGCGACCGAAAGCTGTAAGTGAGCGGGATAAACGCATGATATTGCGGTGTGCATCCGATTCTTCTGCGTCGGCGAGAGTTATTGCAGAACAGGCGGGGGTACAAACGCACGCGCGTAATGTTCGAAGGATTTTAAAGGCGTCACCGGTAATATCACGGAAGAAAATGTTGAGAAAACCGCCACTTTCGGCAAGACACAAAGAAGCGAGGTTGAGATTTGCTGAAGAACACGTATCCTGGAAAAAACAATGGGAAACAGTTATATTTTCCGATGAGGAACGTTTTAATTTGGACGGACCGGATGGGTACTCGCATTATTATCATGATCTGAGAAAGGAACCAAAAGTGAAAATGATCAGACAATTAGGGGGTGGATCTGCGATGATATGGGCAGCGATTGGATTCCGCGATAAAAGTGAGATAGTGTTTTGCACAAACAAAATGACATCTGTGACGTATAAAGACTTATTGCGTGACAATCTTCTACGTTTTGGAAACCAATGGGCCGGGCGCAATTTTGTTTTTCAGCAAGATAACGCGCCAATTCATAAAGCAAACACCATTATTGAATGGTTTAAAGGGGAAAAGATTAAAACTTTACAGCGGCCGGCACGGTCCCCAGACTTAAACATTATTGAAAACATGTCGGGGTGAATTGGCACGTAGCGTTTATGGCGGAGGCCGTCAATATTTCACGGTGCAGGAACTGAAAACTTCAATAGTGACCGAATGGCAGAATATCCCTCAAAATTACGCGTTAAATTTATATAAATCTATTAAAAACAGACTATCGGAAGTGATTAAGAACAATGGAGGATCTACGCATTATCGATCCCTCATTTGTTGATTTTTGTTTCACATTTGCAACGGAGCGTCTAAATTTTTGTCGCAGAAATTGTTTAAACATTGGAGTAATAATTTATTATTTAGTTCATATATTACCGGAGGAGATATTTTTACGTTTATTTTACTTTTACGAATAAAAACTGAATTAGATATCTTGCTAATTTCGCAAAGAAATGTTGTAACCCTTAGAACCCGTAAAACATCTTACCGCGTCTAAGTTTTTGTCGGGGAGTGTATTAAGAAATTAGATGGGAATTTCCCCAACGTTCGCGAAATCGTCCAATTCTTTGATTATTGAACGCACGAAAGAGTAACCACGTTTATAACATAGATCGCATATGCACGAATGGTACATGTCGTTGCATTTGGTGCCAGCACATAGATGTTTTTAAAAATAATAAATTTAGAATTTGTTTACCTTTAAACGAGAGACTTGCTTTCGCCATTATAACGTACGTAGGTGCGTACTTTCTACTTGGTGTGAACATTGTAAGTTGATATTGATTCTCGAAATCCGGTGAAGATGAATGGTGAGAAATTGTTGTTGTTGTAAATTAAGGCTTCGTGTACAAATTTGGTAAAATTATTTTAACATCCTATTTGTAGTTTTACACGTTTCCTGTTTTTTCTTCGGTAGAGACCATAAAACTATTAAATTAATATTTATTATTCCAACGTAACTAACGTTGGTTTGCGTAACTAACATTATTGCGCAATTATTCGCACGTAATGACAATTAATTTTCTTGAAAATAGGAATGATTATCTTTGGAAATGTAGAATTAATATAAGACATTAATTTTAATCCAGTAATTAATTATAATGCAACCAATTTTATGCATGTGTAACGTAAGCACTAATAAGAAATAATAGGAAATACATACATAATTGGTATATTTAATGTATGTACACACATATGTATATAACTATAATCGCCTGTTTTTACGGTTATGTCTTATATCAGTGAAGTCTCACTTGAATAGGTTTAATCCAGATCTAACAAGATTGTGATAGCAAAATTAGATGATTGCTTTGAAGCTTTTGCCCATAAAATCAAAACAAGAGCGACGAATTACTTCTTTTTCCATAAAAGAATAAAATATTAAATACAGCATTGATTAGGGGAGTTTCAAATACGTTAATTACGTTGTTATCTTGATCTTGCAGACTCATCTCCCAACCTTTCTGTATTTTTTCTGTATCCACTTTATATCTCTAACGTTTTGTATAAAGAAGCAACAGTGAACAGCAAACAGATTAATATGTTGGTGGAAATTTTCTTGCCTTCTTAGATTTCCTTGAAACGGTATCTTGTCTTATTGGCGCACTATCTGGGGCCCCAGATTTTCAATTGGGATTTAAACGGCCACTCCATAAAAACTATTTCATGATGTTATTTTCCAGTTAACTTGTGTATGCAATGCTAGCACGTATGTTTCTAGTTAACAGTAAATTGGACATGTTGCTTGTCCGTTAATTTACTCTGCATATCGCTAGAAAATCTCCCAGACTATGAGCCGGCATCGACGCCATTGCAAGCGCTTCGCTGTGCTTTGACAATGCTTTCGACATTGTATTTTGTATTTCTTACTCAACATACGAGGGTGTTTTGCCCAGATTTAAATGTCTTTCCATCTGCAAAGATGACGTTTTCCCAATTTCGGTAGAGATTCCCTATTACAAATTATGCTGTGTAAAATCCACTTTTTTCGCTTGCCTTTTTGGTTTTAGACCTTCAGCTGCTACGGCCTTCCAATGACGCAGCGCATCGATGTATATTTAATCCACGTTGCCCTCATATTTTTTGGGATGACCAAACTGGGTTGCCTGTGTTTAATACAACTATCTGTTGTTCTTTATTTAGTGTTTTGTTGAAAAACAAAAATTTTCGGTTGTTACTTCTGCTCCTTCTTAAACGTAAGTTCTTGTTCAGAAGGGGAAGTATAGATTTCTGACTTTTCACATACAAAGTCTCCTAATTTAAAACAAAGAAACAAAGATTAACTAACATTACTTATTATCCTTTTTCTTTAAAAGATTTGGGATTTTAATGCTTTAAAACTTGTTAAACCTCAGCTTGAAAAGACAAATTTGAGAAGATGTAGTATATTGGAGCATATGTTTCTCCAATCAGGCACTAGGGGGCGCTGCTTGAAGGTAAATCTTTTCCTTTATTTTTTATTTTTTTCATTTTTTTTTTGTTTTTATTTTTTAAACTAAAAGGTTAATTTATTGTAAGTTATTATCGATAAGGACCTTAAGTAGAAGAGAATGGCGAGAAAGAATTTGAATTGAAATGTCTTTTCTTTTTGGATTCAATAGAATTTACCATTGCTCAGATAGAGCCGCTGTCCATCCTTAAACGGACACCCGGTATATTAAACATGGCGTATTTGTCATTTCCATTGTTTCTCCTTCCTCTTAAGCTTCTATTACACTTAGTTACGTTTTATAGTTAAATTCATTCGGCATATCCAGCAGGTATAAATGTTTACATAATAAACACTCTGTACATTATTCCCGCATTCCTTCAATCGAGTTTCCGCTAAGAGGTCGCGATCGATTTTTGTATTCGTAGCACATACAGAAAGAACGCGACTCGTTTAGTGCCCGGCATTTGAAGAGCTCTAATTCCCGCTGGGAAAGCGTTTCATTTATGTTTTATTTATAGTCCCATATATGCGCGATGAATCAAACGAAATCGGACAAGTATCTATTTCGAGTACCAAAACGAAGAGCGTAGCACCGCCATCGTACGCGGACGCGCGAGGAATTCCTTACTAAATTATTTTTAACGACCCTGTTATTATTTGTGCGTCACTAATTTACGATTATCAATCCCGGCCGAGTCGGTCCGGTGTAACCGCCTCCCGTCGCATTACGCGGCCGCCGCGTCCTAATGAATAAACGCGGTGGATTTAGAAATGCGACGTTTACGTCTGGATCGCGGCCCTCCGGTCGGGACGGACGCGAAAGCGTGAAATATGCCGACGGTAGCGCTACACTGGATGTTTGAATATTAAAAGTATTAATGGGGGTATTAAATATTGTTTTGGAATCCGAGCCTGATTTATTATTTGTTTAGAGTTGACGTTTTAATTACTTGATGAATGGAATGCCGTGCGGTAGCGCCATTCAAATTAATCTTCGGTAAAAATAACCGCAATTAGATATGTTCTACGAGCTGGTAGGTTAGATTTGGACACCGAGAATTTATTATCGTGAATTTGTGTTAATTGCAGCATCGGTCAAAAATTATAGGAAAAAATTAACAATGTTATTCGAGAGCTAAAACGGATTCAAACGAACTCAATGAACCCAAATGGCGCGTTATGGTGGTTTTAGAATAAGAAGTATAAATAGTTCCCTTGTCTTATTTGTTTTAAGAACGCATTTCCCCTTTTGTCGAAATATTGACGAAAATGAGAGGATTGATAAAATGTAAGCATGCAGTGGTTATGATTATGATTCAACGAAAATTTCCAGAGAGGCATCTAAAATAAAAGATCAGAAATTGAGACTAAAAGAAGCTATTCAGTTTAAAAGGAGCAGCAACAATAATGTTATGTTTTAATAAAAGAGATCCCCAAAGAAGCGCTTATTTAGCTCAGAAAAAATTACACTACCCGACAAAAACATAGACGCGGTATCGTTTTTATTTACGAAACAATGTTTATAGACATTATATAAAATGTAAATGAGGGTTATTAATACTTGTTATGTAAATAGTCCATTTATAGATATTTCTGGGTATTTATTGCTTTATGAGGGGTAATTGGGATTTTCCCAGATCAAAATAGGAATTTTAAATGCGACAAAAATTTAGACCCTGCGCATTTATTACATTAATATAAGCAAAAATATTTTAATTTGAGACTTCCCTTCATATGCAGCGGTTATGCTGGTAAAGTGGGCACATTTCACCACGAGAAATTATATTTTATAAAGTGTTTGCAATATAGGTAGAAAAAAGCAATTATCCTTGATAGAAAGGGGTAAAGTTCTAGCCTGGCACCAGGATGGTGTTAGTAAGAAGGAAATTGCTCGTCGGTTACGAAGAAGCGATCATTCCGTTAGAAATTTCCTAAAAGATCCGGAAAATTACGGCAAACCAAAGGCCAGGGGCGACCGAAAGCTGTAAGTGAGCAGGATAAACGCATGATATTGCGGCGTGCATCCAATTCTTCTGCGTCGGCGAGAGTTATTGCAGAACAGGCGGGGGTACAAACGCACGTGCGTAATGTTCGAAGGATCTTAAAGGCGTCACCGGTAATATCACGGAAGAAAATGTTGAGAAAACCGCCACTTTCGGCGAAACACAAAGAAGCGAGGTTGAGATTTGTCGAAGAACACGTATCCTGGAAGAAACAATGGGAGAAAGTTATATTTTCCGATGAGAAATGTTTTAATTTGGAGGGACCGAATGGGTACTCGCATTATTATCATGATCCGAGGAAGGAACCAAAAGTGAAAATGACCGGACAATTAGGGGGTGGATCTGTGATGATATGGGCAGCGATGGGATTTCGCGATAAAGGTGGGATAGTGTTTTGCACAAACAAAATGACATCTGTGACGTATGAAGACTTATTGCGTGAGAATCTTCTACGTTTTGGAAACCATTGGGCCGGGCGCAATTTTGTTTTTCAGCAAGATAACGCGCCAATTCATAAAGCCAAAAGCCATTACTGAATGGTTTAAAGGGAAAAAGATTAAAACTTTACAGTGGCCGGCCCGTTCACCAGACTTAAACATTATTGAAAACATGCGGGGTGAATTGGCACGTCGCGTTTATGGCGGAGGCCGTCAATATTTCACGGTGCAGGAACTGAAAACTTCAATAGCAACTGAATGGCAGAATATCCCTCAAAATTATGCTTTAAATTTATATAAATCTATTAATAACAGATTATCGGAAGTGATTAAGAACAATGGAGGATCTACGCATTACTGATCACTCATTTGTTGATTTTTGTTTTACATTTGCAACGGAGCGTCTAAATTTTTGTCGCAGAAATTGTTTAAACATTGGAGTAATAATTTATTATTTAGTTCATATATTACTGCAGGAGATATTTTTAAGTTTATTTTACTTTTATGAACAAAAACTTAATTAGGTATCTTGCTAGTTTCGCAAAGGAATGTTGTAACCCTTAAAACCCGTAAAACATCTTACCGCGTCTAAGTTTTTGTCGGGGAATGTATATTAAAAGGCATAAAAATAGGCAAGGTGTTTGTAGTTATTGTGCTTGTACAGTGTTACCAATAGAACCACGAATGGCTCGTGTTATAAGGAGATGAATTCACTGAAACAGAGCGATGCCGTTCTTCCGCAAAACGCAGATTATCCAACATTACCAACAACGTTATCAATTTTAAATTGTAATTTTCGCAGTTGAGCTGTATTGAAATACTTAGTTGCGCAGTGCAAAAGATGTTTAAATATAGTCGTGCGAGTGATGACTCAGGTTGTGGTTGAGGTTCAGGTTGAGGTTGATAGGATACCGCAGGAGACTATCACAAGAACTCATAAGTCCTCTGGTACCAAAGGATAGAAGAACCGCTGAAGTTGCACTAGTCACAAAAAAATGAATTAAGTTGGAGTTTTGACGGTGGATACGCCAGACTTCATTGCCAAGGAGCAAGGATCTTTCCTGAGCTACATAAAAGGAAAGCTGAAAGAATCGGAATTCGTTGTCACCTGTGATTTTTCTGACGACTAGAACACCTACACAATCCTACGAGATGAACCACAGAGCTACCACTGAACAAGCCAACAGGTCACGATTCATCCTCCTGTTGTATATTTCAAAGAGGAAAAGAAAGTTGAACATGTTAATTACGTAATTGTTTCTGATTCTCTAGAGCACAACACAGTTCAAAAAAAAAGGAGAGGTTTTCATCGAACTATTACGGATTAACGAAATGGGGAGCGCAACTGGGAAGAGTGCCCAGTACCTACCTTACGTGAAACGCAACGGTACTCGATGCAAAAAAAAAAAAAACAGAGTAAACCACGAGTATTCCGATCTGTTAATTTAAAATTCAACCCCTGGTTTATTCCTGGGTGCCGACAACGGCATCCAGATAAGACCTGCTAATGGGGACGCGGTTTAGCGTAAAAATCACGAAGATTAGACTTTACGGCATTCGACGTCAGCGCCAGTTAATCGGGCCAACAGCCTACCCCATTTTTCATACACAAAGATACGTACGTACATACGCTGGCGGGGTATTATACCCGCAGTGATGACAACCGCATAAAGCACACGGATAGCCGACATTCTGGAATAAAAGTGCTTGTTCGCAAATGACCTTCTATGTATGCACGTATCTGCGAACGTATCCAACGTACGTACACGTAATACGTAGACGGGTACAAGAAAGGCGGGTACGTTGACATTTCGAATATACAGCACAGCATTCGAACTATGCGGTTTTATGCACAATACGGCGAAACTCGCCGCCTGTAAAAGTACGAACATTTGGTGAGGCTCACACGCAATCTGCATACATTTTGCGGAATAGAATTGCATCTCATTTGCGTACGAAAGTATATTCGCAGGTAGAACGTGGCAGGTTGTAAAATGTATTTTTTACTGCTATTTGCATCTTCAGAAGCCCTCAACAACATTTTGCAATTACTTTTGGTCTTCGTTTACCATTACATGTACACATACATAATTATATATACCGAGACATATTTATACAAAGGTACATAAAAATACGCCTACACAAACAAATAAGGGAACAGCATTATATCAAATAAGCAACTATTTTATACATTTAAACAAAAGCAATCGATCCTCCCTTTACACAAGAAAGCGGCGTTGTTCTTCAAACCGGGAGTACGCATCAACAATCTTAGCTCTAACTACGCTAGCTTCTATATTTATATTTACAGCGGCGCAACAATCTCGCTTGCCTTCCAGTGGCGTCTCATCGCGAGGGTTTGGAGGGATACAAAGCTGCTTCGTTACATGTCGGCACTTCCCGGCCTCCTATGCAGTGTGCTATGTATATATATCGCAGTGCGAAGTTGATAACTGTCGGAAATGAACGGAAACCATTAAAAATGTTGAAAATGCGTAGAAATGTATCATGTTAAGTGCGTGCAATATTTCGTCAGTTTTCGAAGAAAATCTACCAAATCCGCAGACGCTACGTAGGTATTTACCGTTAGTGCGCGAGAAGATTGAGAATTACGTGAAAACCGCAGTTAAAAATGAAGAGTTGTGGCTAACTGACAATGACCTTGAAAGGATCGTCAGGCCCCGCCGAAGCTAGAAGAAGTGTCGCTACTGCTAGGCAATCGACTTGTTGCGCTCTACTTTTATGTATATAGCGAGACGTAATTCTCCCATTTCGTGTCCCCATTTAGCAGCATAATACGTCTGTTCTACGAAGCTGCGAGGATATCGAATAATCATCGCGTTATCAATTACGACGGTTGTACACCGATCAATTAAAGACGATTTTGCAACCGCAGCGACCGCGTTTATTCGAACATAAAGTGAACATAGCTGACGGTTCACAATAACATCGGACAATATAACCGAGAATAAATGTTTTAAACAGCGCCGAAAAAAAAAAACGAGCAGGTATTATTGCCCCAACCTTGAACCACTTTTGTATGTGCACAGAAACACGAGCTGGCCGGGCTGTTACTCGGCGGCAATTCATCTAAATCGGTTGTACGTAATTCAAATGATAAGTAGAGGGAATTCTATAGCAGAGACTATAGCATTTAGAGCTCTATAAATAATCACTACAGTGTAATGGCTGTCTTTGGATTGCACTCGCGTGTAATTAATCCGCTTAATTAAAATTAATCGTTCAGAATGGTTTGTTTAGTCTCTATTTCTTGGTTTATGCAATCGTTTACTTCTAAATCCTCGTGTACGGGACAATATTGTTAAGTAAATATTTACTTAACCCATTTGGGTAACGTATTTACAAATGAGCGTATAAATTTAAAAATTAAACAAAACGCTTATGAAAAGTGAGAGATAAAGAAATTGTGAGTGTAGATTAGATTTAAATAAAATGCAGTAATGTTGTTAAAAATGTTAAAAAAGCAAATTTGAATAATGTAGGGAATGGCTCGCGAGGAACACCATCATTCGATGTATGGAAGAGTGATTAAGGGAGAAGAAAAACGCTCCTTTTCCTTAGTCTTCGTTTAATGCGTTTCGTCGCGCTATTTGCTAACTTTTTCAAACATCCATTTTGGGGTGACAAAGATGTTTTTATTTTTTTGAATTTTTTAAAAAATAATATACACAGTGATTTCATTTTTTTTGCCGTTTTTCTTTTTTTATTTATTTATTATTATGTTTTCATTAATTAATTTACAGCATATCTAACCTGTATGTTTCGCTTTTGCCATCCATTCTATGTTATTCATTGTTGTAATTGCTTTCAAAAATATATTTCTTATTTTTCATCTTGGTTTGGACTCCGATATACCTACATGCCAAGGCGAATTAAATTCTAGTGTTTGGTTATTAATTTTGCAATTTGTTTGTTGTTTGTTCAACAGTTTTTTTTTTTTTATTATTGAAAATATTTGTTTTTTTTTATTTGTTTTATATCTAATACTGTTTGCTTGAATCGAAACGATGATCTAATTTTGTTCTTCGACGGTAAAACATAAAGGCGTCAGTGTAGTAAGCGTCAAGATAAAAAGTCTTTCTTCCTGTGTCAATTTTTCACTTCGTACTTTGCGCTGATTTTGTCGAGAAACGCGATTAAAACGCGACATGTTTTATATTTAATACTGTTTGCTTTTGCATTTTGTGATTCAAAGAATCTCTTTGTTATTTTCGGTGGAATTTGCTTTAATAATTTGTTTTTTAATTCTCTCTTTTAATAAAATAATAAAATAAAATAAATTAAAAATTGCATAAATAAGGTCAAAACTACGTTCAGCAAAAATAATTTTCCAAACAACGCCATCTTAATAAGGGGTACCAGTTTGACATCACAAAAGAGTAATCAGAGCAATGTTCAACATTTAGAATTAAGCATTTTTTTACCATTTTGGACAGGTGAGCGAATATACATGTGAGCTTTTATAACTGAAAGTGTTTATTTAACCTTGAGAATGATGAGCGACTAGTCGAAACGCCGGTTGTTACACAGCAAGGTAGAATAAACAATTCAAGATTGTTGCTCTTTATTTCATCAATTACAGTCAGAACACATCAGCAAATGCCTAAAAACAATAACCCAAAAAATATAATGCTAAGATGGCTTAGCTTCCTCATAGTATTGATGGAATAATTCACGGCAAACGCAACAAAAGGAGAGAAAAAAAATACCCTAATGTTTCTGCCTACCCGGCGTCATCAGCGTTGTTTCGAGAGTATTTTTTATCTCTACCTTGTATCGTTGTTGCCTCACAGTTAATGCTACAAATTTCAAAACGACAAACTCGACATTTCTTGGCGCCCTCTAGTGCCGCGCATGCCTGCCTGCCGTTCAGGAAGCAGCGACATAAACCGGATACTGTTGCCCTAACCATCCCTCGAGCAGTTCTCCGACTGCGCTACCAGCGTCGCCATCTCATGTTAAGCAGTTTGCGTTTCTTTAACACTAGAGGGCGCCAAGAAATGTCAATTTTGTCGTTTTGAAAATTGTGGCATTAACTGTGAGGCAACAGCGATAGAAGGTAGAGATAAAAAAATACTCTCGGAACCACGCTGATGACGCCGCGTAGGCAGAAACATGTCCGTGTGTTAGTGTAATTTTTTCTCTCTTCTTTTATTGCGTTTGCCGTGAATGATTCCATCAATACCATGAGGAAGCTAAGCTATCTTAGCATTATATTTTTTACAGTTATAGTGTTAGAAAATTATAAAAAAATTTCTGATTTCACCAAGCTTAATTAAAAGATAATTCCACTTTCAACACCTATTTTTTGGTAGATATTATCCGAGCGTATAATTAAATAATCGCCGACTTAGAAATTAATAAGACTGCGCTTGTCCCATTTTAATCGCGTTTCTAATTATTCAGTTACTCCGTCCGTGAAGTGCCTCTCGACGAAATCGCAGGAAGAAAGACTTTTTATCTTGACGCTTACTGCACTGACGCCTTTATGTTTTACCGTCGAAGAACAAAATTAGATCATCGTATTGATCCGTCACCATCTAAAAAATCTACCCCCGTTTTATTTATAGAAAGCCTATATTTACAAGAGAGATAATCTTATAATACTCTCTCTTTAAAATGGAAGATTCTCGGTCAGTTCTGCTTCACGCTACGATTACGGTTTATAGAACATTTTTGTCTCGTTGGAGTACCACTTAACGGCTGTTTAGATTGGTTTCTTGAATCTGCATGTTTAAATAAATGAATAAACGGTATTTCTAGGAAACAAAATGATTGTTAATTTTATCTTTTTTACATTCGGTATTGTTGTTTAACGTTTAATAGAGTACAGAGTGTTCTACAATGTTCCATTCTGGATCATTTCCTTTTTATCATTTACGTGAATAATATAGAAATATATCAGATGGCAGGATGTGTCGTCATCAGCGTGGTTCCGAGAGCTATTTTTACTCTACCTTGCACTGCTGTTTAATTAATGCCAGAGGTAGATATGTTTAACAAAAATCAAAGTACCTTTTAATAGGAATTCAATGATGTGTGCACATACAGGTGTTCTGTTAAGAAAATCGATATGAAATTAACTGAGTTTGCATGTTACTGACGAACACCTAGTATATTAAAATACAACTATAAGCACATCTGAAAGTGTGAGAGTAGATCTGACCAACAATACGAATTGCGGGTATTACATTTAGGAAAGTAAAATTGAAGACTGCTGAGGTTCCGAAATACCCTGTACAAATATCCCCTGTACCAGAGGAATTCCCTGCCAGTGGAACATCCTGTATAAGATGGATCGACTCGTACATCAGATGTTGCGGTGAATGGGATAAGATCTAAGATTGTGGGTGTAACGTCTGGGATCCCACAGGGATCGCACTCGGCCCCTGATTTTCACACTATTCTCAATCTACGCGATTGATCTTAAGCTGTATTTTAAAATTAATTATGTTAGAAACTGCCAGATCAGATGATGTAGTCTGAATTGGACTTTTTGGAAGATTACTGGCTAAAAAAAATAACTTTTGTTTAACGTAGAAAACTGTAAGGTAGATCCGCTTACTGGAAATTGTAGTAATGTCACTTATGGAGGAGTTCCTGTTGGTTTCCTAAAGAATTATAAAACATAATAAAATAACAAGAAAAAAAACCGATATTAACACGTTCAGTGGCACCAACGTTTAATCGGGAAATTCAGGAAATTTTAAAAATTCTCCTAGGGGAGAAAACTGAACCCCCAAAACTTCCCCCGTGTTTACAGGCCTGTTTAAAGGTTAGAAACGACGAGAAAAGCACTTGGTGGTAAGTTCGAGAGTCTGGAACCTCGAGGAAGTACGTTTATAGCGCCGAAGACGCACATAGGCGTTTTTGTTTATTACCAATTATATATTTAAAAAAAAAACATTTGAAAATCTCTCAAAAATTTTGTTTTACAAGCCATATTTGCAAAAATCCAAAAAATAGGATGTGGCTCTACGTATTAACACCAACTGTTAGGTGGCACTGAACATGTTAAATGGACGGAATAGACATTTCTGCAGTAATAAGAGGAGGATTTAAAAGAAACGATAGATTTGAAACAGCAAAAAAAAACTAAACATATAAAGCGGTGCCTTCGAAGATATCGAAGTGTTCTTATTTCATTCGTTAACATTCAGGAAAACATAATTTCAATCTATTCCCCGTCCGTAAATAGCATTGAGACCACAAAATCAATTTTCTCCTTATCTACATGGGACCTTGTACGACATACTTTTACAATTGAATGGAATTATTCAATGTTGGATGTCGAAATAGCGCGCAGCCGTAAAGAAGGTCGCTTTTAATAGCTTCCGAAGTTTCTACGAGATTGATGTAGAAAAATAACGCGGCCCGATGAGTACGCGCGAACGTCACGAGCTATCGGGCAGTTTGATCAAAGAAATTCGATATTTCAAGCGAGCTGCATAAATATTAATCTTATCCGTTGTAAATTTGAAACGAACAACCTCCTTTCATGTCGTATTCCCTTTTCAAGTCTCGGATTTTTCTGTTTTCAGGCCTTATAAAGGTTTGTCCGCAATAAATTTTTTAATGGAATAAATCGCATTATCGCTTAGAAATAAGAGGTGATACGGATTGTTATAACCTGTTTCGAAGCGGTTTATTCAAATAAATAGGTAAAATAAGCCACAGCCTGTTTTCTTGCTACCCTAAAGCAAATAGGTAAATAATTACCACGTGGAATAAAATAAATAAAAATAAAATAAAACAATAAAAAGAATCCAGCTGGAAGATCATCAAAAGAGGTAGTTATCAGGTTGTTAGATTTAATTTTTTGCGTATTCACTTATTTTACTAATTCTTCCAAAACATTCCCTAAAGCTTATCGGAATTCTGACCCGATTCAAGAGCAACAGGAAGATATATAAAAATAATAATTTAATCGATTTATCTTGCCTAAATTTGCCAGGATAATGTTTGAGGTGATTCCAAGAAAATTGCAAAGTAAAGCCGAGAAATCTCGAAACTATTGCAAGAAAATTGTAAACCGAAGAAGAGAACGCGAGCGAAAGAAACCTTAACGATGGCGATAACTTCTAAAATCATCCATTTATACTTCAATGGCCTGGTTATTTACTACACTGACGCCCATCGGTATCATATACATTATACATTACGCAAATGCTAAATGAACAGACCGTAAATAACTGCGGGTGCGAAGGCATACCGTAATAAGTTACCCGGTGAGCTTTAACAAACTTGCGAATACCCTCCTTATTACGCAAGATATTGGCTTTATGAAATATTGTAATGGGCGCTAGCAATTATGCAGCCTTACTCCGCCGCGGATGGGGCAAGCTGGTACACAACGGCAGCGACTCCAACATACCTACTACATACACCCAAATAAAACACAGAGAATCTACTGCTTGGTTTACGATGGAGAAGTAGGAGCAGAAGAAAGATGCCAGAAACCTGTTTTTCTTTATGAGTTAAAAACGGCTGCTGCTCGTCGTACTAGTACCATTATGAACGTAACAATGGAAACAAATTATTTGAACGTTAAAATGAATTATTACTTTTCGTCGATTTAAAGCAAGCGGCCTTTAGACTGTGAACTGCGTTTTTAGCACATTTATTTATTTATTTATTATCTCATTGATTGTATTTAAAATTTTGTTAATTTCCCCAGTTTCTGTTGTAATTAACTTGGTACAATAAAGACATTTATTATTATTGTTGCGAACGAATCAACATTTTCCAGAAAAACTTTCGAATCTCCCTCTCTATTTACGCCCACCCCGTTGACACAATATTGTCCAGAATCGTACCTTCCGGCTGCTGCTTAAGATTCTCTCGTTCTCCCGGCGTACTGCGTCGTCTTTTTTCTTTACTTCGCTTTTCGTCCCTCGTTCTTCGTTTTTCGTCTGCGCTTTTTGCTCGATTTTCTCCCCGTCACGGATAATTCGTTCGGAAGCGCGTCACCGGTATCGATTTCGAATTAATCATTTTTGGAAGTGGATTTTTTTCGTCGCGCGCGCGAACAAATAAACAAAAGCGGGACGGGCGTCCTTCGCTGTTCATTTTCTGCAGAGGCAAACGGGCGCTTTTTTCCCTTGCTCGTCTCGTCGAACGTTTTGTTTTTGACGGCGTTGCCGCCGCGTCGGGGTAAATTTCGCACTTTATTAAAGGTTCATGATCCGTGTAATGCCGAAATATCAACGCTAATGCATTTCTGGGGTGACACCTATTCGCGCTCGGCCCCTGTATACGGAAAGGTAGATGTTATAATGAGATGGTGCGCATCTGCGACAATTAACGAGGTAATTTAGAGCCTTTTGCTGGTTATTTTTTTTTTTTTTTTTGGAGTTGGTAAGAGGAAAACAGGGGATAATTGAAGTGGAAGAGATACCGTGTAGTTATACGCAACGATCGCTCTACAATGGTGAAAAATACAAATCTACAGGGTGATTCATTTTAGACTCTCACCATGAGGATCTCGCTTATTATTGGAAATACAGAAAATCTTCTTAGTGAGTCCGTGTCAGGGTCGCTGCAGGGATCAAAAAACCACCCTATTTTGTACGCATACATATATAAGTTTAAATGGAAATATTTCCCACCAAATTTCATTTAAAACAATCAAATACGAGATTCCGCGAAATAAAGCATCGCCAAATGAAATTTCAAAATTTAATTCCAACGAGCGAAACAAGAAGGTCTGGCGTCTGCTCCTTCCACGTCTCTCTCCCCATCTTTCTTCTGGTGCAAAATTTATTTCTAAAGAAGGCGAGTCTTTCCACGACTCCTTTATTAATGGCCAGTAATTTACTTAGTAATTATCGTTCCAGCCGATGTTGAACTAAAGCATAAAGGATTTAACTCGCTTGTAGAAAGTCGTATTATTTTATACTTTCGGACCTAAGAAGCGAAATAAATTCCTACAAAGCAGACAATTGTGGAAATATATAGACGGAGGTACGTTTTAATAGTATCATTCGGATAAAAGGTTTCCATTTTGTATCTTCAGATTCGCCCGTTAGTCACTGTAAACCTTTTGTAAAGGCAGGATATAATTTGCAGCAAGGGCAAGTTAATGTCTTTTTAGTTTGCGAATAAAGTAAAGATATCCCGATTCTGTTGCGTGCTGATCTTTGATCTTTGTCTATAGTTTGTTCGCTTATTTCGTCTTTTATCTTTATTTGAACCAATAATGAAGAAAGTCTCATAATCCGCGTAATATTAAAGCGCACAACTTCCTTTTTGCGATAGCGTACGGGAAATTTCAAAATGCCGAGGTGGCATGTTCCCAGCCCCGCTGTTACAACTCCGCTAAGATTATAAAACCCAAAATTTTCTTTTCGCGGCACAAAATGAAGCCTTTGAAACATTTCAAAATCCGGCAGGACCGGAAACTTAATTCGATTAATACTGCTGATCAATAAAAATGACGTACCCTGCCAAAATTAAAATCTTTCCCCTTCTTCCTTTAAATCCATTCGCGAAATACGCGTATTTACGAACTATTCGCCGCGAGGAATTGGAGAAGTAGGCTACCGTTAAATTTAGAACAGAAAAGGAAATTCCTCGCTGGACGTGCTACGAGCAAGCGTTAGAATTTAATGCATCGAATTTAATACATCGTTATTAAAATTAACGGCTCGTAACGGGCGTCTAATCGCGCGGCACGGGTCCATTTTCGTTTGATAATCGACGGGATTTTATTATTTGCCGAGAGCGGCGTGACGTCCGTGTCCTGTACGACTTCGCTGTTTTCGCGCCATTGGGCAGGTTCCGATCGTTTCGCGCGAGAAAGGTATGCGCTTATATTGTTGCATATTCCGCATCGGTTTGTTATTGGCCGCGTTACGACAATGTTGTTATTAACTAGAATAGAAGTAGCGGCTGTACAGGTTAGGGCAAGGTTTGAAGATGGGGAACGTCGGAATATTTAGACAAATTTTATTAATTTTTAAATAGTTTAAATACTTACAAAACACTTGAGGGTAACCCAACTACCTTTCAAAATAGAACTAATAAACTTATAAAATCTCTGAAAGATAGTGGAAGAGATGATGGCAAAAAGGTTTACTTGTTATAATGGTACCTGCCCAAAATTTTACTGTTTGCTTAAAGAACAATTGGTCTTATGGACCAATTGTCCTTTGACATCTATTGTTTCATTTCTGGGGTCTCCTGGTTTTATAGCTGAGCGCTCTGCGGCCTTCAATAACAGAATAATTTATAATTTTCTCTTTTCTACCAACGTGTTGGTTTTTCTGGATGTGGTCCCTCTGTTTACCACTATCTCTTTGGAGCTGGTTCTGGGAGTGAGAGTTTTTCCTCATACATCTATCCGTATGGAAAAGTATCTAGAAATTACTAGATTCTTGTTTTAAACAATTGGGTGCTTCAATGGGAACTCGTTTAATCCCTATTTTAGCTCTGCTTGCAATAGACCACTTATTGGAGCAGGTCCTCCCCCGTTTATCCTTCGAGCCAGCATTTTTATACAAATATATGTCGATGACTACTGTAGATGGCAACAGAAAGTTGCTTGCTGATATCTTTATTAACAATGGAAATGTGGATAATTTATTAATCCAGATCACCTACACCTCTAAGAATAACACTTTTCAAAGCATTCCTTTCAAAGAAGAAGATATCAAGTACATTTTTGCCCGAAGAATAATTATGGACATAACTATTAATAAACAACAATAAATGGATGAAAGGATGGACAATATCTGTTAGATAACGTTAACGTTAAAGCAACTATTCGCTGTATGTATCTTGTATTCCCTCTTGAATTCCCATTCACTGAAGAGTTCGCTTCTTTACATTGTAGTTAGCGGAGTTTTGATGAATTAGTCTCCAGCGTCATCTTTAATGGAGAATGATCGAAGTACATGCCGCTGCCGTACCTGCAGTTACCTATTCATGGCTACGCAGATGTTGTTTCATAAAAGATAGCTTCTCTTACTCAACTTGAATATACAGATTGTTAAGGAAATAATCAAAAATGCCTTTTTTTTATTCACATACATATTCATATTATCAATTATTAATTACGTTTAATATACAGGATGTCCCATAACATCCAGCTTAAAGATGCGCTGCTCAAGCACTCTCAAGTCAAAAAAAAAATATCATTTAGAAACGCATTGAAAAGCAGTAAAAAAAAATTATTTATTGTATTAATTGATTAAAGATGTTCATCCAATGGCTGTACGCACATTCGAGTTCTTTACAACAAGAAGTTCTTTGTTTTCTAGATTTTCTGATTAAAGAATCAAGGGAATTTAGGTCTGGTGACCTCGTTGACCAAGTAACTCTTCCAATTCGGCAGTTCGTATAGTTTTAATTAAATAAAGCTGCTAGTTGGCTGCCCTAATGAGGAAGTGCTTGGTGCACGGTATGCGTCGTCTTACATTAAGAGCGACGTCATCTAATAATATTGGAAAATCTTTTTCCAGGAAACGTAACTAATGAATTCTTATATTAAAAACGAACCAATGAGATGATCATCAATAATATTGCACCAAACATTCTTTGGGAATGAGATTCCCTGGATTTTCAAGTGCCCAACAATGTGAATTTCTGATGTTACGGGATGCCGTTTCTGGTGACTAAAGAATATTTTCTGGCAAAGCCTTCAGTCTCTCAATAACCAATGACTAAATTCAAGTTTTGCTGCATGGTCGTCAGCTTTTAAAACTTGTACAAGTAAGTTCTCCATATTCTCATCTGTTGGATACAAGTGGAAGGTTGAACCTCAACCATATTAAGCATTGCTTTTCTGAGCAAGATTTTATTGGATGGGACGCTCAGAAACAGTTGCAGGAATCTTACCTATTTCTCATAAACGCCGATGGACGTTGCCGAGAATTTTTCCACCGGTCACTCTATGAGCAGGAAATTGCCGCTCGTCCGTTTCAACGTACTTTTAATAGTGCAAACAACGAAATACGCTGAATTAAATTATAAGTTTTCCTCTGCGATTTTTAATACGTAAAAGTTGCTAAAGTAATCGTTTTATCTAATCACTAAAAATAAAAAATAAATCGTCCATCGTTTTCTGACCAGCATTGGTTATTTATTGCGGGCCCATAAAGTACAACGCTACAAATAACGACCCTTTTGTTGATACAACTCCCCTTTTAACCGGTACTGCGAACAATTGGAAACATCAAATCCATGCAATTTTCGTTTTAGCAACGTTCATGCCTCGATGGTCTTATATACAACCTGTATACTGGTACTAGCTCCATCTATATTCGTTGTTAGAGCGATGGTATCGAATATGTTTTTTTTTTATTACCAAAACGGGAAGGTAGATGTTTGCAGAAATAATAAAAAAAAGGAAGCCGTACCGGCGCGACAGTGCTGCTACTGCAGCGCCTCATAAATTTGAAATATAGTCTATAACTTTTCAAATATCGGCTTTGTTTAAAAGACGTGTCTCATAAAAGCTGATCAATTGTGAATTCCCTTGCACCCGGCTGTATTCTTTTGTTCACAATTCCTTCCATTTTTCTGGTAACTAGATTTAATAAAATTGATTTACACTCTTTTCGTAATTCTGCAAATCAATGTGGAATATGTCTGTTTTTTTTTTTTTCTATTAATTCGTTTAATTTATAGAAATGCGTGAATATGTTGCAAATTTTACCGACCGAACGTTTATTCTTTACCATTTCTAATTTTTCCATAACAAGATTAGGCATTGCAGCCGAAATGGAGCCGTAAGTCCATAACCGCTGTTTGCATGTTTCGTTTTTAAAATTAGAGTTGTATTTAGGGTGACTCCGTGTGAGCGATAATTAAATAAAAAGGAGAACGATTGGTTCGAATCTCAAAAACTCTTTGTAATAACTTCGCCCTGATGATGAGCGTTTTTGCTCGAAACCGATAGCTTTTCCAATAACAAGTTTGCGAGATTAGGGCTCCGTAGTGTCAATTGGAAGAATCATGTTGGATGAGAGGGGCTACGTCTTGCGACTCTGAGCAACTTCCTAATTTATGCCAAGGCAGTGGGTTAATTGACACCCCAACGGGAAGAAGCGTCTCACCCTCTCATTCACAATAACCGTGACCGTAATACCACAGCTAAAGTAAACATTAATCAAACAAATGCGTGGCATGGTTGTAGTCAACGTGGGAACCAAGAGACTTAATATTCGCCTTTTTGTTTTGGGAGGTTCTTCAGTAATGTCCATTTTACCCTTCTTATTACTTGAACAAGTCACAGCACAAACAGCATAAAATGGAAAAGATGAAAAATGTGGCTTTTGCTGTTTTTTGCATATTGGCACTTGATTGGCTCGTCGTTCCCTGGTAAGTAGCAATGCGGTTTCGTGACGTTCATCCGCACAGATGCTGAATACTCTGTGCAAATCTTCCTTACCACGCTTATTATACGTGAAGCACAGATGGAAAGTAAAATAAAATATTCCATTCTTAGGTTACTTTAAGAGTAAAATCTTCTAGATTTATTAATCTGTGATAAGGCCTTGTTACTTGTGATTTTTAAGTGATTTTATTTTAAAAAAGAGGAAAACTATTATTGCTTCTTATGTACAAGCATACGTAAACCTGCAGCACCTTAAATAATAATAATTATCATTGCCGTTTCTCGCGTTGGTTATGTATGGCGCCTATTTCATTATCCGTATACATATTCGGTAAAGAATAATTATTATGACCGGACCCTCTTTTCACCACGCCGCATCGCCGACGCAACGGACGGTTACAGCAATCATTAGATCATTACACCGGAAAAGTCTAGACGTAATGGAATAACTCATCATTTTCTCGAGAAATGCTTTCTCTTTAATTTCGCTTCTTATCGTCAAAGGTGCGGCATCTTATCCGACTAACAAATCCCTATTCGGAGTACGTACATCCCGGGATATTTACATAGATCAAATAATGTCTAAATTGTAGCGTATTCTGTGAAATAATTTATCGGAAAGGGACCACTTCGTGATATCCGGATTTGATTTTTTCTTAATTTACATAAATAAAAATAGAAATGATTAAAACAAAATTGTATCCGACCGAATTAATTTCTACGAAAGGAAACATTCACAAAATTTTGTTTCTTCTTTTGTTTGTAAGTGGTATTTCCGCCGAAGCAGTCGTCCGTCCGCGAATATAACGATTTGACTTATTAAGCTTAAAAAAAGAAATGTAGCCGAGCGCGGGTGGTCCACACACGGTCGCTAATGTCATCGTCATCCACATGTATTATAAATTTTCGTACGTTTATGTATTGTAAATAATCAGCTTCTATGTTGCACACAATTATTCCAAGTATTTGGTGTTATTATTAATATATAACTCGTCGTAGAAATACCGCAAGAAATTGATTTGGAGTTCAATAAAGAATGAACTCCAAATCAATTCTTTTTCAATTGGATTAAAGATACATATGGAGGTAACCTGCAGCAACTGTAGAATTATCAATAAAATATGGCTTCTGGAATTTTTCGAATGCAAGACTTCGAGGAATTGTATATTATCCATTAAATTTGAATTGTTTGCTTTAGAACAATAAAATTTAAATTATAAACGGTAGATTGTATTAAACGACAATAAACATAATTACTTCTCTACTTAAGAAAATCCAATTTCTCCAAATAGGGATCATTACCTCATTTACATAATTTCTCGGTGTACCTGCGGCACCAGGTAGTGGATATTTATGGATAATCGTTTTAAATCATCAAAAATCGAATCGTTATATCGATGGACATGCTATACTTTGCGGTGGGGGATTTCCTATTATGTACTGGTTAATGTACATACACTCCCCGACAAAAACTTAGACGCGGTAAGATGTTTTACGGGTTTTAAGGGTTACAACATTTCTTTGCGAAACTAGCAAGATATCTAATTAAGTTTTTATTCGTAAAAGTAAAATAAAATTAAAAATATCTCCTCCGGTAATATATGAACTAAATAATAAATTATTACTCCAGTGTTTAAACAATTTCTGCGACAAAAATTTAGACGCTCTGTTGCAAATATGAAACAAAAATCAACAAACGAGTGATGAGTAATGCGTCGATCCTCCATTGTTCTTAATCACTTCCAATAGTCTGTTATTAATAGATTTGTATAAATTTAACACATAATTTTGAGGGATATTCTGCCATTCAGTTACTATTGAAGTTTCCAGTTCCTGTACCGTGGAATATTGATGGCCTCCGCCATAAACGCGACGTGCCAATTCACCCCACATGTTTTCAATAATATTTAAGTCCGGTGACCGTGCCGGCTACTGTAAAGTTTTAATCTTTTTCTCTTTAACCCATTCAGTAATGGTTTTTGCTTTATGAATTGGCGCGTTATCTTGCCGAAAAACAAATTTGCGCCCGGCCCTTTGGTTTCCAAAACGTAGAAGATTGTCTCGCAATAAGGCTTTATACGTCACAGATGTCGTTTCGTTCGTGCAAAACACTATCCCACTTTTATCGCGAAATCCAATCGCTGCCCATATCATCACAGATCCACCCCCTAATTGTCTGGTCATTTTCACTTTTGGTTCCTTTCTCAGATCATGATAATAATGCGAGTACCCATCCGGTCCGTCCAAATTAAAACGTTTCTCATCGGAAAATATAACTTTTTCCCATTGTTTCTTCCAGGATACGTGATCTTCGGCAAATCTCAACCTTGCTTCTTTGTGTTTCGTCGAAAGTGGCGGTTTTCTCAACATTTTCTTCCGTGATATTAGCGATGACGCCTTTAAAATCCTTTGAACATTACGCACGTGCGTTTGTACCCCCGCCTGTTCTGCAATAACTCTCGCCGACGCAGAAGAATTGGATGCACACCGCAATATCATGCGTTTATCCCGCTCACTTACAGCTTTCGGTCGCCCCTGACCTTTTGGTTTGCCGTAATTTTCCGGATCTTTTAGGAAATTTCTAACGGAATGATCGCTTCTTCGTAACCGACGAGCAATTTCTTTCTTACTAACACCATCCTGGTGCCAGGCTAGAACTTTACCCCTTTCTATCAAGGATAATTGCTTTTTTTTACCCATATTGCCAACACTTTATAAAATATAATTTCTCGTGGTGAAATGTGTACACTTTACCAGGACGACCGCTGCATATAAAGAGAAGCATCAAATTAAAACATTTTTGCTTATATTAATGTAATAAATGCGCAGGGTCTAAATTTTCGTCGCATTTAAAATTCCTATTTTGATCTGGGAAAATCTCAACTACCCCTCATAAAGCAATAAATACCCAGAAATATCTATAAATGGACTATTTACATAACAAGTATTAATAACCCCCATTTACATTTTATATAATGTCTATAAACTTTGTTTCGTACATAGAAACGATACGGCGTCTATGTTTTTGTCGGGCAGTGTACATATTTCAACGTTTAAAAAAAAAAACACTGGCTATCATAAACTAACAATATAAATACGAGTGTGTTAACTGGATAAGATTCATACGCTCTTATATGTACACATGAAAATGTTGACGTAAATAAATAGGGATTAGGC
This sequence comes from Oryctes borbonicus, assembly GCA_902654985.2. Classification (NCBI taxonomy): domain Eukaryota; kingdom Metazoa; phylum Arthropoda; class Insecta; order Coleoptera; family Scarabaeidae; genus Oryctes; species Oryctes borbonicus. The sequence goes on from LR736887.1 coordinate 2,020,952, forward strand.
TAATATTCTCTCAGAAATATTCCCTCATCAACCTCACATTACAACTTCCTTACTTTCTTAATCGATTTTCGCAATGGGCATGTTTGCTAAGTTTTATAATCGCTTTTAAAACAATTGCAGTTGCAATTATACAGGTCTCATTACTAAACTTATAAAAAAAAAAACAAATTAATATTTTCAATTTGTGTCTTTCTTTTTTTTTCACAAAAATACGTCGATTTTAAACATGGAGATTTTGGCAGACCAATAATAATAATAATAGAAGAAATAAAAACAATAACCATGACCTGGGAAAAAATCACAAGGTTGGAATTCGTTTAAGTAGAAAGCATTACAACTATTCTTCCATCCAGCCTTGCCATGAACAGATGAAAGCAAAATAACCATATTTTCAGGCTTAAGCTAAGCTAATGCTAATTCTGCGATCAATTCCTGACATAACAAAAACAATCCGTTAATATATAATATGTATGCATCACACGAAGCAATCTGCATTTTTTCTGTTATTTACTAAACATGAATTGACGTGTACACCTCTTAAACGCAGCAAGCGACAGCATCTTGACTCCCTCAGCCACTCTATTATATACTTTATAAATAGCATGAGAAAATGAGCGTTCAAACAGTGACGTCTTATGCAGTGCACTTTCCTTTTTTTAAAGCAAAAAATTTTGTAGATAAAGCGATTAAAAATATTTTTAGATGCGTATTCTTTGATGATCTCACACAACTTCATTTTCCAATCTGCAACATCTTCTTTGTTTACCTGATTTGCTTCTCCACAAATGGATTTAAAATTTATTTGCCATCTTTTGCAAAACTTCTCCAACCATCCATTTGAAGCTTTAAAACTGACAAGTTCTAATTGTTTTCAACTTCTAGAGCTTCTTCTTTTAGAAGTACTCAAGAGATTGGTATGTTTTTATTTCTTACTTTGCAGAACCAGTCGAATACCATACAATCTGATCTAATGCACCACTTGTAATTTTCGGAAAATTCTTTTTTCGTCTTCTGTCCCCGTTTTCACAAAATTTTTCGAGAATTTCTTCTTTTTTCTTTAGATCCCGGCGGCTTGAGACTTTCCAATTAAAAATTTGTCTGCGACTTGACGAGTACATTTAAACTTTCCACCACACTTAATAATTTAATAATACTAATACGTGTAATTGCGAAAGGGTTTAATTTATCAAGCAGTATTTTTTTTTGCTCATTGTGCCCGTTATAAAGAGGCAAACTTCATAAGAATTATGCTAATTGGGAAAATTTTTGATGGCCCCGTCCGTTATTGGGAGTGGCCGTTGTTACGAGGTAATTTTGCGTTGATTCTCCTATATGTTAGAAAAGTTCCTAAAAAGATGCTCTTTATTGAGAGGTGCCCGTTATAAGAGGTTTGCTCAGGATAATTTTATTTATTTTAACTTTAAATTTATCTCATGGATCTCGATGGCGTTAATAACGGATTTTGAGGTGTCGCCATTTTCCTTCCTTCCATTTATGAAAATTTAACTAAGACTTACTAAAATTCCATTTTAAGAGATTTTTTTACCGACTTACTACATTTGACGATAGCTGTAGTAATTTTCCTTGTCCACGTCCTCTATGATTCACCTGCTTCTTATTACAATCCAAAGACTAAACATGATTTGGTCGAGATCCAAGTGTGGTCATTGTTTTTTTTTTTACAGCCGTTACTTAAATAGCAATTACCGTATTTTTACCATTGCATAATTTGTATATTGTTGCATGTTTATTTATATTTTATACCGTATGTAAATTTGAATGCATATTTGTAATTAAAATAGTCGATATTATCATAACTATCAACCTCCTTCATATATTTAATGTAATGATTAAAATAAGGCTATGGTTAGCGCTGTTCAGCCACATGCGTTTAGCTATATTCAGGTGTTACGATGACGCTAAAGGCGACGTTTCATTGGTTAATATAGCCGAATCCCTCATTCTGTTTCCTTTTGCCTAACCAAAGAGGATTATTTCATTCATCTTCGTAACCTATTATTTCGATCCCTAATTTTCAAATTAGGTTTAAATAATGTTGCAAATTAAATATTTATTTTCCCAATAAATCGTAGAGTTCGGTTGGTAACTTGCATATTCCGTGGCTGAATATAGCGCTGCTAACTTTAGCATATTTACAGTATGAACAAAAGTAAATTTTATAAGAATAACAACAACATTTTAATAAATATTTTAAATTGATATAAAAGTAACAAATGCTATCGATAATAGCGAAATAATCAAACTACATTAAACAATTATCGGCGCCATGCTTATTTCATTAAAAAAAAAAGAATATCGCGTGGGGTCACCGCAGTCAACAACGCACACCATACATTTATCAAACCATTCACACCACGAAACAGATAAAATAAATTTAATTGTGTCACTGGCGACTTTATGATCTTCCCGAAAAGAGTCCGGCCGCCGACGGGGCTCCGGGCTCGAAACTCTAAGCGGCGGAACAAACGTCTCTTTATGTCTTTCTTACGCGTCTCCGCTTACATAAATAATGCAAAGTGAGAGACATGGGACCGTTGCTGCCGTAGATAAGGGCCCGATCCGACGGAGGCCGCCCCGAATAGAGTATTCTGTGTGAATCGGCACACAGTCTGCGGCAATTGTTTGTCGAATTTAGATCGCTAGTTCGCTCCTCCCGACTACTTGCTACTTTAGATACGTGCGATATACGACGACTTGATCCGTAAATTTTTAATCAAGTCTTCTTCCGCGCCCAAACGTGAATATCTTATTCTCTCGGATTATTCGTCGCTATTGTCGTGCTTGGTGCCGGCTTTGTTAAGTGGTGAACGTTCTAGTTTTTTTCTTCTTCCTTTCTGCAGCCGTACCGCGATCTTTATTTGGTCATCTCCGCTAGTGCCTTCGGCGATCGTTGTTTTACGATGAAAAATATATTATTCTGTTTGGTGTGCTTGCAAAAACACGACAGCCGGGCGTATCGTTACCCAAGGATACATAGATACAACGACTACGGTAAGTTGGTAACTAGATGTTATACCGAAGATTAATTTATTTGGTCTGGATAACATTGTTATTATTTTCGGAGGATCCAGCAATATTTAAGGATTCAATCTGGTGTACCCTTTTTTTTTTGTGAATAGGTTCTCAACCAATTTTTTTAACTGATTTAAGGGAAAGTGGGGAAATAGAGTTTGAAATTGAGTAATTTGTGAGCAAAATTTGCTACATTGCTTAAAATATTTGGAAGAGCTTTCGGCTTTGTCCAATAACCTATATAAAGCTGATGTTAAAGTCATATTTTGCAAATTTATATTTTATATAGGACATCAGCAGTTAATCTGTGTTATTTGTAGAGAACACAAAACTCCGAAATTGCGTTTTGCAATGTACTTCTTCTTATGTCGTGGTCATTTATTTATGAAAATGATTTTGTTGCGTTTTTCCTAAATCCCCAATCGTGCTGCTTTGACTATATACAGCAACTAATAACTGACTTCGAACTTTTCCGCGTGTTCGTTATTTCCATTCTCGCAGTTTGATCATAGTTTTAAGATTTTCGTAGATTTCTGAATTTTTTTAGAAGCCCATTGCTTCATGAATGGTTGAGCTATTTTGGAAACTGCGTTTTTAAAAGCTTCAGCAGCTCCAAGAAGTAATAAACAGCGCTGTCCATGCAATATTCGGTAAGAAAAAGAAGCCATTAGGCGATGAGTAAATACGGGCAATGAGATATGTTTTTCCTTCAAATGATCAGCTTTTTGACCTGTTGTGTGAATGGTGAAGGACGATGCGACGTTGTCTATTGTTTTTTTTTTCTGATTTCATCGATGATAAAATGGTAAAATGGTAAAAAAAAATGCTGAAGAACAATGTAAGTCGGTGTGAAAAGATTGAACTAGGAAACCAAAGATACCTCCCAGAAAAGAGGAGAATTGGAGCTTAAAGACGGGAGCACTTTTACTCCTGGGTTACTCCTAGTCTTTGGAGCAATAAACATTGTTAATGTTGACCAAATTATAACTTATTGTGTTATTTTATTGTCTCTTTTCATACAGACCGCTCTTGAATTAAATGCATGTCTCTGAAGTGAAATTTTTGGATGGACAATTTAAAAATCGTCAAAAGTGATCCAAGCAATTCCTCATAAGAAGCCTTTAAAAGCATACAATACATGTTCCAGTCTACTAGACCAAAAGGAAATTAATATTTCTTTGTTGCCCAAACATTTTATTGCCTGCCATCGTGTAAGAAAGAAATAACTAATTTTTTATGAGCAACTATTCCATAATTTGCAACTTAGGTTGAAAAGAAGAAGATCTCAAAAGTACTGAGGCACAATTACCAAAAAAATGAAAAGTAAATATACGAAAAAAATAATAATGAAAAAAAATAAATGAACCTATACGAGAGTTAATTAAAATTAAATAATTAAATTTTATTCTTCGTTCTTTAAAATATACAAATTTCCTTGTTGTTTTATTTTTATCCATTTGGATTTCCCATAAATTTCTTGAATAATCCCTCAAATTACATTAAATTCTATTTTGAATATCGCGTAAGCGTTTCCAATGAGGTGTACATACATCCACAGCGGCGCCAGAACTATAAAATTAGTTCCTTTGTCCATCTAAAAATGCTTCGACGGTATAGTTTGGGGGGTTTCGAAGGAATTGCTTGAAGTAAAGCGCTGATATTGCATGAAATTTTGGCGAGTTTTACCTATTCTATTTCCATCTAAAGGTATACAGGTTTCCTAGAATAACGTAATTAGACGTACGTGCATTTACAATGGGTTTCATTAAAAATCACCCATTTAATTTTAAAAACGAAGGAACACGTTTTTTTTGTACTTATCATTAAAAGCTTTTTTTTTTTTGTATTTTGATGCGGTTTTAGTGCTCCAGCGCTTTCAATAACCTTTAACAAAATTTCTCAAGGAAAATCTCTAGAAAGCTTTAAAGCCTTCTATGTTCTTGAAAGCAAGTTTTATTTCGATAACGTGGCGGATGTGTTAAAAAAAATTAATTGACTTCTTTATTGAATATTGTTTGGAACGAAAAGAAAATCCAGCAACAGCAAGTATTTTATTATTCTACAATTAAGAAGAAAAAATCTAAAAGCGTTTATGTGTTGTTGTTATTGTTGCCAATCTTCAGAGAAAATCTTCACTTGCTCTACTATAGCATTCCATCTAATCTTTTGAGTTACCACGATGCTATAATAGCTAGTGTTAATAACATCTGCAGCCATCACCGATGGTTCGTGTTAAAAGCATTCTCCTTCCCATGAATATTAAACTATTGATGATGTAATTACTGTATGTGCGTGTCCCGTTTAAATCTACTAGTTTCATAGGTAAGTACGTACACAGGGGCACGCAGAAAATCTGGCGGATATGGGAACATTGTTTATTAAATCAATGCGGGCTCTCGCGGGAAACTTTATCGATCTCTCTGTGAAAAGGTATACATTGAAAATTTGTGAAAATTTAATACACTACAACCTAGATGCATTATTCAACTAAAATATTTTCAATTATCAAAGTCTTCCGGTTGTACCGGAAGTAGCTGTCAACTTTGTTATTTTAAATTTAATTTTAAATTCTTCGATCGATCCTGCGGTTTGTTTGATAAGGCGAATATGTTACTATTTCTAAGCGTATTTGGAATATTGGAACGTATTTTTTGAACATTTTTAGCAGGTGAACTCGTTTAACTCAAAATCTATGGACAGTTTAATTTAAATTTATTTTTTAATAAGGTCTCCCCGCTCACGAAATTGTTTTAAGTAAATGTAACGATTAATTTTTTTTTTTTTGAAACACCTACGTTGTCGATACTGTCGCGAATCTGCTGCAAAATTGTTCATCCTTCTCTTACGTTCTCCTGGTTTGAAGAACAATGCCGTGGTCGTCTGCTTCGGTGTATCTTCCTTGCGAAGAGGAAGGACCAATTGCTCTTGTTTAAATTAGGTAAAATAGTTGCTTATTTGCTTCTTAACTCAGTATCTCTCGAAATAAAACACAGTTCTTATGTGTAAAAAAATTTATTAAAACAGTTCTTATTATCACATTAAAAAATTTATAAAAAAAATGTGTTGTTTCCTTAAATTCTTAAATTTAATCTTAAATTCGCAACTTTTATAATTACATGTAAACGCACCAAATACGAGCGCGTGGCATTTTCTTAAGCATTATTAGGTAGGACCACCACCAAACCATACAGAAGCTCCAACGGAGACAGTAGCTAATATAGCCGAAGACGGCTACCTAGACGTTCTCGCGTTAGAATCTATACGCTATGCGGCTTGTATGAATGCTCCTCCTCCTACAAGCGGAAAAATCACAAACCACCGTTAGTGCGCTGCATAACGCACAAAAGCGAAAGAGCGACGACAGGCGGTCGTGGCAGTTCGTAGCGCTCATCCTCCGACGAAGTCCGGATACTTTGATAGAAGTGTGTAGGAGCGCGTTCTCGGCGCTGAATCTTTGTTTTGATGCTTCAGCAAGGTGGTTCCTCAGTCTAGCGTTCGTTATACATCGCGACTTCAAATATTAGCGCTTGCTGAAGGTTGATGGAATTATTTGATTTAATGGAATTTAATTTTGGTCTGCGTAGATTTTGCTCTGTATGCGCGTGATCTTGTTGCATACGCAAGTGCAACAATATTTAATTTATTTAAATAGGTTAAATAGGTTTAATATTTTAAATTGATATAAAAGCATAATATATGTATATGAGACATAGGAAATAAAATATATGAAACGATGATTTAACATAGTAAGGTGAATGGAATATTATAAATAATAATTTCTTTTCCAAAATAAATTAGTTTCAACATATTCCAAATTAATAGATGTTACGTTCTCCTAGTTTGAAGAACAACGCCGCTGGTCGTCTGCTTCGACGTATTTTTTTTTCTGAGGCGGAAGGACCAATTGCTTTTATGTAATTCTTATATATTTACTGGCTTAATAGGTTGCTCTCGAAATTAAACACAGTACGTAGGTATACAAAATATATTTATTAAATAAACAATTCACTTGACAGGATGGTACTTTTTCGTACAAATAAAAATTTAAATACATAATATTATATGGATTTCATAATTTTGTACACCAAACCCTACCGGAGCATGAGCGTCCGGTCGAGCAACAGCAGCAAATAGCCAATCGCTAGCTGCACAACTCACAGCTACTCGGACGTTCGCGCTATTTCATGTGCACCACCTCTAGCATCTTATTCCGAGCTGCCGTCTCCATGTACAAGCGGAAAAATCTGAAACCAACGATAGTGCGGGTCTGAGCGTTGCGCGAAAGACACGAACATAATATTAGTTCTACAAATAAATAAAAATGGTTAAATTTAAAAAATAAAATAAAACTAAATCAAAAGTCCTTATTTATAGATTTAATTTAATTAATACGGAACTACCAGCGCCGCTGTGTGTGGACGCGTTTCGCTGTTTATGATGGCTCATCGGCGCAGCACAAAATTAGATATTCTCATCGATGCTTATCAATTTTTTTTTTGCTTTTAAAACCATTTTTTTTTTTATTTAAATAACTGGAGGCAAATTGAGAAAAGAGGCTACTAACACTGCATTGCCTCGCAAACTTGCAACTATATTGAATTAAACAAAAAAAAAAAAATTAATTGAAAATAGATACGCTTCATAACGACTTACAACGTTGTCGATTTGACTCCACGCGGATACATAAACCAATCTAGGCTCTACCTTTAATACGATAACATCGCTGCCACAATATGTACATACGGATTCCACAATTCCTGATAAAACAGAAGGAGCATTTAAATAACTTACCATTTTGCAACGTTAACCTGATAAATTGCTAAGAAATATTTACGATTGTGACGAATAATACGCGGTAGGAGTCATGTGACAGAAATTTTTAATCGACCCATTTCACCGTCCTCATATATCAGTCGACGCACCTTCTGCGTAAACATGGCCACCAATTTCAGGAATGTTGACTCAGCGACTGCTATTCTTGTGTAATTTTCGGATTTTTTTCGTGGGTGATTCGCTGCATTCGCCGCATAAACATTATTACTAATGGACCGGCGAGTTATTTTGCAATGGCGTTTACCCTCGCTGTATTATGTTCGTACGTACGGCTGGTATCGTTTGGAATTAGAAAGCGTGATTAATATTCATAAATATGCATCGTTTTTAACGGAGATTATAGTAAATACGCGAGAAAAATTTGACTTGGGGAAAGAAATCCGGGGACTCTGCTTCGGATGGATCTTGCACCAAAAAGGAGTTACGTTAGGTGAAAACGGGGAATGTTCCTTCTGTTTTGTAAGAAATTTCGTCCGAAACGGAGGTTCCTTTTTGGCACGTATTATTTTTAACATAACGTCGAAAAGGAGGAAAGAAAACTCCTAAAGAGAAGAATCTTCTTCGGGTTTTATGTTAACTGTGTTATCCTTGGCTAAACGCATGTGCATCATATTAAGCTGGCGTAATCAGCTCATAACTCCGCTAGCAAACCAGTTGCATTTTTGTTGCTAGTTTGTTTTCTCCAGAATTGTTGCCAAAATCTTTAACTAATATTTTATGGTTATGACAGAAAACAGGCTTTTTTTTTAAATAAAAAAAAAATAGAAAAAGGGAAACACGACGTATAATTTAATAATAGTTGAATACTTATTTTTGTTGGTTTAGATTTAATATCTGTTCATAATCAGATCTCGTCCATCAAAGGAGGTGCGAAGTCTAGCAATTAAAATCTTTACAACAAATAGACCTATCAGTCTCTCCTCCTTCCTGCTTGAAGGAATGGAAAAAATTCTAGACCAGTACCTAAGGAACGAAGTGCTTATAACAAACTCGCTTCATCCCAATCAGCATGCCTACCAGAAGGCAAAATCAGCAACGACGGCCCTCCAGCCCGTCACTAGCAGGCTGAAGGCATCGTTAATGGCAAAAGAAATAGCTCTTTGTACTTTCTTAGATATAGAGGGTGCCTTTGATAAAATATATTTCGAGAGCATTGAGAGAGCGACCTCTTCCAAGGGTTTTCACCCATCGTCTACAAAATGGATCAAAGCCATGTCAAAGTCGACGAATAAGCGCTACGCTGGACAACAATTAGAGCCGATAAAGGTTGCCCTCAAAGAGGGGTCCTGTCACCGCTGATCGGGTGCCTGGTTGTAGATGATCTCTTACAGAACTTGACTTCTAGCGGATATGAGGTGAAAGGATCCGCTAATATTAAGAATAATCAGACCTTGATGATGTCTTTGCTCGTTTATGTTCGTTAATTCTTGGTGTTAATTTAGATTGTTCTAGTTCTGGGTATTGATATTTAATACTTTTTCGTTTTACCTGCCAGATATATTCCACATGGTTCATATTCAGCCAATTCGTAACTGAGATCAATGCATAATTTTAACATCCATCCTCTGTTCTTGCTGCATATAGCATTATGCAAGATAGCTTAGCTTCCTTATGGTATTGATGGAATAATTCACGGCAAACGCAACAAAAGGAAAAGAAAAAATTACACTAACACACGGACATGTTTCTGCCCACCCGGCGTCATCAGCGTGGTTCCGAGAGTATTTTTTATCTCTACCTTCTATCACTGTTGCCAAGAACTGTCGAGTTTGTCGTTTTGAAAATTGTGGCATTAACTGTGACGCAACAGCAATAGAAGGTAGAAATAAAAAATACTCTCGGAACCACGCTGATGACGCCGGGTAGGCAGAAACATGTCCGTGTGTTAGTGTAATTTTTTCTCTCCTTTTGTTGCGTTTGCCGTGAATTATTCCATCAATACCATGAGGAAGCTAAGCTATCTTAGCATTATATTTTTTGGTTATTGTTTCTAGGCATTTCTGATGTGTTCTGTCAATAATGTAATGTTCACTGCCAACATCAATAATAAAAACCATTATTAACGCGACGTACGGCAGCTGCAATTTTGTCGCAAATTCTTCTGATATAATGAATTTTTGAATTGTTGAAATTTTATTTGGGAAATGTAAAGAAAACTTTCGTTACAACATGCCCCCTAACAATCGAATCCTGGGAAAAGAGCTTTTGCAGCAAACATAACAACACAATATAATATGCTGCCTAAACAAACGAAAAACTTAAATTAAACAGAGTGGCCCACGCAGCACATTCGCATCGGCTTTTATACCAAATGCATAAAATATTTTTCTTTAGGGCTATTTAGGTTCATCGAATTTGAACATTTGGCAAATCATTAATATTTTTACGTAAGATAAGCACACCTCTTTCTCACGATTTTGAACGTTTTTCATTATTAATTATTCGTATTTGTCCATTTATTACACGTTCGATATATGTATGTCTTATTTAAGATAACCGATAATACCTTTTGTCAACGATCCGCCTATACGAGATAAATCTCTCCTAAACCTGACCGCGATCCAAATAAAATATTTACGTTGCGCTTTTGGTCGAAATACCAAGCCGTTCGACGCAATAAAATATTTGTGGTATTGAAAAGAGAAAGTCCTGACGGATTTATTACTTGCAAGTCTTTTATTCGGAGAGAATCCGTGGGAATGGGCCACATAATCGATTCTTATCTGATAAGACTGAGTGTTTGTACATACAAACGTATGTGTCACGCTTACAATGGTACATTATGTATTTGATTTGTTGAAGGCGAGAGGACGATTCGTGTACAATTTATGTAAACAAAGGAATGTTTATATTTTTTTATGGAATATTCCTTGATTGCTACGCGGGTATCAGATTTATCGTAGGAAGATGGTGGCATGGCATGGATTTTTAATTATTTTATTGTAAAATTGGCTAATCTCTGAAGATGTTCAAAGGTTGATCGTGCAATCGACATAACATGAGTACACCTTGTTATAGGTGGAAACGATATGAAGATAATGATATTGTTTAAATTACATTTTACTAGCTAAAAGTGTTTCTATTGAAAAACCAGAAGATGACGCGCAACAACGTTGGTGATGGGAGAATAGATCCACGAACTTAAACGAATTTAAAGTTAAAATAAATAAAATTATCCTGAGCAAACCTCTTATAACGGGGACCTTTTTAGGAATTTTTCTAACATATAGAAGAATTAACGCAAAATTACCTCGTAACAACGGCCACTCCCAATAACGGACGCGGGCATCAAAAATTTCCACAATTAGCATAATTCTTATGAAGTTTGCCTCTTTATAACGGGCACAATGAGCAAAAAAAAATACTGCTTCATAAATTAAACTTTTTCGCAATTACACGTATTAGTATTATTAAATCATTAAGTGTGGTGAAAAGTTTAAAGGTACTCGTCAAGTCGCAGACAAATTTTTAATTGGAAAGTCTCAAGTCGCCGGGATCTAAAGAAAAAAGAAGAAATTCTCGAAAAATTTTGTGAAAATGGAGACAGAGGACGAAAAAAGAATTTTCCGAAAATTACAAGTGGTGCATTGGATCAGATTGTATTCAATTGGTTCTACAAAGTAAGAAATAAAAATCTAGCAATCTCTGGAGTACTTCTAAAAGAAGAAGCTCTCGAAGTGGAAAACAATTAGAACTTGTCATTTGATGGTTGGACAAATTGCGAAAGATGGCAAATAAATTTTAAATCCATTTGTGGGGAAGCAGATCAGGTAAACGAAGAAGATGTTGCAGATTGGAAAACAAAGTTGTGTGAGATCATCAAAGATCACGCCACACCTAAAAAATTTAACGGCCATGAAAAGCGCTTTATTTTTTTGCGCTTTCCCTACAAAAACGTTTACTTTAAAAAGCTTCAAAAGATCGTCTCACAATTCGATTTTGTGCGAGTATAATTGGAGAAAAGGAAAGCTCTTTGGTGATTGGAAAATCCAAGAACCCACGCTGTTTCAAAGAAGCAAACGCAGATAAACTAACCGTAGAGTGGAAATTCGATAAAAAAGCATGAATGACACGCGATTTTATGTCCGAATGGTTGATGAAGTTTAACAGAAAGAGGCAACGACAAAAACGTAGTGTGCTTGTATTTTTAGAT
>LR736887.1:2039414-2052458 GCA_902654985.2 Oryctes borbonicus
AACGGAACTACATCCACCATCGTCATTACCTTTCGCAAATTTCGACGAGAATCAATTTTCCGACGATACACCCAGAACTAATGTTACGAAACGCTATTTGCATAATTAAACGTCGTTTGTCATTTTCACGTTCGCCACGGGGCTTAATAGACAGCAACACTAAACTAATTTCGACGGTATCGATCGTTGTCCTACATTAAAATTTAGTGCAGGGATTTTGTTTCTTTCGTGTCAGACGCTAGCGTTCCGTTTACGTTAGGGCGTGTAACGTACGGAGGATGATGAATATGTGAAACGTAAGCGAAATTAAAACTCCAAGAAAAGTGGATGTTAAAGACTTTTTTTTTGTTATCTAACGCGACGGGATAACGTCGTGACTGGAATTGAGTTAGGAAGATAAGGGTATTAAATATGACGTTTTCTGTATGAATTGAATTTGTTTTACTCTACAATTTCGTTACCTTGTTATTTTGTACTCTCGGCTCTCGGTTTTGTTATATTCCAATGTTGCCGGATTTTTCGCTAAAACGCTCTTTTAATACGCTTCCAATCTCCTGTCGGGTAAAAAAATATCAAAAATTTAAGAAGATTTAAAAGTCCCCCTTTTACAGAATAATGAAAATTTAAACTGATGAATTTGCTCTTTTTGCCTAATGTTAGTGAAGCGAAGCACCTTGTTGTTGCAAGTCATTTACGTAATTTGTGATAATGGTACGTGAGCGTGGATTATTTTTGAATGAAAAGTATCTAAAATTTAATTGATGCTACATCTGACGGAATAACCGAGGACTACGTTGCTGAAATTAAATATTGACCAGCGCGGCCGCAATTGGCAAGCCCAAAGCAACGTTCGACTTGAAAAATTCATTATTGTTATTGGGAAACCTGCAATGACGCACCGCGCGCGACTCAGTTTACAGCGAATGCATCATATAATGGAAGCTATTAAAAATCAACGGATAGATGTTGAAGAATTAATTCTAGAAATCGAATTTCGGCCCTAAATACAGAATATGGAATGGCCGTAACTGGCGCAAAGCTGCTGGCACGGGGGGAAATACGGCGGGAACGATATTGGTATAACAAAGAAGAGAAAGAAATCTTTATTGTACACAGCCAATAGCCAAATGCAATTTTTAATTTTAATTCTATCGTGTCATCTTCGTTGAAGTAATCCCCAATCAGGTCTTCTTGCTTTAGAGCAAGCGTATCCAATCCGCAGGATCAGCTTCAATACGACCCAAGAAGCGAGCATGGAGTGAAAGAAATATCAATAACCCCCTCTTAGGTATATTTTGCGTTTAACAGTATCATTCCTTAAAATGTTACGGTTGCTTGTGAGCTTGGCGCGTTTGACAAAAATTGACGACGTCATAACGTGTTACCCTCCAGTAGCAGCTACTTCGGTTACTTCATTTACATTACACAAGGATACCTGTACGTCATCACATGGGTTGGTCTTCAAAATCAAATTTGTTTAAGAAGAAGTTGTGACGTTATATATATATTTTTTTTTGTTTAACAATTTTACATTAAGAGTATCAGCGCACACCGCGCCATTTAATAAATATAACCAAGAAATAATGATAAAACAGCTTCATCGTGGGATTTACGGCAAAGGAGATGCCTGGTTTGTCGTTTTCAATGTTGTAACATTAACTGTGAAAAGAACAATGATATTAGTTGGAGTAAAAACACTCTCGGAACCACGCTAATGACGCTGAGTAATTTTTGCCGTATTCCATTCCATCAATTCCATGAAAAAGCTAGAAAAGTAGAACAATTGCTTGTTCCAGTTTATCCCATATATTGGATAAACGAGACAGGCAGCAAGCACCAAGTTCAAGGAACACATGCTACATTACTGCTATGGAAAAATTAACCCATTGAGTCACAACACGTAAACGAAACTGGGGGGAAATTAGTGAACTTCAAATTAATTTAAAAACCTAACTTCACCGCGAGAATTAGACGCTTATGGATCCGTTTATATGAAAAAGAATAAACATTTATTAAATTATTTATTTATTAAGTGCTCCTGGATGTAAGGCAACAACATCCTCAGCCACAAAGCTACACTCATACCACCTTCGACCATCTTGTGGCATTTTGACGAATTTCAAAAAAGAGATGATTTTTCTTGCATGCAGAGGTGTAAAATCGTACTTATTCAAACGAGAACCCCTTTAAGGATAAAATAAAATAAAATACCTCAAGCTGGAAATGTATGAATATTAAACATCTCCTTTGTATATCGGTTCTATTGAGCTGATATATGTACGTTGTAAGAAATTAATTAATAAAATTAGTAAAAAACGATTTATGAAATTTTATTATTTTATTTATGAATTTATTTTTTATTTATTTTTATTTATGAAAGTCAGCTCTGCATTTAACACTTATTATAATAAATGTCACTCCCATAGTTTATAAGTTTAGGAATAAGCATTGGTTAACGTTTATTCTAAATAGAAGAACATCGGGGATGTTTCCCTCTTGTAACATCCATGTGTGTAATAACGGTACTATTTTATATTCTATCGCCCTATCTTGGGAAGAAGCATTGTGACGGCTTCAATTTTATTCCCTCCGAAAAGGGGTTTCGGAATCAAAATTGGGGCAGCCCTTTCCCTTAGAATATGACCCGCTTTGCCTACAATAAGGGTGGAACGCTGTCGTCCTACGTACAGCGATATTGATTTTCGGAACAATTTCGTAAAGGTCCGTTGTATCTCGCTCTATTAATAGCCTAAAATTGATGGGTTATTAATAAATGCGGAATCTATTGACGTGAACTGTGTAAGGTGAAATAATAGACGTGGGACTCTTCAATTTGAAAAGTGCTCGCGAGATCAGTTTATAATGCTCACACATACACTGCCGTTCAGAAAAGTTCGGTCGGTTGGTAAAAAACATGAGAAGGTTACAGAAACAAACGAAACTAAAAACAAAATGCAATTTTATTGTATGTACATGAGCAAAGGCCCGACCATAATAATATAGTAATAAAATCAATATTTTAACAATATATTAATTCTATTAAAGCTGACCCTCCTTCCTATTTAAAAAACAAAATTAAATTAGCCTCTTATCTCAAAAACAAACGGAGGCACAATCTCGTGAAGATTACATTGCATCGAATTTAAATTCTCCTAACGCTATACCGAATTTCACGCACAACTTTCGACGAAAAAACGAATTATGAAATCGCAACTGTGCGCCGTAACGATTGTAAATTCCGAGCGCGATGGGATAGTTCCTGCGAGACTCATTTCGAAGCGGATATTATTCGATTTAATAAATAAATCTGGGCGCCGCCGAATATAGAGCGAGCGGGTTTCGGTCGGGGGACCGGTTCACGGCTTTATTAATTTGATTTGTGAAGGCAGTCGGCGGCTCCTCGGCCAGCGTCCGTGAATCACGGCCGCTCGCGTACCGCCTGCATTATGCAAATGGGTTCCTTTTCGTTTTTCAGGTCGAAAGAATACCGCCCTTGGGAGACGGCGCGCCCCTACACTGGAAATTCTCCGATACGCAGACGGCCCTCTGCGACCAAGGCTACGGCTCGGAAAGGAGTCCCGAGGAGGAGTATCCGCCGCCGCTACCCGAACACGACAATCAATGTCACCACCATCTTGATTTACATTCCTGCTACCCGTTTATTACACCCGGTGAGTTTATTACATATTTGTGTTTTTCTTCCTCTTCTTATAAATTGAAGTTGTATATAAGTAGGTTCAAATTTATACAATTTTTACGTGATTGTATGTAATGTATTACCATAAATTATGTAAATTGTACCGTCGACCAAATTGTACCGTAACCACCGACCAAATTGTACCGTAACCAAATTGTACCGTAAACCAAATTGTACCGACGACCAAATTGTACCGTAACCAAATTGTACCGCCGACCAAATTGTACCGTAAACCAAATTGTACCGCCGACCAAATTGTATAATTCATGCTTGTCCGGTAACTTTCGCCTATCCGACGCTGATTCTGAACGCACCCTAAGTGTTGCTTATAATCCTCACATGCCTTTGAGATCTATTTCCGAAGGTTGCACTATATTAGTTGGTCCAATGCGTGATAAAATAAAATTTGGCGCAACGGCCTTACTTTACTTTAATGGCGCTGAAACATCGATTGAAGGAAACTAATTTCCAAAGAAGGCGGACCAGATATGATTGGTATGTGGGATACTGGGAGACCAGTTGATGGGTTCATATTTTTTAACGGCACCTTAACAGGACCCTAATACCTGGATTTTCTCATAACAGTAACATAGTAAAGCGACCTGCTGAACAGGATATTCCCGAAACATTGGATAGGTTCTAATGGTGCCAGCTCGTTCTTCTGATTTAAGTCCTTCAGACTACTTTTTTTTGGGAACATTGAAGAGGTGCGATGCACCTTTCAGAAATGTTGAACAATGATTAAAATCGGTTTACGCTTTCCAGACATTTCACGAAACGTAACCAGCGCAGCTTTAATTAGACGTTATCAAAGATGTTTTAGAATGTAACGGAGGAACCTTAAAGCACTTAATTTAGTTTAATTTCGCATTTACTTTGAACGATGTTGTTTTCATATTCGTCTCTTAAGTTTTGAGCACTTAATGTAACATATTCAGTTTGACTTTGAGGTATGTTTTAGTTTGCCTTTTAATGTGCTATATACGTACGACTGTGTCTTTGTAAAAGAGACTCTCCTAATAACATGGTGCTTCTCGAATATAAATTTACGTTAATTATAATTTAATCGTAAATTATGTGATTTTATTATTACATAGTGGTACAATTAATCTGCATTGCGAGGTACAATTTATAATGCCGGTCGTATAAATCCAACGGAAAATTTGTTATTTTAAAATTTTATGTAATAAATCACTATTTTGCATTAGTAACGCATCAATTCCAGCCCAGCATTTGAAAAAGCGGTAAAATATTTTGATCTCTTTTATTTTATCTCTATATTATTTTTTTTTTTTTTGTATTTAATCACTATATTGCGTTGTTTTATTAAGCTTCCTAACAATGAAGTATATGTTTATTACCTGAAATAATCAAGCAATATTGTGGTCGTATTTTTTAGGTTGTAATAAAATAATAATAAAATTCACCGCATTAGATACTTTTTTAACAGAATTTTTTGGTTAAAGAATTTCAACAACCGTTCGGTCTACTTTGCTGGTTCAAGAACGAATTCAGCGTAGAATTAAGAAATTTATTTCTTTTAAAAGGATAAAGGATGCTACGCTATCGCGCTTTAAAATAACATCATTTTTGAGTAAATGAAGGAGCACGATCAGAAAAAAAATCATAGCTAAATTGATCTCATTCCTTGTTACACATGCCATCTGCACAATTCTTACTTTCACGGTGCCATTTACAAGAAGTAATGTTCTGGAGCGGGCTACAACAAAACATTGGTTAAGAAGTATATTTGAATGTGACATTTTTTTACCATCACGCATATACGCTGCCGTTCAGAGAAGTTCGGTCGGTTGGTAAAAAACATGAAAAGGTTATAGAAACAAACGAAACTAAAAACAAAACGCAATTTTATTGTATGTACAGGTAAAAAAGATAAAAATAAATAAATAAATAAAAAGTTATATATTAAAATTCAAGACTTCTACTGTATTACCGCTACATATTAGAACACGCCCCAAAAATGGTCAACTCCCATGAAGTAAATCATAAAAATGGCGATTTGGTTCCCCCGAAAAGGAGCACATTAAAAATAAATTTACTCCCATCGAAAAAAGATTCTCCAAAAAAAGCGAATCACGCCTCTTCAAATAGTCAAAGCTAAACGACCGCCCAGCATTTCGCAAAAAAAACTTTTTACTTAGCAAAAGATACAACCCATTTAATATCCTTTTCTGTTCGGATAAAATGAAACTTTTATCGCTATGTCTATTGGTCGTTCATAAAATAATTGTTGAATTATTACTTTCATTGACTGTGAGTTCAAACTTAACATTTTAAATTAAAACTTATAATTGGCGGGACACGATCGTAGATTCATACAATCTATTACGTTTTCTGGTGTCAGATACGTACACTGCCGTTCAGAGAAGTTCCGTCGGTTGGTAAAAAACATGAAAAGGTTACAGAAACAAACGAAACCAAAAATAAAATGCAATTTATTTTATTACGCCGGCGATAAATAAACAAGAGTGATACTGCGGTATATTTCCTAAATGTATTGTTCGTTAATAATCCCCAAACGACCCGTTTCAAAAGATCGGCACTTCCGAGAAACTCTTGGAATGATAATAAAAGGGACTTTATTGTGGTCGTCGCAATATTTCTACTTTACATAATAATTTATGGCTTTGATCCCTTAGAAAAGAGTGTATGCTTAATATTTTTCTAATTTTATGTATTAATAATTGTATACAGTGTGATATAATAGATTTTTATTTTATGACCAAACTTCACTGAGCGGCAGTGTACATAAGCAACCACCCAAACACGCTTACTATATTTGCATGTATATTTAATATCGATACGGTTTATTTCGAAGATAATACTTACTTATTTGCATTGTATATATTATAATTGTCCTGTTATTGGACCTGGTCTGTTGGGTAATAACAGCTATTATTGTTATTATTATTATTATTATTATTATTATTATAGTGCTTAAGTGGTTGTCTAACTTGCCTGTACAAATTCTCTGGTTATTAATTAAGCTGCTAATCGAATCATGTTGACCCCACAAATCGTAATGCCAACAATCTATGGCCTCGATTGTAGAAATTGTTTGGAAATATTTCGAAAAATTACGTGACCAGGACAATTAGTCGATTAATCTTCCACGAATGTGCACTGATGAGCCGTATAACGACGAAACGTAACTTTAACGTATCAATACTCAATTTGCGTAACCTTTCCAACATTTAAGCTTCTATATCCCAGAATCCCTACTTAATTATACGTTCGATTTTGTCGCTAGTGTGTCCGTTCTTGCAATTTAAATAGAATTAATTTGTAAAGTTGACCGTTGGAACGCTCTCAAAAAGTATCGCTTAAACAACGGCGGGGAACATCGAAATTATGAAACGAGCGAAGACTTAATTACGAATATTTAAATTTCCTAAACGCTCGCGTTCTTCGAGGTCGAAAAATATTTCCGCAAATTTGCGCAATTAACCGTCCTACCGAGTTATTTAAGTACCATCAACGTTTCCCCGGAGACCGCGGTTTTTTCCTTGCTTCATCTCGCTTTTGCTTTCTCGGTGCCTTCCGTTGTCAAAAATGTGTTTATTTTCGGTAGCCGGTTAGCGCCCTTTGTTTGTTTAACGTTCGGAATTGTTTTCCTATTTTCTTATTTACCCAATCGCTTGTTTATTCGCCGAGACGTTCGAAAGATTCCGCGCGGAGTGTGGGTAGAATTGGGTATTTGCTTCGCCTATTTGTTCGCGAACGAATGTTATGAAAATACGGAAGAATTGAGTGTCCAATGCACAAATACGGGGTGCATTGGACACACTGGCACGTTCCGATAAGTGCGTATGTGTGCGGGTAGGAAAATTGCTTTGATTGAAGTTGTTATAGATGAACTGGCTGTGTTCTACAAGGCTGAAAGTTGCTGTGATTTAATCACTTTTTGCTGTCCGCGGTACAAGTGTGAGTGAAACAGCTCCTGCGATCCGATTCTTGGATCCGGATCCGTTATTATTCCGCAATATAGACCATTTTTTTAAACTAACATTTTTCAAATAGGAACCATTATTCCTGAACCCTCCCAATGAAGTTTCCCTTTATTCAACGTAAGAACTCAGGTCTAACAGTGCCAATTACAACCTCAATTACATTTTTAAGCCCTTGCAGTGCTGCAGTACTGTACTGAGATCAAGAAACCGGGGCGGCCAAGGAATATCACTTAACCTTGAGATTAATCAACCAAGAAACATGCTTTTCTGAATATTTATTGTTCAGCGCGCCTGGCATCTTGTTGAAATAAGTCTAAGAAGCTCCTGGTCCGATTACTTCTGATACAGACATTACGCCGCCAAACGATCTCTTTACTGCAGAACTAATTGTATCAGCCCAACGTCTGAAGTTCTGCTTATTAACTTGGCCGTCTAAATGGCAATGAGCCTCATCATTGGACATTTCTAGAAACCGCTCCTCTCCTTATTGGCCAGCGTGCTTATCGTACGAGCAGACCCTGGAAATCTCGATGCAACATTGCCACGTGTACGAGACTGATTAACCCAAGGCAATTGGACAAACCTTTCTTGTTGCTTCGTTGTGTGCCAGTCAAAATTCTCTCGCTCCTTTATTTTAAATGTTATTGTAATAAATAATGCCGCTGCGTTTTAATTAATACAATCTCCCGCCCGATGCACTATTTATCAAAAGCTGTTCTCCATCTCTTTTCCGCGGCGTCGCGCGATCCTTTTCCCTCCCACGCCGAATTTAATTATAGATATAGCATGATTTTATTGGGAAGCTCCTCCGATACTCTCCGGATTTACGTACGCCCGAGCGCCTTGCACTTCCTTTTTGGCGTGTTCCGGGGCCGTGTTTACCTCCCATTTGTTTTCGCAGTACGCCGTGTTAATTGTTAAAATATTTGTTTTTGCGAAAACGCGCTTTGCATTGTTATGTTTCGTTAATTAATTTCGTGCCGCTAACTTTAAATCTCGCCGACTTGATTAAATATTTTAATAGACGGGGGGAACGTAGTTGTAGAACCTGGTAGAGAGAAGCAATTCTCGTCGGTTCCCGAAGCAGGAGAAGAAGAACTGATTGGGCGGAGTTATTCTAATGAGTAATGGAGATGATTGCGATACTAGCCAAACTAAGCTTTTACGTGCTTTTTAATACGAAAATTTTCGTATTTTGGACTTTTGTCATTTTCAAAATAAAGACGTTAGGCGGTAAGTCTGAAATGTGAAGTATGTGAAGTCTGAATAGTAATCCGGGTGAAATTAACTTCAAGCAAAGCCCACGAAATTTGTATCACGTAGTTTTAAATTACTAAAACCACCCTCTATAATGATAGAATAATAAAGATAGCACCACCTTCTATAATTGAAGCGAACTTTGTGGGCTACAACACTTAGCCAAGCACCTACGTCTTCACTCAACGGCGCACAGTGGAACGAAACGGTGTTTCCTGGCCAAAAACGACTTTTTTAAAGTAATTATTTTTATGTATTTTAAGTTTCCAGGCTTATTAAGGTAAATGTTTATTATTTTGTTTTTTTTTTATTTTGTTTATGTTTATTTATTTATTATTATGTTTATATTTTACAGTTATGAGAGTGCTAGCAAGTAGGCCTCAAAATTATAGATCGTTGATCGTCGCTGCTAGTTCCGCAAAGTTCGGACGAGGCTAACACAAAAACTAAACTAACTAAAATATTGTCTTGCGCGGTGTAATCTAAACCTTCTAAACTAAAAAAAAAAAAAAAATTTGTACACTGCGCACTGGAACGAGGAAAGTAGGAAGATTAAGAACGTAACATATGACGGCTGCAACCTGTACAAAACCGATCGATTAATGCGAGCACAATTTACACGAAACAAGTGTTCATAATTTTTCTCCAACTATTTTTACACCTCGAAGAAGCTAATCACTCGAACTACCGTAAATCGTTTATGCACAACTTAAACGCTGGCCGAACTCGCAACTTATAATTACGCCGACGTCAATTACGTATCGCGTGCATTTCCACTTTGTTCGCAATTATAAACCTATCAGGGTACGATCTGCGTCGGTTAATTATAAGCTTCGTCTTTGTTTTTCGTTAAACGGTAGTACGTAGCTAGGCGTATTACACAGATCGCGTTTTACTAATTTCCATTGTTTTGGGAATTCTTGTCCCTCGACGCCAGAAATACAATTAAATAACGTTAATTTTTCTTACGCCTCTTGCCACGTTACGCTGATTTAGAACGAATGGAAGAGGTTTTTTCCTGATCGCGCAGCGTACATGGATGGCAATTAGATAATGTTAGGTTCAGGTAACCCGCTCAGTTCCACCAGCATGGAATAAAATAGGTGTAGTTTTAGAAGATTGAAAACCTGCCAACAAGCTTCTTTTATGTATTTAGTAGAAAAAAATTTCTACTAAAGACAATTGAAATTCACATCGAATAGAATTTCGAAATATCCTAAAATCCAAAAGGCAAATTTAATCAAAATCGACATATCGCGGTTTCGTAAATTAGGGCCGGTGTCACTGATCAGACGTCCCAAATAATGACCGTGACCATTAAAAATTGGGACGTGTAGAAAAAATGAATCGGAATTTCAAATATTTAAAGGTAATTTTCCTTAGAGCAACACCTAATTCCATCCAGGCTTAGAAGAATTTACCCTCTGCTGGGCCCCCGTGAATTGTTTGAATCGCATTTTGTGCGCGCGCTAGGACAAGTCAATCGCTGAGATCTGTTGGATTCCCTATGCCGGGAAGGCTAACAGATCCAATGCCTTGGCATAGGTTAGGATGTTGTCCAGAGGAATCGCAATAATGGCGATAAGACGTAGCCGCTCGTCTCCCAGCACCATCTTTCTAATAGAGCCTGGTACTTGCGGAGGAAATATTCCAATATTTAATCTTCAACTTGGTAGTCCCTACATCGCATGTTTCTGCTTAATCCCGTTATTAAAGGTGCTCGTTTAGCCAGCAAATATTGCTGGCTAAACGTCCATAAAAGGAAGAATAGACTTTATTTACTTTAAACTGACTTACTCGTATATCACAATACTGTGCTTCTAAGAAGAATTGCCGGAAACACAACAAACTATAAAATCTCGTTAATTACTTCAAACATCAATTTGCGTAAAAGAAAGCGGCTCGTTTATCTTCTGTTTCACATTATTCCGAAGTAGATCTTGAGAATCTTCCGCACATACTTCACTAGAGCGACGCGCGAGAAAATTCGCCCGTTATATTCAGATACAGCTTCTTCGGGTAAATTTATCTCGCACTATACGGCGGCGAGTGCACCCGGGATCGCCGCTCTTGTTTATGGTAATGCGATTTTAATATGATATTTAAGCATCGTCGGTCCCGCACGCTTAATTCCACTTTCTGAAATATTATGGGTGGAATATTACGGGTCCCGTACATACGACAATCTTCCTCCTAATGTACCGCGGCTGTCTCCGCTCGGTAAATTAAACAAGCCTGCGAGCGCACATAAGCGGTAAGTACCGTAATATATGACATTATTGGGACAACTGATGTGTGCGTCTGTGCGCGCTCTTGTTACTTGGGTGCGCTTTGCAAGCTGCATTTTATAATGTCGCCTCGTAAAGTGTGTTACGCTCAGGTTGGTGGTTATTGGATTATGCCTATTTTGCGCTTAAAGTGTTGTAACGTGGGAAGTAATAATATTGTATAAATAAATCTGTCAACTTCACGGTCATTTTTTATTACTCAGGTTTACTACTTAGCTACTTCGAGGATTTTCGTCGGTCCCGCAAAGCTATCGTTCTAAAAGGCGATTTCTTCTTGTTATCTTTCGGATTTAAGTCTATTTTTGTAACTTCCGGTCTCTTTACACCGCTTAAGAGTGATCTAACCCAGACATTGCAAAGACTTTTTTTTGAATTGCCAAAATCAGCCCACGCGTTATTTAAACCTATACAATGGGGATGACCGGCCCAAAGCCCTACCCAAATCGGGATGTTCGTTACGAAGAGACCTGGGATTGAGTGAAACCACGACGGCTAGTTTCAGTTCTTAGGGTCCAGGTAAGGAGCTCCTGGGAGCTCCTGGTAGCTCCTGGGAGCGCCTGACAGCTCCTTGGAGCTCTTGGCCAGGTTATAATCGGCGCTGGGAAACGATGCCTCCTTCCATTTGTATATTTGGCCCCACCACGTCCATTACACTGTGGCTAACCAGAGTCTGGTCTAGTAAAGCTGCAGAGCTTTAGTGGTAAATGCCAAATTTGTACAGACCTACAATTAGCGAAGTTGATAATAAACGCTTTCGTCTGATTATGTCTTAGCGAATTTCCCAAATGCGAAGTTTTTCTAATTTCATGTTTTAGGCGGCTCTTCCATAGGTCACGATAAAGATTCGAAGTTGTTTATGGGGCCCTTCCCATTTTCCTCAATCTCAAGATCTTTTTGCTGTCTAACTGCCCAGGTAACATTATTTTTCTGGGTAAGCCAACATTTCCTATTACCCATGTTTTTGTTCCTTCGTGTTCCTATTAAACATTCTTTGACCATCATCCTTTGTTTGCAGAACCCAAAGAAAATAAAACATCGGAAATGTACAAATTTAAAGACAAAAATTTAAAAGAAAACAAACGCTATAATTAAACCGGATCGATGTATCAAAGAGTATAGATTGGAAAAATATTCCAATATTTCAGTTCCTCGCGAGGCAGCCCGTATAAACTCACTTAAAAAAAAATGATGAAAGATTAATTTAAAGAAGACTACGAAAAGGAAAAATCCCTCTTCCCTTTAACTTGTTTCGTCATTTATACATAAATAATATAGATAAAAGCGCGTGCTATATTACCGCGAAGAAAAAAGTAAAGGGAAAAAAATTATAAAAATAATGCGAGGCTCCTCTCGATGGAGATTAAATCAAAACTTGTTCCCCGAAACATAAACGATCCTTGTAAAACTTCAAAGCGCCTTTATAGCTCGATATCGTCGAGTTCGAAATATACGATTTTCCCCTCAAAGTTTTTATTAAATTCGAATTTGACGTAGGACGTAAATCGGCGAGCGTTCGCGGAGGGTTCATTTCGCGATTTTAAATTGAATTCGGCCGGGTCAAATTCGGGAATGTGTACGTCGGACGCGTGTTTCTATATTCGCATTTTCCCCGGACGAGCGACTGCCGTCATAGGATTACGCGAATTGACATTAATACTAGGTGTATCGGATGGTATTAAATTGAATATACCTACTGCATTCGTTGAATTTACTAGTAAATAGTTACGTAATTTTTTTTTTAATTTTACTCTATTCGGCTTGAGAGCTGTTTATTTTCCAATTTATGAACTGGTTAGAATGTAATCAGCTATTGATATTAAAAAAAAAAAAA
>LR736887.1:2062563-2073646 GCA_902654985.2 Oryctes borbonicus
GTCTGGCACGGCCGGGGCGAAACGGCGGCGCGGCAACGAGTTTTACCACGCATCCGCAGCGAACATACTTCCAGAATTACGAAGCTGATTTACGATCGCGTCGTCGATGTCATGGGAAAACGTATTGACCCAAAACAAAGCGAATTTCGTCCTTATCTCGGCTCGCATCTAGCCGGGTAAGAAGAAAGTGCGTGTGGGTTTCTTTTTCTGTTCCCTTCGGCGGGCGTATTAGATAGGAAATTACCCACGAGATATAAGCGGCGGTTTATTATTAAATTTCCACGCCATCAGGAAACTCACACGGTCGGTAACAGCTAACTAATAACATATCAAAAGGAAGTTCGCACCATCGACGGTTATAGTTGATATAGTTGATAACTTCATTATAGATGGAGTAGATGGATGAACAAGCTCCTATTTCTCGTTATTAATAGGGTCCCGTATCAACACTTATACGGATGATTGCATTCCTTCTAGATATCGAACACATTGCTGGGAAAATCGTCAAACAGACGCGATTTCCATACTTGCCGGGTCAAAAATGTTGAAAATTTTCTTCTAATTTCGTAACTCTCCAACCAAACACGTCAAACGGTTAAATGAGGGCTTATTTGAAGATCTTTAAAAGCCGAATCGATCAAAAAAGAAGTAAACCCTTTATCTGGTACGGTAGAGACGCTGCAACTCGTAGATATTTTGGAAATTCGAATTTTTCGAAGCGTAACTCAGAAAGTAAAAGAGTAAAATTGATCCCGTTAAATATTTCTCGAATTCTTTGGCTTTTTTCGCATTTTTTTGGGGGTCTTTTTCCGTACATAAATAATGCCTGTTATAAAGGAAAATTTTAATGCAGAAGAGCGAAAAAAACAGGGAGCGAGAACAGAACGGAAACGCATAATGACCGGCTGAAACTGCAAAAGCCACATTGCTCGTTGAATTCGGATCATAAATAATATTGTTAGTGCATCCGCATTATTTTTTTTTCGCGCCGGCGCCAGTGAAAAAATTACGACCCCAGCAAGCGAAAAATATGACCAGGTAGAAGCTGCGTTCCTGTTCGTTCAAAATCCTCGATTATTAAAAATATATCAACGCGGGATAAATAAAACCGGTCTCTGATTTTGCATAAGAGTTTCTGATATACAGGGTGGTCTATTTAAAATTATATTCTTTCAGACCAAGTATTATTTATTCCAAATAAGGAAACCGCTTGCTAATTCCAGAAGGATCAAATGACATACGGTCCAGTTTTGCTTGCTTGACGTCCGAAGAAGGGAGAGAATCTATATCTTATTTATGCGGATTAATTTATTTAATACGACACCGTTTTTAATTTTAATTCCGTAACCTGTTTAGACATTTTCCTGGGAGTGCTAAAACCTTTTAAATTTTCGATGTAAATATCTAAACGCCGTGCCTCCTTTAATAACTTTCAACATCTGAATAATCACAGAATTAATTTATTAAAAGAAAGCAGCTCCGCTAAAAAAATGTATTTTTCTCTTGAAAAAAAAAAACGAAAACCTATTCCGCTAAAACAACCCATGCATTTCGCAGCAAGAGAAAGAATAATTAATACCCGACTCGGCGACTCCGTCCTTTGTATTTTTTTTTTCTTTTCTGCTCGAAAGGCGTGTACTTTCCGAGAAATACGTATACATACATCAATCGGTGCACGGCATTGCGCAACAAAGAGAACTTCCTTTTTGCCGGTAAATAAACGAAATTCGGAAACGTTTCATGTCACAAACGTGTGTTACGTTTCCGAACCGTTGACACGTTGCGGGTACGTTGCAAGTCGGGGAAAAGCTTTGTTTCGAATACGAATACTGCATCGCAGCAGAATGTCCTTATCTAATACATATGCCGTACATAGGTGCATGGATACATAGAAGAGTGCCTTAATCTTTTCAATTTAAAAGTCGCAGCGCGCGCTTGTAGGATACGTGTTCTGCTTACGGCAGCAGACAGATATACTTAAAGAAACCAGGAAAAAATTCCTTTACCAATTAAAGAAGAAATTGTTTCCGCATTCTGCTTTACAATAGCTAATATAGGTGTAGATTTTATCTATAGTCTATTTCTAATTCAAGCAGTTGTAAATGTAAAAATAGTTATTGCGGCTACTTCATGGTCAGAATATTTTTCTTTTGTCATATCTAGAGCAGTGTATTATCTATGATAATTAATTTACATTGGCAAGCGCCTCGCAAGCACAGTGCACTACCGCCGCTGATAGAAGAAACTATTTACTACAACAAAAAAATGGAATTTGGGGAAAAGTACTTACAGAGATACAGAACCTAAAAATCTGGAAATTAGTTAAGGTGCTCTTTAACCGATAAATTTATAGGCTTGTTACCTACCTTAAGATTGAAGTGAGGAAAAAAAGATAGATCTCCAACAGTAACAAATAATTGTAATAAATAAAAAGGGGCTACCACGGTTTTATTAAAAAAAAAAAACGCCCAAGAAGCACTAAACCGGGGAAGTGATATCTATTTGGGTGGTAGGAATAAATTGCCTAAAATGGAAGAAAAAAAAATAATAAGAGCTGAGAAACGAAAAGGAAAGCTATACGTTACATTTCTAAGATGGAAGAAGGCAAGGACGCTACCATATTTAATTAAACGAACGACTCGCGGGTAAGATCCAGAAAAATCCTGATATCCAATTTTTAAAAGCTCTAAATCCTGCGCCATGAGTAACCAAGAATACTCCAAAATTCGCAAATTCCCAACGTTTTTTAAGGAAGCTTCAACAAGCCGACCAAGTACCTTCAACGTTTCACCATGTGCCCTCCACTCACGACAGAAATGGGGGAAACTGCCAAAATAGAAACTATACCCAAAGTACAAAGAATGTTTCAAACCAAAGCTGCCCTCCACTCACGACAGAAATGGCGGAAACTGCCAAAATGGAAACTATACCCAAAGTACAAAGAATGTTTCAAACCAAAGCTGCCCTCCACTCACGACAGAAATGGCGGAAACTGCCAAAATGGAAACTATAGCCAAAGTACGAAGAATGTCTCAAACCAAACTTGATAATGGACTAGAATTATTATAAAAAAATATGGCGAAAAAAAGAGCCTCTTTAAGTTTTCACTGGTGCTAAACAATGTTCCTGGACATTCAGCAATTTTAGATGACCTTCTTCCCAATGTAAGGGTCATATTTTTACCGCCCAACTCTACTTTGTTACTCCAGCCGATGGATCAAGGCATTATTGCTGCATTTAAAGCATTTACTTACGACGTACACTTGAGCAAGCTTTCAGAGCTACCAAAAATAATGTGAAGACTTCTGAAAGAATTATAACCTCTTTCGTGCAATAAAATAGATTGTTGATCCTTAGAATTTGTTCTTGTTTTTTTGAAGCTTTTGGAGGCGCGACCGAATTTTTGATCAGAGGTTATTGGGGGGTAGGTTCTGTTTGGAACGTTTAGTTGCGTTAAGGAGTAGTTTTTCAGTTAAGGGAATGTTTTATTGGAGGAAATACCCCGAGGTGTGGTTGAGGAACGTCTAAAGGTGATGAGAAACGGTTTAGCGGAGAATTCGTTCTGGGTTTTCCGGAATTTGAAAAGGCTCGAGGTGTGGTCGAGGAACGTCTAAAGATGGTGAGAAACGGTTTAGCGGAGAATTCGTTCTGGGTTTTCCGGAATTTGAAAAGGTTCGAGGTGTGGCCGAAGAACGTCGAAAGGTGGAGGATCAATGAAAAGAGAGCGAACCAAACCGTGCTGTTACAGTTGCGGTGATTTTCGTGAAGTTGCAGAAGGAGGCATCGCCTTAGCCAGAACAACTATGATGGGTAATGGTAATACATTGCAATTGGATATCACTGAGAATGATACTAAAGTCTCAGAGAATCAAGGCGTGAAGACCTTCTAGAGATAGAAAAGCAACTGAGGCGCAAGAACACGAAGAATTTGAAGATCCAGAGCCAAGAAGGTTTAGAACAAAAGGGATAGCTGAAGCCTTTCATCTTATTGAAGCAGGACTAGCAAAGATTGAGAATCAACATTCTAAGTTTGGGCGGTTTACAAAAGTTTCAGCAAGTGAAAGGATCAGCTGCTACAAAGCGATTTATGATGAAAAGAGAGAGGCCGTGCAAACAGCATTAGACACCTTGCGCAAGGAATCGGGTAAAACATGATTTTCGAGGACCATCTTCAGTGCCTTTATTTTGATTTATAATTCGCCTTAACAGCGAAAACCACAAATATAGCCTAGAGCCGAGATGCAAGACCCGAGATTTAACCGATGTTGCTTTCTTTGATGTCAAGGTATATTTGCAGCACGTACTTTTTGTGGAAATTTTAAGAAAAATTATCAAATTTCCGAAAAGAAAAATAGTAATTTTTCTATTTTCCCTTCACGAATTTGATCCAATCATATTTCTCAAAATATTCCGTTCCAACGAAACGAATTTCTTTCTTCCATCAACGCGAAATTCTGATACGTGCAGCGAGAGTAGAAATAAGGTATTTATATTTCCATTTTCACGCGAAAGTTTTTCTCCCATTTTTCGCGATTTCTCGCCTCGCACTCACGTATATATATCTTTTTTCCAATTTATTTCGTCATAATAAGAACTGCGAAGAAATACGTAAACATCCAATAACGCCCATCCGTCTTTTTCTCCGGACGATAATGGAATTGATCCGGTAAATACCTTCGTATGCTCAAGAACTGTGTGCTGTACATCCGAAAACGTTTTAATCCCCCTCGGGAATCGAACGCGAAAATATGAACATCGGCAAATATATACGTAGGCCGTCGAAAAGAAGAGGTGGTAGCATTTATTGGTGCCCAAACGAAGATTGCACCGTAAACCATCTCTGCGATCCTTTAATAAATTTATGAAATGGAAAGCAAATACGGTTCTGCGCCCGCCACGATCACGTTATGTTTGCATGAGAGGCGTTTTATTGGATTTTATCGAATTTTGCCATTCTTGAAATCTCCTGTATGTACTCTGCAGGAGCGCTTTAATTCTATTAGCTGAACTAACTAATCCCCCCGACCATGTTTTTTTTTTTGAATTGACAGCATGTAGCTTAGACTTTAATATTATCAAAGCCAAATGAAGCCATCTAATTGCTTATAAGTAGTTATCTGAAGCAGCACACGAGACTTTCATACAAAAGATAAGAAAAGAAACGTTTCAGTTACATAAACCGCTGCTGAAAAATTCGAATGGCCCCACCAATAAATCGTATCGTCGGCGATTCATCCGGCGGAATCTATTGTTTACTCGCTCGCGGTTCGGTGGATCCCTCGCTATAGTCGGATGGCATGTTCCCAATGGCTCTCAGCTCCGTGCTCTGCTTCTTCCCTGCGTTGTCGTCCGATCGATGGAGACGCCTCAAGGGTATATTTCGTGAAAGCAAAATTTCAGGTCACGACGTTCAACTTGAACGTAAATTATTGTTTCCGTCTGCGGAGTTATTTTGTTTACCGAGGTTTCTCTCCCGCCGCGCTGCGTAGCTCTCACTACTCCGACTGTAGAATTAATTATGGTGATCTGCGTGTGCTCCGCGTGATTGTCTTGGAATTAAGTCGCCAAATAGTAAGGGTGAAAGAGGAGCGGGATTAATAAATATCTCGAGGCGAGGGCGAAAGGATCGACGTCGCGAACAATTTGAGGGATTACTTTTGACGGGTGTTTAATTGGAGTGTTGGAGATTTAAGGGCCAAAGGAAGTATTGACTACGCTACTGTTTAATGAATGCAGCACGTACAAAAAGTACAAAAATATTGCTTCTTCTTACTGCTACTGCCATTGCAAGTAATTGTCACCGGATTGGCCTGATAAATAAGCAGTATCGCGTAATGGCCTTCTATCATGCTGCTGGGGCACTATAAATTATGCCGCGGCCAACTTTTCTTAAGATCATAAGTCTTCGCTGTTGATAATCCTACTTCTTCAAGTGTTTCGCCGCGAGGTAACGCCGCCTTCCTACAATACCTTTCTTCTCAAGTTCATTTAATTACCGATAATGTGCTCTTTATTAACGACTTGGTATATTGAAGACTGAATAATTTCTTAATCCTGTAGGAGATCAGTGGTCTTTAAAAATTCAAGAATTTCTTCAGCCTTTAAGCCATTGTGTATTATATCGTTGCATGCTTCGCAATGGCTTACGAAGTGTAGAAAAATTTCCTCTTCCTCACCACTTCCTCTACACACTAATTTAGGTAAAAGTCCCATGTTGTGTAGATGGTTTTTTAGTGGACAATGGCCTGCTGCAGTGCCGGTCCATAATCTAACATTGGATTTGCTCAAAGCCAGCTATTCCTCTGACTTTTTTAGGGTCTTCCCAGGAAAGCCTTCAGGTAATGAGATAAGTTTTTAGCTGTGCCACACTAACTGGTACATTCACATCCCAAAACCGATTTTGTCAATTTCAGGAGGGATCTGGCGGCTATAAGTTATTTAACAATAATAATAGTTTATTTCCCAAGAAGAAGGTACACAGTAAACATTGCAGAAAACATAAAATTGAAGAAAAACTAAAGGACAAACAATTAGGTGGAAAAACCCTGCATCTATGGGAATTATTATGATATTCACCCTTAGCATTCATGTCACTTCTTGAGATTTATCTGAACCCTTGACCCAAGGCTGATATGTTGCAAGAATAAAGAATATGTGTCAACAGTCTTCATGAGAACAGCAAGAAATTGGATATTGTAAAAACATTGGCGAAAAAGCAGATAGCTGTTATCCTTTTGGAAAAAAGATTTTTTTTCAATTCAAGAAAAGAACATAGTGTGCCTCTTTGCTGAATAATTTCCAGACACAGGCGTGAAATGAAATAATCAACCATGCTATGAAATAGCTCAGATTTGGGCCGATCTGAGTGTTTAACATTGCGCGAACAAACTAAAAATTCCAATCAGCCCCCTTAAGCGAAATCCGCTATATTTGCTATCGGCATCAGTACATTATGATACAGTACGTAACCGTGCATTAGCAGCGAAACAGTAATCGTGATGGTGATCAGCTAACTTGTTAGGACCTACGAATAAATTACATCAGTTACATCAGGATGGATGTGTTAATTAAGTCAGATTGATGTGGAAGCCCCTATTACAAGATACGCTCGGATTAGCATTAAAATGATTGGGGGTACTTGTATCTGAGTGCTAGAAATTATGTGATTTGTGAAGTGGGTTCACAGCGAAGCCCAGTAGTTTAATTACTTTCCGTTATCTACTTAAATAGATTGAATAACAACTGTAATCAACCGCAGCGATGGAAAATCTTCTCTTGTCCCCTTTATTCTCAAATCTTCTGCTTTTTAGACGCTAAATGCGGCTTTATAAAACTCGTTGCTAATCCCCTCCCTTGTTCGCATATCTGTTGAAGAATATCCAGAAAAATGGTTGCCCGTGTGGAGCATCCAAGTGATTACATTTAATTAATTAATTTTTTGCCACGCAGATCAGCAACTTGCCAAAATGATTTTCCACGTTCTAGATAATTTCGGACGACGCTGAACAAGCTTTGGCTGATGTGTTGCTGACTTTTATGAATTTTTTTTGGTAGAACCTAAAATCCCATTAACAGAAGTTCGTTTAGCACGTTGGTAACAAGAAGCCAAAATTCTAAACCAAGATTGAACTGCACCATCGTTCTAGCAATTGTCCAATGTCTTTTTAAACATTTCCACCACAATTATCGAATTAAATTTATTTTAACAAGGCAAACTTTAATTCCCGTGTTTTACATAAAATCCACAAACACAACGTTCAATTTAAAATTTCCCTAAACCTTCCAAGTGGCTAATGGCTAATATATTCCAACTTCCGCGGGCCTTAGTATTTTCGTAATTTTAGTTAAAGAAATTCCATAAATTATTCCCCAAGCAAAAAGAAAAAAAGAGAAAAGAGAAAACCCGTAAATGTGAGCAGCACGTGTAGCTTTAGGAAAATGATTACATTTCGCATGCAGCGCCATACGAATATCTAGATAATCATTAAGCATACTGGGCGCTTATCAACTCGGAAATAATTTATGGAAAATGGCTGAAGACTTTCGAAAATTTATTCCGGGCACATTGAAGTGAACGTGAGATAAGAAATGAGAACTCGTGCATTAAGTTCTTAAATATTTTACATGTACGTTCGGCGGATTTTATCTGGTAAGGCTCGAGGATCGAGGGGACGGAACGGAGAAAATGAAAAAGTTGAATATTACGTCGTCCAAGTTTTTTTTTTTTTTTTTTTTGTATTTATGCGCCCGAGTTTTTTTTTTTTTTTGTCTTGTATAATGAGGGTAAGTGAAATGGATAGGATTGTGAATTTCCTCTTGGTAGATGTGAGTGTTTCTTTTAAATTAGAATGACAAATGAAAATGTACAAAACTTATTCGTTTCTTCTCATTACATTAAGAAAAATACGTTAGTAGCTTTGACGAAAAGTTTTATGTCCCAACGTCTAATGGTCCCTTGTTTATATTCGTTTTTCGTAACGTCCTTTTCCAGTTTTACGTTCTTTTCGTTTATTAAGATAAATCTCAAACACCGTAGCGACGTACTCAAGTGATTTCCAAGTTTTTTTTTTTTAATTATTTTTAAATTTTTAAAAGTTGTCAAATTTTTTTCAAGTCCAAAGTTTATGTCCTTTCTTTAGTTGAATTATCATTGTTAATCGATGAATGTATAATAATTCGATATATCAAAAAAGTAGCTTATTCTTCTTTGAGGGCTATCATCAATGATAGCTTGGCTATTGAAATGTACGTCCAGCGCAAGGGAAGTACCGTGGTAAGAGTTTCAGCGAAGTGTTTCAGTGTTCTAGAACCTCAGAGTTCGAATACTTGTTCCTAGCTGAAGACTTCAGTGAAATTTTTCATCGGATCCGATTTAATAAATAAGCACTTTATTTTCATCACAAAGTGATTCGAATATTTGAAAAAATTTTCTCCAAAACGTTTTCTGAAGGAAAGACTGCAAGTTTGCGATCAGCAACCTCAAAGATCCCTTTAATCAGTTTTGCGAGATTACCAGGAAAATTTGTCCAAAAATGTTTAAAACGGGATGCATAATGCTTACGAAGTATTATTAATTATTTTTTTTTTTAATTATTTAATTTTCTTTTTATTTATTTTTATTATTTATTTATTTAATTTAATTATTTTGAGAAAACAAGGTCGAATCGTAATAAGCGAAAATGAATTTTGAATGTGAAGAATAGGTGACGACAAAGAAGTCAAATTTTCTTGAATTGTTCGTCAAATTTTAAAGGAAAGGGAGTAACTCCCGGTTTCCCGCATAATTCTCGACTGTTTTATGAATACAACGTCAGATCCTCGCGCTCTCTACCTTTGACGCCATTCACCTTGGAAACATTTCAAGCCATTTTCCTAATTTAAGTAATTCGTCCGTGCGCTACTCACAAAGTTAGATGCGTGTAAACATACTTAAAGCGAAAGTTTGGAAAGGCAATAACGGTTATTTCCAGAGGGAAAGAATCCCTCCTTTATATACGGCGAATATAAAATAATCTGCTACGTCGTAGTGCCGCGCCGCAAGAAGCACTTCAAACAATTTCGAGGTAACCTCGCAGCGAGAAGGAAATTTTTACGTAACTCGAGAAGGGCGGCGTGGCGTCGGCCTTGTGCCTATTTCTCTTCTTTTTCTACTTGTCCCCCCTTCGACCTTCTTGCTCCCGCTCTCCGAAAAGTAAAACTTTTGTTTTCCGCCTTTTGTTATAAAATCTCGCCCGTCATTACTGGAAATTACGTTACACACCAGAAAGAACTCGAATAGCGACAAGACCGGGGAACGGGGGAATGGGGGACGTTCATTAATTTTGAATCAAAAGTGCTTCTGGTGTGGGCGGTATAACTTCGTCGGAAATTCGTGTCGGCAAGAAAAATATTTACAGTCCTTCGAAGATAGCGACAGATTTTTCAAGTTTTTGCGGGGTTTGTTTCTCGAACGGATGTATTCGATAATACCCGACATTTATCATTGTTCCGTAAAATATTTCGTTGGAAAAATATGTAAGTATATAGATTATACAGGTTGTTCAATTGAACCCGGTTCTATGAGTAACTTTAGTAACCAACATACCAACGCAATATCCCTAAACTGAGTATAATTAAATTACGCGATGCTGCGAAATGTGAAATCGCCCCTTTGCAAAGGTATAAAGAACCTATTTGACCCTTCGAGAATTTCCGCTTGGTAGAGAGGTACCGCTTATAGAACAGCGGCAAGGCCTTTGATCGTATTTTATCTTTGATTATCCAATAGGAACTCCGCGTATTGAAGTGGCGGTATCAAATGTCGCGCTATTCAATTAATTCTGGCGCGTTCCTAGCCGAGTACCGCATTTCAAGCTAATCTCCCGTCGTCGCAGATAAATTTAAATCGCCTCGCATCTAATTTACTAAAATAACGCGCATACCGTTCGGCGTATGGAAAAGAGAGCGCTAAATTTGTATCGGGTCGATTCCGTGCCGGTAAAGCCTTTAATTTCCGGCGGGGCTAGGGCCATCGAAACTCCGACGCCGCTGGTTGCAACCGAGAAACTTTTCAATTAAGCGCCGCCGCAGCGGAGAAACTTAAGGCAGTTAAGGTTACATATTTCGATGACACGAGACGTATAAAGCGCTGTAGTGTTTAGCTATTATAACAGTTTAATGGGCCAAGTTGCGAGTTCTATTGCTGACACGCTGAGCTATTAATTAGTATAAGAAATGGGCGTAATGGATACATTACGGGTTACAGGAGAGATGATTATTAAGTTTCGTGATTAATTGCGCCCTAAATGATAATAACTATTTCAGAATTATGTGTAATAATGGCAGACGAAATGGGCCATAAGTTTCAATAAAATGAATATGTCGTCTAGGATCCTACCCAATAAAATTCTAAAATTATAAATTTGTGAAAATTTGGAATCTTGGGACGGGTTGCATAGAATATTCCATAAAAAGAAAAATTAAAAATATAAAAAAATTAATAACTCTTAGATAAATTGTCTGACGTACCTAAATAAATATAGTAACAATTTTTTTGTTTTAATTTTAAATGTAAAAAATTTAGAAATTGTAAAAATTGTTTTAA
>LR736887.1:2074046-2106268 GCA_902654985.2 Oryctes borbonicus
TAGAAAAAATAAAAAATGTGTTCTGTTGGATCCTTAGTCGTGTTATTTGCTATAAGATAACACAACTAAGGATCCAACAGAACACATTTTTTATTTTTTCTAATTTTTTTAATTTTTTAATTTTTTTTATTTTTCCATCGAATATTTTGTATTGAATGGCTTTCAGCTGACCTAATAATGAACGTTTTTACTTGAAACCAATAGCCTTTCCAATGTAGAATTTGTGAGATTAGGACCAATCGTTTCTCCTCCTTACTTACAATTAGTTATAAATCACTCACACAGAGTCAGTATGGATTACGAAAATACTAATTTGTCCTGCGTCTACGTCTCTCTGTGTATATGTAAAAAGGAGACGGAAATCAGTAAAAATATCCTTGGAACCTGATTAATTTGACATGTTACCGGGTTCCGGGGCATTAATGTAAAGAATGTCCGGGATAAATGTATTTACTGCGAACGGACCCTCTCAGATTTATCGCTCGACGTACAATTTGCGGTTTAACTGTCGCATTCATAACGTTCATAAACGTGGAATCAGGGCCAAACGAAAACCGTGTCGGGGTAAGCGGCTGAATGATTAAAACCGCGATAACATTTATCGTTCGCAGAATGTAAACCGAGCACGAATGTCGCCGCATTTATCGAAAAATCTATTGAATGGTTGGGGTTTTTTTTTTTGCAAACGCACTATTCCCTATTATTTTAGATTTAGTAAAAAAAAAGAACTTAGGACCGTTTAAGGTGAGAGCACTGAATTTAGCTAGTCGGGAAAATGAAACAAATACGCGCATCTGCCTTCAGAGGCAACTTGAACGTAATTTTCAGAAGAGAAGCCTACCAATCGCCGATTACATCCAGTTGTACAGGAAAAAGGCTGGGATAAGGAGGTGTCTATTAAAAAGAGGATTAAAATTTAATCGTGGAAGATTCCCGTCTCGCTTATATAAAATCAACCTAATAAACAACAACATCTGCGCTTCTTGTAATCAAGTGGAGAATGCGAAACGCATAATTTTAGGTTGTAAAATTTATTTTCTTATAAATCTCGTTTCTTATAAAATAATTGATGCATTTGTGATTAAGTCAACTATAAATAATTACAAGGAAATTCTACGCCAAAAAATTCAATTGTTAAAAGCCACCGATGGAACAGGCCTCAAAACTGAACACCCTGTGTGTGCGTGTGCGTATAAGTTTTGGAGAACATCAAACACGCAAGTATAGAGTGGTTCCTTAGTACTTTACCTTTGTGGGTTTCTCCCTTTATCCTTATGGCAACTACCTTTCTATGTAGTTGCCCGTTCAGCCTCGGGTATTAAGCTTTGTGCTTTCCCTTTTCTGGTGTCCATTCGGGTGGTTAGCTTTTCACCGAAGCTAGTGCTTTACAATCAATCAATCGACAACAGCAGCTTTATACGCCTTACTCGAAAAAATAAAATTGATATGGCCCGGATTGTAATAATAATAATATGTATTAAAAAAAAAAACGTTGCTGCAGGAGCTTTATTTGATTTGATTTTTTTTTTTTGTTTGTTAGTTTGAAGCAAACCGACTTAACCAAATAGAAAATCAATAATCTATGAATAACTAAAACCACTCTGCGATCTAAATAATGCGCACGTTTCCTTGTACAAGTTTTAGCAAATCTCGACACGTTTGCGCTAGATAAAATGCTATATTCCTTAAACCCGTCGGACTTGGTCCCTAAACAATTAAAGGAACATTAAAAGCTTTTAAAACGTGTTGTTTAATTTTTAACGAGTCTCCAAAAAGCTCCAAGATCCAGAATTTTAGAACATCCCCCCATCCACGAAGCAATACCCATTAATTCACAATGGGCCAGCTTACAGTTTTCAAATCGACATTAATGCTCGCACGCAAGTTAAATCAATACCCAATTGCCAACGAAATGTACGTCCTAATTGAAATTTAATTCATGTCACATCCGTTCGAATAAGAGCTTTCGATATATTTTGTATTTGTACAGCGGAACAATATTTCCCCAACGTCAAACTATACGTTTTAATTCGCCAGATTTGGCATTATTATCGTCGCCATCATGTTCGGCCGGATGTAGATGTCGTAATAACAATTCCTAGTTTAATTACATCAAAATTACGTCGCGGTTGTGACATGCGATACACGTCGGTACAGAGGACGGCACGGCAAGCCGCGGAATACAAAAGCTCGTTGCGCTTATGTACCATTACGGGATTATGTAGTGACCGAGAAAATACAAATAATGCCCGAAGCGTCCGTCCTGGTCTAAGAAGCTCGCCCGTTAAGCCATCAAACGCTTTTTTTGGTTGAGATTTTTCGCTTCCATGAAGAAGTGGCCTGTTTAACAATTGCAACGGCAACGTCAATTTTATTTTTCGATTTTTTTTATTACCGCAACGGTGTTTTTCGTTGAAAAAACAAATAACGCAGGATAACATAACAAGTGTTCTATTGTAATGTGATTATAAAAAAAGAGTAGTCGAGAGTGCCCTGTTTTTTTTTTCTTTTATTAATTTTTACGTTGGTTGTAACTAGATCCGACAGGAATTTATCTCTAAATCTAATTAAGCTTGGGTTTTAAAAATTCCAATTACATTGACGTATCCTGCAGATTTTAAAGCACGTTTACCACGATCACCAAACACTTAGCAATAAAAGCTCTTTTCGTAATAAACAAAAGCAACAGAACGAAGGAATAATCGTATTCCATGCAACTATGTTTGAATGAATTTCATCTTCAGCTTTCAGAAAATGTGCCTTTTAATGCAAAAGAAAAGCCATCTAACGAATATCAACTGATTTGAAGCACGATGCGTGTGAAATTAGCTTTAAATTTCAAAACAAAAGACAACAGATCATGACCCCCATAGCTCACTGTGGAAATTAGCGAAATATATTTTTGATAGCTTTTTCCGCAAGTTGTCAATATGAGCGAGTCCCAATTTAAAAATCGTTATCAAGGCTATGTCCATCCGCATACAAGATTATGTTCCTGGGTAGTCTTCCAAGGCAATTTGGAAAATCGTTGATAAAGATTAAGAAAAGGGTCGGCCCAAGAACAGAGCCTTGTGGAACACTAGACAAGGTTCTGATTCATAATGATTTCATAAATTTTGGACAGGATGCTGATTGGTCATAACTGTTACAATCACTACCTTTGTATATAGGTGTGATTTCTGCATGTTTGGGCCTAAATGGAAAAATGCCATTCGCAAAGGATAAATTAACTAAATGGATCAAAGGCGAAGCAATATGTGACAGTGCCCGCCTCTGGTTGGAGACAAGAATAACAGGCGTGGCGGGGACAAACATACATAGGAGAGTCGACCGCATTCAGGCTAATTGGGGAATCGTTCGTATTTATCTTAATGCCAGAAGCTCCCCGCCTGGACCTTAAGGCCTGGAGCCGGTCGTCGCGGTTTGAATCAATCCCAGGTTTCTGGGTAACGAACGTTCCGACAGGCACGATTTAGATAGGGCTTTGGCTCGGCTATCCCCGTTGTATAAGCTTAAATCGCGGTCGATTGCGTTACTGTCGCCGGTCAATAGTTGCCAGCGCTTGGTGGCCTAGGCCTCAAGGGGTTGATAATTTTGGCGCTTGGGCGGCCTAAGCTGTGACGGGCTGATAGTTGTCGCCTTGCGGGCTAGTCCCCAGCGGGCAAGATGTGAGGTAGGTCTACCGTTACCCATCAAAGGTTGAGAAGGGAACTTCTCAAACATGGGTAACACGGGGAGGTGTCGGACTCGTATGGGCAGTTACTAATTGGTTCAGTAGGAACCGGCTGTACGCGGAAGCGGTTGGGGCTGATTCAACATATACGTAACTAATATCATTAAACTGATGAAACGCGATAAGTTGGCCAGGTAGTCCTGAGAAATGCTACGATCCTCAGAGAGAAAATGCATTGCTTTGCGTAATTAGTGTTTTCTGTTGATTAATAACTAGAGATTACAAAGGCAGGTGAAATTGTTTTTTTTGCAGTGTTTTGTCGACTTTCGGAGAAACAAGTAGGCAACACGAACCCTTTCCCATGAGACGAATAAACACGAGTCTGTCTAATCGCTGCAAAAAAATAATAATTTCACCTGCCTTGGTCACCCGTATTAATAACTAAACGCGCCTCGACTTATTACCAAATACAAGAATATATTCTAAAATTGGAACAAATGATCGCTTTAATTTCAGAAGTTTCTAAGGTTTCATTAATTGCATCATAATCTTGTTTAAATGATGTTATCTTGATTTATGTCAATAAATTTTTCGCTGCGTTGCTAAATTTGTTAAATAGACGGAAAATTCGCGAAATTCCTTCCAACCGTCCTGTGATGCCATCTCACGTCGAGTCGTTACACAATTCATTGATAGTACGCGCAGTACTACATGACACCATATAATTAATACATTTCTCGGAATTAATACTTAGCTATTCACAGCTGCGGAGCGCCGTGTACAATTACCGCTCCATTCATGAAATGTTAATTCGTCAGAAATACAAATTCGCAGCTATTAAACGTACTAATGGAAGTTGTATTAGGCGCGCGATGTAAGGTACGAACACAATAGTCTAGCACAATGCGTTCGTTACGACGGAGAAGAACAACGAACGTTAAAAAAACGGCCGGCGTTTCCGTCTTCGCCTTTTTAGATATCTAAATTGCTAATTTTTTTCCCGTGCGTAGATGTACACTGCCGCTCAGTGAAGTTCGGTCATACAATAAAAATCTATTATATCACACTGTATACAATTATCAATACATAAAATTAGAAAAATATTAAGCGTACACTCTTTTCTAAGGGATTAAAGCCATAAATTATTATGTAAAGTAGAAATATTGCGACGACCACAATAAAGTCCCTTTTATTATCATTCCAAGAATTTCTCGGAAGTGCCGATCTTTCGAAACGGGTCGTTTGGGGATTATTAACGAACAATACATTTAGGAAATATACCGCAGTATCGTTCTTGTTTATTTATCACGGGCGTAAAGATATAAATTTGCTTCGTTTTACTGTTAAACGTGTGTTGGTGTGCATCTGTCGTTTTTGCGCGAAAGTTTTAAGAAAATTTACTTCAAAATGGCACGTGGCAAGCCTACCGGTGTAGAAAAACGTTCACGCATTATTACGCTGTTTGAAGAAGGATATTCGGGGCGACAAATTGCTGAAAAAATAAATATGAGAAGTTCAACAGTAAATGACGTCATAAAGCGATATCGGACAACTGGAACTATAGAAAATCGTGTTCGTCTTGGAGCATCTAGGAAAACAACAAAAGCTGAAGATTTGAGAATTGTATTGTTAAGCAAACGCAATAGAAAATTAACAGCGCCACAAATAGCAGCCGAAGTCAATCGCGGCCGTGAAGAACAAGTTTCCGCAAGTGCGGTAAAACGTCGACTTCAACAGGCGGACCTTCATGGACGCATTGCCATTCGAAAACCCTTATTACATCGGGACAACAGAGCAAAACGGCTACAGTGGGCAGCCCGTTCTCATCTAGATTGGTCGTTAGATGATTGGAAACACCTGCTTTGGAGTGACGAGTCAAAGTTTGAGGTTTTTGGGCAAAATTGACGAGTTTATGTCCGAAGATCTAAAACCGAAAAGTGATCCCGAACTGCGTTGTGCCTACAGTGAAGCAAGGGCGTAGTTCTGTGTTAGTGTGGGGATGTTTCTCCTTTGCTGGGACGGGAGATTTATGCAGAGTGCAGGGTGTAACGAGGAAGGAAAATTATTTTGCAATACTCCAGAATCATGCAGTGCCATCAGGATTGCGTATAATAGGCCGTAACTTTACATTCATGCACGACAACGACCCAAAACACACTGCGTTAGTGTGTAAGAACTATCTAAAGGAGCAAGAAGAACGGCACACCCTGCAAGTAATGACATGGCCCCCACAAAGCCCAGATTTGAACCCTACAGAGTTGTTGTGGGATGAACTGGACAGGAGGATCCGAAAAATATGCCCAACTTCACAAGAACATTTACGGAATATTCTGCAACATGAACGGATTAATATTCCACGATCCGTTTTAACGAAACTTATCGAAAGAATGCCTAGAATAGTTCGAGCGGTGATTAACAGCAAAGGAGGTTTTTTCGATGAAAAAAAAAATAATGTTCAGTATGTTATATCAGGCCAAAATAACTTTTTATTTATTTATTTTTGTCTTTTTTACCTGTACATACAATAAAATTGCATTTTGTTTTTAGTTTCGTTTGTTTCTGTAACCTTTTCATGTTTTTTACCAACCGACCGAACTTCTCTGAACGGCAGTGTACATATGTGTGGCATTCAGGTCGCGCTAATTGGAACGAGAAATAAAAATGAGGAGTAGAAAATTCAAAGATTAATTAATAAAATAATGGAATTATTAGTGATGATCTCCTTTTACAGAAACATTTATTCGACGTACTTACTCTTTGGTGTAAATTAATGTCTCAGCCGCTGCGGCTATAAACGGAATCTCACTCTCCTAATTTATTTCGTCTACAGACGAAATTTCGTTAAAAATCCCCAATGCGATGGCAAAAAACGATAGCAAATTATCATGTTTTGTTCGGATTTTGCCAAATCCATCTGCAATCTGGCGAATAATAAAAAATTCAACAGACAATCGTAACGCTATCTAGCTAAAAGGAAATTGTGGATCTATCACGCGTTACAAACACGTTCGATGAATTCTTCGTGTTGCTCACGGAAAATACTGCTTCGGCCCTATCCAGTAATGATCTTGGTTGTAACATTAAATCAAATTCACCGTCTATGTTTATTTTTCTTTCCATTTGCGATGAAACGAACGAATAATTTAATCAGCTCCTTCTGCATCTGATGATTTACCAACTGTTATGATCAAAGAATTTAAAATCTATTTAATAGACGTAATAACCTGGTGAACACATTGGCGTCTTTTCTGATGCTCTAAAGACCGCCATGATGTTTGCTTTAAATATAATAATATAGCAGAAAACCTAACGCTTTCTTTTTCACCCGCCTCGTCTGGGAAGAATTACGGTTACTTCTTGGAGACGCGCATCAAAGGGGTCAAATTTTCCGTTCGAGCGCTTCCCGCTCTTCGCTGCCCAGATCACATTGCGGGAAAAACTTTATTTTTCTCCTGTATCTGCTCCAGCGCCGGTACCGGTATTATTTATTACGCTTTTGCAGCGGACGTGGCTTTCGTAAAATAAATGTTGCACGCGCGAAAGATGAAAAGTTTCGGTGTTCGTGAAAGTATCGTTTGATTCAGGCTCGTACGTGATCTATTTTATACATTTGCTGCAGTGCGATCGCCGGGTTTTATGGACGATCCTATTCAAGTAGAATGGCAATGAACGTATTTCATCTATTAGCTAAGGTAAATCCGCGAAGAAAGCTTAAAGAGGGAGAATAAAAGAAATAACAATAGTAGTGGCAACTTCTCTTTAAAAAAATGGCAGTATACTATTCCGTTCAACTTCGGCAAAAAATGTGGGTCTCTTTAGTGATCTCTAAGAATTCCGGTTCACGCAAAG
Organism: Oryctes borbonicus; assembly: GCA_902654985.2. Lineage (NCBI taxonomy): Eukaryota > Metazoa > Arthropoda > Insecta > Coleoptera > Scarabaeidae > Oryctes > Oryctes borbonicus. Next base: position 2,081,569 of record LR736887.1, read on the forward strand.
ACGTTGATGTCAGTGATGGGCAAGGTAGAGGAAGTGATTAATTTTTTGGTTAGTCGTGTTTACTCGTCCCTTCATGTTGAGAGTCGAGAAAACACGAGTCTGTCTAGTCGCTGTAAAAAAAAAAGGGAGTCACTTCCCTACTTTGCTCATTTCTGGTTGATGAAGGGCATTCAATTTTCAGCGCGGATTTATTTCGATAAATATGCGACTTACGTCCTACTACGTCCTTCATCGGAATACATTTGTGAGAATTTTGTACGATTTTATCTTCCATCCATTGACGTAAAACCAATCTTTAATTATTATTTCTGCCTTACTTATAAAATTAATAAATTTTAAACACGGGGTTCAGCTACGTTACGGAATCCTCCACTATCTTTTCTATTATTTTTATAATTTTTGCAATGTATGTCTAGGAATAAGCCGCTAATAACAAAATATAAAAATTTAATAGCGTCAATATCGAAGTTTACATCATCAGCTCAACACCCGCTAATCGTAATTTTACGATATAATTTATCGTATTCCTTGTAATAAGCGTCTAGAATTTTATGACTGGCTGCTGCGAACTGCCAATCACATAAAAATGTCTATTTCGCAAGTACGCGGGCGCTTATTAGGCTGTTGTCGTCGGATCACACCACTAGAGTAATAAAAATTTGAAATTGCGTGCAAATAAATAGAAAGAACTGCAAAGAAATGATATCGAGCGAATGGTAAAAGTATATAACGTGACGAATTATTTAAAATGGCTCAAGGCCGTTTCTGTAACATGAAGACGGAAACAATTTAAACAAAACCGACCCACCCCCATCTACCCTTTAAGGTCAAGCCAGCAATTAAAAAAATAATAAATGATAATCCCTTCCATGTGACACATCATTGGCAAGCTTTCTATTTTCCAGTCGTACCAAATTCACCTGCATTTGATTGAGTGAACAGTTGATAAAAAAAAAGTTTCAATTTATTTATTTCAATCAACTGTTAAATTAGATGCTCAGAAATGGAGGCGCCCATTCTGGCGACCTTGGGCAAACGTTGCAATGGTGATAACTCGGCATTCTTCAGTAATTCCTTGAGGTCGCTGCTCAAGGGATTTTATACGCAGCAGACTTTAAAGGACCTTACAGAAAGAAATCCAGTGGCCGCCACTCAACAGGACCTCGACACCAATTCACTGATTTGAGTAATTAGCATCCAACCATTGCCTTACTGGAGCTACGTAATGTGGTGATGCTCCATGCGGCAAATCCTGGATTTTCCAATTCGCGAACTATTAGGGGTTCTATGGTTCCATGGAGCATCAGCAGAAACGCCGATTCTGAGCGCCATAAACGAAAATCTTCCCCGTTCAGTTGCGGATTAGGAAAACGATAATTTGCGAAGGATCGCGATGAACAACAATGAGCTGTTTCACGTTAATAACGTATTAATATCCAATCCTGCGATGCTTTAATTTTTTTTTATTTACTAGAAAACACCCAACCAAATAGAGGTTAATTTGGTACTAATGGAAAGTACTTTTCAAGAGCTTTCCAATTGCTTAATTGAGGTGGCTGGAACTTAAAGGGTAGGAAGGATTGTGGCTTCACATTGCTTTCCCCTTTTTTTTCCCCCAGAAATAATTTTGAGACGTTTTTAATATTTCGTTTTGTTTCTGTATCATGTACGTATCATTAGGTCCACCCCCAAGCTCCCCTATAGGAGCCTAAACGTCTGATTGAGGAGGCAGCAGCAGAAGTAACCGGATGCGGCTGGTCCAAACGTTCTCATTATTTCGAGTATTTGACAAAGACGAGAACCACATATCGTGCGATGTATAAACGTTGCATTACACTCGACCCAATTAGTGGCGGATTACAATCGTTGTATTTCGTAAGGTCCCATTACAAGCGTAATACATTCTCGACGCATATACCAGGTTATACGCAAGTTGCTTGCGTCGAAAGACATCATAGCAGACATACGTTCACCTCTTACATATCACTCGCACGTCGAACATATTCACCCCATCAAAATTCGCATCGCGTATTTATTTGTTGGAGAGCGGCTAAACTAAATTATGCATGTGTATTTTATCCCGTAGAAAGTACCTTTACCGTATCTCTTGCGAAAGGATCGAGAGGCTTAGGCCTGAGCGTGACAGGAGGCGTGGACAGCGGCGGCTCGTGGCCCGGCCTGATACGAGTGAAGAGGCTTTTTCCGCATCAGCCGGCCGCGTCATGTGAGATGCTGAACGTCGGCGATTTGATATTAGAAGTTAATGGAATTACGCTCACGGGACTGACAAATTACGTACGTTGAACTTGGAGATTAATTTATTACCCGCGTATGTAGTGTAGTGGTGGTAGTAGTAGTTGTAGCGAAAGTTAGTAGCCGTACACGAGGATTGTAGCTTCGCCGGGGAGGAAGCACTTGCAAGAAACGTGATTTATGGCTGCAAAATGCACGTTATTGGTGTAGGGGGTTCGCGAATTCCTGTAATTGAAAGGCAAATATTGAGGACAAGAAAGCTGTAATTATTTTTTTTTAACTTTTTCGTTCACTTAGCTTAATTACATCGTTATGTAGAAAGAGCTTTGATTAATTTATACATTGTGCATTAAAGATTTAATACTCAGCTGCACGCAGAGTTACTGCAGAAAGTAGCTGGCGAGCAGCGAATATCCTCAGTTAAATAAACGAACGGATGCAGATGATGGAAATCAGTTAACGAACTCACCTTTGAATGATGACGTTAACTTGGTTGCGATGAATTTATTAAATTCCCAATCCGAGGAATGAGCAAAGCATTCCCCGACATTCATTCCAAATCAAAATCGATCTATCCGAAGTAATAAAGCTAAATTAACAAAACCTCCGGCACCAGACTCAATAAAATCTGACAACTCCGCCAGACGGACTTGTTCGTGAATCTCCTATCGCTGCTTAAATCCGAGCTCAAGACACTACCGCTACTGCTACGCTACATCGACGCTTTACATAAAATAAACCCCCGACGTAGCTCAAAGGGGATCTCCATTTAAATCGAAACGAATAACCGCTAACATTTGTTTTTCTCCCGAAGGAAGCATTAGAAGTATTGCGCACGGCCTCGAATCAAGTCGAATTGAAAATCTGCAGACCTCCGCCGGATGTTCTAAGCTGCGTCAGCCCTATTTCCGAAGTTCCTCCGCCACCGCCGCGCCGAGAGCCTCCTTCCAGCTTGAACCTTACGTCTGTTTCGGACGACGAACACTGTTTAGGGGTGAGTGACATTTCTAACGTCTAGTTACCGAGGTTGGAAGCGATTCCTACATAACTATCGCATTCGTCACATATTTTGGACGGTTTGCGAACGGAAACAAAGATAAATGACCTGGGGAAGGAAGCATTCCGTAAGGATTGCATTTATTGACATTTACCCTTTACACTTCTTACGAATTTATATGAAAACATGATGGACTCTAACAGCAGAAGTGAAATAAAAGTCTTCCGAACCTCCGTATCAAGCTATGGATTCAATTCCAAATCTTCAAATCTTCAGTATTAACACATTTTCCATTAATTCCTTTAAGACTAATAAAATGCCAATAACTCTTTTCTGTGATTAATCTCTTCGAACCAGACTCATTTCGCCATCAGCTGGTAATACCTGCTTAATGTGACGTTTCCGCGCGAAAATTCCAGGCACCCAAGAGATGCCCGGACCTCCCGAAAATCATCTAGTATTAATTTTAATCTGTATTAAAATTACAGGAGTTCGAGGTAACGATGAGGAAGCTGCAAGGTTCGTTGGGCTTCACGCTGAGGAAGGAGGACGACAGCGCCCTTGGGCATTACATCAGGGCTCTCGTCAGGGAGCCGGCTTTGACCGATTCCAGGATCCGCGCCGGGGATAAGATTATAGCGGTAAGTCTGCGGGTCAGGTCGAACTTTTCGCTACGACGCGACAAGTACAAGATCCTTTAACTATGCATGTATATACGACGACGTAGCGCTCGCATTCTCGGAGATATACGCGCTGGATTCTCGTAAAATATTAACAGGATGGCCATCTTTAATTTTTCACGGCGGGGAAAATGGTTACCGTGAATATGCGACAATATCGAACTAAGCAGTCGAGCGAACTTTCTCGTTGCAAGTAGAAGTTGGACGGTGTGGATTTTATGCATTATTAAAGCGATTATTTAACGTGAAACTAATGTAGGGTGGAAGATGATAAAGGGTAATTTTTAAGATGGTAATGAAAATGTTCTCTGGAAGATGACGACGTTCGGCGATAAAGTTTAAAACAATTTTGAGTTTGGCAAAAAAAAAAACATAGCTCTTGGCCAATATTTTATCTCGTCAACTACGAGGGTTTAACCAAAATAAATAATTTCGCATTGTTCTTCAATTAAAATTTTATTTCATTAGCTTCAACAGCCTTTGTACGTTGTTCCCTCCAATAAAACTTTATACACCAAACCATACCAAACGTAATAAGAGACATATTATATTTACGTAGTACTAAAAGCCAGGGAAATATGAGAGCATATTGCTCGCAAAATATTTTTTAATTAAAGGGATTGCTTGTTCCAAATTCTTATTATTTTGCTTTGAAGCAGTCTCTTTATTGCAACCTAGAAGCACTAAAAAAAAGAATTAATGGAAAATAATTAAAATTCGATAAAGTAGTTTTAATAATGGATAGCAGTGCACAGGACCGAGCGGCTGTTGAATGGGAGCCGGACCTATGTCAGCTACAGGAATGTATTAATAAAGGTTTTTTTTTTTTAAGGCAAATCTGAATCTTGCTGTTAGTATCAAGCTATGTACTTAGATATATGAAATTGCATAGTTTAACATTACAAGGGAAGCTGAGAAGATGTTCATTCCTGATTTTAATGAAACTTGGCAAGATTATAAAGAAGTTGAAAGTTTTCGACGCTGTTTTCCATTTGATCAAATCGTCCTAATATCAATGATTTTTTATAGCTTAAATTTATGCGCCATTATCAAGATAAAGAAGGCATAATAAGTATTCTTTACCACAACCCAAATAGTTTGCTTTTATTTTGCTATATTATTTAGAAGTAAATCAATTAAGTAATTATTTTCGAAAAAAACGCCCCTATCGGATTGGAAGATTGTGCCTTTATCAAAGGAGACGGCAGGCATGTGTTTCTTGGTACTAAAGAGCGCCAAAAGATCGTTTCGAATGTTATGGTAGCAACTGTGAGACAAACAGCGGTGCAAGGTGGTATAAAAACACTCTCGGAACCACACTGATGAGGCCGAGTAGGCAGAATTATGTCCGTGGGTAGTGTGTTTTTTCTCTTCTTGCATTGCTTTTGTCGGATTCCATCAATTCCATCAATACCGCGAGGAAGCTATATTGGCATTATTTTTTTGTTTAAAAAAAAAGTTTTGAAACCAATAAAGTTTTATAGAAACAAAAATTCTTGATCGATCGCAACAAGGATAGAGCCATAAAAGTTATGCAAGCCACGAACGATGTATTCTTATTTCTTTCCAGGTAAACGATGTTGAAATATCGTCGATGACCCACGAAGAAGCCGTACAATTTCTACGTCAATCGGGAGAAATTGTCAAATTACGCTTATACCGCGACCTAGCTCAAACTCCAGTGGCGACGCTCTCACCGACTGAAACGACCCCGAGAACTTCCTTTTCGAAAAAGACTCAATTAAGGTAGGTAATCCGTCGTTTAATGCACTCAACAAAAGTACGTCAAATAAAAAAATTATACTTATTCCTATTCATCCTTAAGGGCGTAAATCTCTGTATTAGGAGCCCGGTTTATATCTTCCATTAAGAGCGAAATGAGATTCGAAATTTAAACACCAAACGTAAAGCCATGATGTGCTCGCTTTTAGCGCCCATTTCACTTTACTTTTATTCATTTGAATCGCAGACATACGTAGAATATATCCACTTCGGCGTAACGAAAGAATTAAAATTTTCACGACCAATAACATTCTTTTAATTACGACATTCGTTACGTATTTCCATTATACTTTTACATCTCAATTGCGCGGCGTTAACTCGCCTGTTTTATAGTCGGGCCTTCGTATCTCTTCCCGCTGCTCGAATATGTTTGCCCGTTGAAAAGATTCCAACGGCGCAAACAGCGGAGGAAAGCAGATGTTAGATAAGAAGGATTAATCACTATTAAAACTCTAATGGATGCTAAACTTCCCGGTCAATAATGGATGTAACATAGGAATCAGTTTCAGGAAGACTGATGATTTTTTTATGTCGCTCTTAATTACGAGCTTTTGCGAGAGAATAGTTTCAAGTAAATTAGAAAATTAGTTACTACGAAAGGGTCTCTATAGCTGATTTTACGTTGAGAACTGAAGGGTTGGCTGTAGTTCCGAATAGCGCCCAACTGGCGATTTATATGCATTTGAGCATTCCGATATCTTCGCTTTGCCATCTACCATTAATTAGCAAAAAAGCAATAAGCACCCTGTATAAGCAACTTGGTTAATATTAATTATTTTTTTCAGACAAGAAGCGATGGATATGCTCAATGATATAGCTGTAAGAAAATTAATCCCGGGAAATCAAGACATCTATGGTAGACGATCTCAATCCCCAAACACATCTCCGAGAAGGTTGCGACGTCAACCGTGCCCGTCGGATGCGTCCCACATCTCAGACACTTCCAGCAAGCACCTGATCACCGACGAACAATTCCACGAAGGCCTGCTGAAGAAATGCTCACTCCCGTTGGACGAAGACTCGTTCAATTCGCTGTTTATCGAAGACGACGACTGTGATAGGCCGTCACGTCCGAGCTCGCTGGATCTGTACAACCCCAATCAAACGCCGGTCGCTTGCAGGAAGCCCAAATTCAACTTCTCCCTGGCGCACAACGCTTACGAGCTGAACAATTTGGACGCGGAGATATTGGACGCGCCCAATCTGACTTACAACTTAGGATGTGAAGACGCGAACAGCACGGAAGTCGAATGCGGCGATAGCTTCCCGCAAGAGCCGGCGAGCATGCCGCATATCCCTACCGATAATCCGGGATTCAGCTATAAGAATCCCGCTTACCAATCGGCGCATCCGCAATGCGGCACCGAGAACGGCGACGAGAAAACGCCTAAATCGGTAGCGGACGACAGCAACATGAAGAAGTGGAAGGGAGTGGTATTCACCACGGACGAAGAGAGGGAACGCGAAAGACAGAGATCTATCAAAACGCCGAAAAAAGAAGAGGAGGATAAATACGAGGTACTTAACGAAGTCATCGTTTATTATCAAAAGGAGAAATCCAATGACGTGATTTTTTTTAGATTCTCGCAATCGAGCTAAACCGAGGATGGAACAGCAGACTTGGATTTAGTTTGCAAGGTGCGGCCGGTGTTACTTACGTCAGTGCTGTTCATGCTGATAGCGTAGCTGCAAGAGATGGAAGAATCAAACCTGGGGATTGTTTAATTAAGGTAAATAGGTATCTCTTCTATTCAGTGTTCAATGCTGAGATTCTACAGTCAAATGTACAAATATTTATTGAATTTAATGAGAACATGTATTTATCATCAAGCGTACAAATAAGTAATCAGCCTTCTTGATATAACAAGAATTTTTTGAAAAAAAAATATTGAGAAGCAATTGTTGAAAAAAATTGAATTTATTACATAGAAAAAAAAAAAAAGAAACAAGATTTTAAATAGAAATGGCGGAGAATGCGAGAGAAAAAGATGAAATTATACAAATTACATGAATACAGAGCGATTTAAAAAGCTATTAAATGAAGCAGAATACTTTGGATGAATATTATGGAAAAGAAAAAAAAACTTGGACTTTTTGTTGAATGCCTAAAGAGGTCGACGGCGAGTGCGACGAAACGCAGCTACATCAGATTTTAAAGCTCAAATTGAACTTGTAAAACAACTTACGGAAATAATAATTTTTCAAAAAAAAATGTTCTTTTGGGGAGTAGTACACTAAATGGAGATTATCTAATTAATTAATTAATTAATTAAGTGTTTATCGTGCAGTAAAGTAATCTTTGCTTTATGTAAATGTTTTAGGTGAACGACGAAAGCGTAGAACACATGACCACGAGCGAAATAATCGACTTATTGCGAATAGTACGAGGACCCGTTTGCATCGTGGTGTCCAGACCTAAATCGAAAGAAGACTGTCCTACAAAGAGCAATGCTGCGAATTGAAAAAATCCAACCAGTACAAGACGTATTTACATCTGGGAAGATGTAATCATATTATTTATAATAGCCCGTCAGGTTTAACGAAATAACCCGAATGAAACCTTTTTATATAAATAAGCTCCAGAAAATAACACGAAAAAAAAAATTAGTCCCCTTCGAATTTCGAATCTACTACTTATACACTGTATTCGATGCTTTTCTGTACATAGAAAATCTATATTTACGATAATGCTAAAATGAAAAAAAAAGATGCTAAAATTTAAATTATAATCGCATGAAAATTCTTCAGCAAATTGAATTGAATTAAATCTTTTATGCGGGTTATTTCACCTCGACGAGGTTCAAAACACTTTCTCCCTCTAGAATTAGAATTATTGTGATAGTTATTAGTGACTGTATATTTAAGAAATTGCTCTAATTATCGTATATGTGCGCGGTGGGATGAAAGCCTGGCCAACAAAGGAATAAGAGAAAAAAAGGTGTTGTCGCTCCTCTTTAAGAAAAATTCTTTGTGATTTATTTTTTAATATGTATATTCCTCCCCTTTTTAAGACGCGAAAAGATACTATTTGTAAATGAAACTGTTGAGTAGATTAGTGAAGATCGCTTTTTAAATTAAATCAAATATTTATGTAGAGTCGAGAAATAATTTAAAACGAGTTGTTATTATGTTCTATATGTAAACAATTATATTATATATATATATATATATATATATATATACGAGAAGTTTAAAATTCTAGATTATTATTATTATTATTATTACAACCTATCAAAGCAAGAAAGAAAAAAGTACATATTATATAAGCTAGTCTAAAAAGAAACTATAAAATATAAACATGTAATATACATAAATGGATTTTATTGACTTGTTATAAAAGTCTCCGTAGCAAGAGAGTAGCTAAAACTGAAGATCCTATCTACTACGATATATTCATAGATTCGTGTTGGCAGATGAGAAAATTAAATTTAAAGTAATCCTGTAGAATACGAACACGTGTGCAGTATTTAAAATTAAATGAAATAAATCAATTACTACTATATAATGTAAAGTAAATTCTAAATTTTTGCCTGAACGAGATGATATCTACTTATTTTTGAATTTACGAAGAGAATCAAAAAGAAATAACGTTAGATTACGCCGAGATGGATCAATTCGTTACTGCGAAATGGAGTTCCGACGATCCTCCCGATTACTTCTATGTATTGTCATATGTTTTCTTTCTTATCGATAATAATCTAATTGTATTTCTGTAATTTTACTTTGTTCTCAAAACCAAAGAAATATAAATAAATATTGTTGAATACCCTTATTTCTGTATTTGTTTTGAATCCCACGACCGGTTCCAAATTAAATGTAAAGTTGGTTGCATACTTACAGTAAGTATACGGTGCCCTATATAGGATTAGAATGGGTAAAGTAGGCAAATTCGGGTGCGCACCAGCAGGAAGCTGGTAAAAAAAGCAAAAGGCGGACTGCAAGTTGTAGCTTCAATCTTGCGACCGATTTGCAACAAATACGAGAGCTGCTGTGAAACTTGAACTGAAGCAGAGCTTTTTTGTTCAGCCAGGCGAAATATACGTTGATGGAGAATAAAACATATATAGTAAAAAATCACAGCTTATGCAGGATGGCAAACTCAAAGCCGCTAAATGTGGGGAATTTTAGTGCTGCAAGACTTCGGAGTCATTCCAAAATTAATCGGGTATCATGACGATTAAGAAAATGAAAGCCTCCATTTGCGATTAAATTTTCAGCATATTCAGCAATTTCATATATTTGGTTAATCGCAGTTTATCGGAGGCCGTCGATAAATCCAGGGAAATGGAAGCGGGGGGCTAAGATACCGCAGATTTATGCTATTTCTTCAATGAGTTATTTGATAATGTTAATGGAGTAGTGATATCACCGGTACCAGGAAGATACATGCAGATCAATGTAACAAAAAGGGAACAAGGCATTTCTCAGTTCTAAATCAAGCAATGGAAATTACAAAGGAAACCAACAAAACAAACAAAGCTAAGGCTGCTGTTTTACAAAATTTCATTGTCACATTAGAAGGTTTTAAGGGAATCGGGAAGACTTTATTTGAGTATTTTCCTGGACGGTTGATCAATCACGATCCATTAGAAAATTTCTTTGGACGCCGCAGATAACAAGACCTACGAAACATTAATGTTAAAACATTGCTTTATTGCTTAACATTAGATAGTTCTGTGCAACTTCCTTCTGTTGATACGAATTGTGAATCAGATGGATGTGATGGATGTTAATTTAAAATATGAAAAAGTCTCTTCACAGACATCACTGAATAAAATGAAGAAGTCGATGCCGTTTTCCGACTCCCGAGATCCCCTTACGCCATTGGAAACTGTAGCGGGTGATTGCTTAAGGGGGTGGCTAACAAAAAAGATTTTGCTGGAATTTGAAGATTAAATTGTACTACTTGTAAATTTAATATTTGACTTAACGTTAGATGATAATAAAGTTGATATGGTTGTATTTAACGGTTTAATAGTAGCAGAAGAATATGATGGTGATGTAATACGCATTAAATATTGTAAAAACAAATTTATCGTATTAAATTTAAATTTACCACTACCTTAACCAAAAAATATGATGCTAAGATAGCTTAGCTTCCTCATGGTATTGATGGAATAATTCACGGCAAACGCAACAAAAGAAGAGAAAAAAATTACACTAACTCACGGACATGTTTCTGCCTATCCGGCGTCATCAGCGTGGTTTCGAGAGTAATTTTTTATCTCTACCTTCTATCGCTGTTGCCCCCCAGTTGATGCCACAACTTTCAAAACGACAAACTCGACATTGGTTTATGTCGCTGCTTCCTGAACGGCAGGCATGCGTTTCTTTGGCACTAGAGGGCGCCAAGAAATGTCGAGTTTGTCGTTTTGAAAGTTGTGGCATTAACTGTGAGGCAACAGCGGTAGAAGGTGAATATAAAAAATACTCTCGAAGCCACACTGATGACGCCGGGTAGGCAGAAACATGTCCGTGTGTTAGTGAATTTTTTTCTCTTTCCTTTTGTTGCGTTTACCGTGAATTATTCAATCAATACCATGAGGAAGCTAAGCTATCTTAGCATCATATTTTTTGGTTATTGTTTCTAGACATTTACTGATGTGTTACCACCCCCTCAACTACTTTTTGGGGGATGTATTTATCTTTAATATAAACATTTATAACATAAAATAATGTTTACTAGCCACATAATCGTTTTTTTTTGTATAAAAATGTTTACATTTGAGTCTCGGTGAGCTTTGTACCTATAACATTACTATCGCTTTAAAGATCAAATTAGTTTCTCGTTAACCTGAACAAAATTATCCACAATCAGTCTTTAAGAATGTAAAGTTCGAAGAAATTGGCCACGGTAACACATGGAAGACTTTTCTGCATTCTTAAATTTAAAAAAAAATAAACTTAAAATCGAATATTTAAAATTTTGGAACTAAAAACATTAAGTTCCACCCTATAAACTATTCTTAACCGATTATTCCCAATCCTTCCTTTACCATCTAGATGCATATCATATTTGTTATTACCCGATGCACACGTATTATTATCATTATTATTGTTTACCCTTCCCGCGGCAGTGAAATATCACGAAAAATTCACCTGAAAGCGGACACGCATCGAAAGCTCCCCCTTTTTTCGCGGAACGCGATAAATGTTCCGTCATTCTCCGGCTATACCTGCGTTTGTCTGTATATCATCTCGCACGTACGGCGCTTCGTTTGCACGGCGACTCACCGGAGTTTATTCATCGCGCGTTCATTCATTTGCTTTTTCGACTGTTTCTGCAATTGATCAAGTTCACGTTCCCCTTTTTTTCTCTCATCGTCGTATTTCAGTGTTTACGAATATAATTGTGAAGAGTGCAATAAATTTTTAAACGTACGAAGTAGGGAAGAGAAGGAACAGAAATGTAAGTAAAATATTTAAAATAAAATCGCACTTTCTTGTTTAAAAGCTGATGGTTTTTTTTAGTTTTTTTAACGTCTTATTTCACTTTATCTTTTGGTTATTTTTTTTTATACGTAAATATCAACATATAATTATGTTTGGGGTTGATAACTGCACTTTTTGAAAAATACTTCCATGTGCTTTTTTTTAAGTTAAAATTACTGCTTCATGCTTATCCTAAATATATTCGTTTTTGATTAAATTTCAGTTCAGCAGTAAATAGTAAAAGCTGAATAATGAATACAGTGGGCAAATTCGAGCGCGCACCATTGGCGTAGCTAACGAAGGGACTCTTGCACGCGAAGGGAGCCAGTACGCAGAGATATATTATCGCGGACGGTGCCGTTCCGGTGCTAGATACGAAGAAGTTTTTAAGATGGTTTTTGTAGATTATGACCCGACTTCAATAAATTATCTCTATGTGACTAAATGCACGCGGGAAATTACCATCTCTAGGCATATATAGATGATTTGAATTTCTTTAAAATTCATTAAATTTTATTTTAAACAAAATGCTTATAAAAGATTTTTTTTTAAATTGAAATTATCATGTTTTTGAAAATCATTGTTACACATCAAACTCCCTAAAACCTCCACGCGTTTTGCCATCCTATTAATAAACGCACCATAGACTCTACGAATCGTTGCTGGTACATTTATTTAATTCACCACGTCCAGCAATCGTGCTTTCAGTACGCGGAAAATCATCTGGATAAGCTTTTTGGTTTTAAAACAGCTCACAAGAAAAGATCCATCAGTGTAAGTTCAGGAGATCTAACAGGAAAATTAATTAAAACAAATTTTTCCATCCATCTTTCTCAGAGGTGATTTGTCAATCACACCAGTGTACCAGTAGTGAGGAATGAGCTTTCCATTTCTGGATCCAAAGTGCCAAGAAATGGCAACAGAAAATTCTTACCAAAGACGCAGATAAACATGTTGATTCAAATTTTCATCAATGAAATGTGGACCAGCGGTTTCATAATTAAAAAAATTCCACACCAAACATTCACTTTTTAAAAATGTTGCCTTCGTTTGTTATTTGCAAGATTATTTTCACCAACCCACAGACAAAAGTCCAATTCATCCAAGAGCCCGTTACATAATTCAAACTGAGCAGCATATTTGAAAGTTATATCCCAATTCCAAGTCAAGAACCACCATCTCTGTGTAGTCCTTTGCGTAATTAATTTATTAATTTGTTTAATCATATTTTATTGGCCCCATCGAACCAATCCGTTTTGGGTGAAAAATTAAAAAAATAAGTTCGATTTATGTTTATATTTTTTACTTAATTTAAGAGTATCATCAGCGTAGTGATTGTTTGTTGTTTGATTGGGGCTACTGTGCCTGTCACAATACGATAAAATGTCTTCCTCTTCAAAACGCTCGTAAGAATCGCAAGACTGGTACTGATTGTCACTTAAGGGCGAAGCCTGAAGATGAGCTACTCTAAAATATAACTTAATATAGCTCACAGTAACAATACGTACCGGCGAAGAAATTTCAGCAATTAGAAATCCTTTAACACCAAGAACTACTTATCTGGGAAAGTATGGCAGACGTGTTCTTTCGATCAAAAAATATTTCTTTGCAACAAAATGTTAAATCTAACAAAAAGAACTATTCCATCCAAAAATCTGGTTTTTCAATGTGAGAAAATTTTTTTTATAATTGGAAGAAAATAAACTTTCGTGTAAAGAAATAATGGATCTTGTTTCAAATCTACGAGTTTTTTTTTCGAATTAACGATATATTCTTTTAAAGAAACCAATTGTGCTTTGAATTAAAGGAATAAATCGAAAGGAAAAATTTATTTCGTTAGAAACGCATATTTTTTCGAATAGTCTTGAAACAAAGAAATATGCTTGAAAAAATTAATTTCTTCGGTTTAAAGAATCCTTTCTATCAATGCGGAGGCCTAAATGGGATAATTGCAACAATTACTTTCACTATTATTTAAAGCAAGATCTGTGTACGGAGCGTTACTATTTCTCTATTTAAATATCCTATTAAAAGGCAAAGGAATATTCAAAACAAATTAATGCGCGCTTCATTTACATCTCACAAACTGGAGCCATAAAATCGCCATAAAATTGCTAGATTTGCAATTTCTTTCTTAGCGTGAACACGTTAGATTAACTCTTCTTTTTAATGTCTTAATCTTAACCGAAATTAGAATTAGAAATTCCACTTTTATTCCATTATTTACCATAATATCTACTCCGACAGAAGGAAAGTGGAAACGGCAATACATCCGCCGCCTATTGATTGATGGTAATTAATTCGGATATGAATATATTTGAAAAGTAAAATAGGTTAACCTCGGTGATATTAGAATATTCAAATAGATCCATTCCAATTTGTCCAGTTTAATTACCTAATCGAACGTATTGCTCGGATCGGCGAGAACTTTCTTCGATAATTGTGTGTGAAGCTATCAATAGAACAATGTATGGGAAATTACGAACGTAGAAGCAAATACATTAATTGGCGTACAATTCTTATGTAGCCTTACTGCAAGATGTATGCCATCGCAAGTTGCAAAGTGGAACCCGTTGATTTTTTATGGGGGTCTATCGGTTTTGCTTTTAGCGATAAGAGAAACTGACGCTACATATATCATTTTTTTTATAATTTATTAAATCGAGATCAATTCTATTTAACATTCCGTTTTCACAAATAAAAGGAATAACCGAGAATAAGAGTATTTACGGAAGTTTCTATAAATTCTAGGTTAAGATTACGACTTATTACTCCTATTAATAGGCGAGAATTAATTATTGTGGGGCGTTCGGTTAGAGAATACCAGGTTGTTAGTTCTTCCATATCATTAAACTTGCATTTAAAATTGTTGTTAAAATAAGAAGTTGAGTCAATGATTTATTCCATTAACTTGATATTTCACTATAGGCTATAGCGTTTGGTTTTGGTTAAATTATTACAGAGATTTTATGGTTTTTCGCAATTTTTAACTCGTATAATTCTTACAACTGCAATATTTGAGGAATCACTTTTACACATCACTTAATTATTGAATAAGAATTTGCATTTAACTAGCGCAACCAAAACTGGTTGATAACATAGGAGGAGGTACATTGCAAAATGCAGATTTGGACATAATTAAAAAAAAAAATTATTTCTCTTCGTGTTCTTTGTGGAAACTTCCAGTTGTAGCTGAAAATTAACTTAAAACTGAAGTTTCCGCAGGAACATTCAGTTAAAACTGAAATGTCCTCAGGAAAATTACTTTTTCCCGGAGATTTTTTCCTGAGAAAAGAAGATACGCCCGAGCAGTTATTTCTGCAGATCTCTTGCTTTTTGTGGTCTGGAAAAAAAATTATTTCTAACCAGAGGACCAGAATGAGAGCATTTTTTTTTGGTATTCGATGATCAGGAAGTGATTGGTGCTTGCGCAATATATTCTATCGTAAATGTTAAGGGCAAGGGATCTATATTGTGGAATAACAACTAACGATATTGCACGATACAAGAAAGCAGCAAATTCCCTTTTCAATGGACAACTAACCTGAAAAGCATTTAGAATTTAGATTTGTAATCGCAGAATACTGGCTGAATTCATAAATTTCCTCGAATCCATCACCATTAATTGCAAATCATTCGAAGCTACAGACGCGAATCTGCGAAATGCGTTTTTTACAATTTTACTCTTATTCGAGAGATGTCCCCTAGCTTAGATAGATTATTATCCTGTCCCACTGCGACTTTTCCAGATCTATTGTGGTTCCTCTCTCATTAGATCAATTATATTGACTTTGCTTTCTTAACTAGATTTGATCCCTCTGTATAGATTTCGGCTTTTGGCCATTTCTGAGAGCCACCTAGAAGAATCTACATGCTGTTTCCTCTGTCAAGCCCGGATTACACATGTGCTTCTTGAACGCACAGTATCCTGTTAGCAGGCCCATTATTGTTCTAGCAGACTTTTTGTCTCTGCTTAGTAGTTCCGCTATAAATGTCCAAACAGAAATTGCTTATCCTGTCTCTGACCTGGAATGACCTTCCACCAGTCTTGAGATTTCTTAACTTTCCATTGTTTAGTGGTTGCGTAATTGTTCAATACTGCGTGTTGGGATTCAAAATAATCAATGAACATTTAAGTAATTACACAATAGCACTTGGAGGAAGCATTAATAATAAACACTGGCCATGGAAGCCTTTAATTTAACTTTCGTCGTAGCACTTTTCACTTAACTAAGGTCATAACGGCGCAAAATATGGATTTACCATTACGTGGTCTTCAATTTCTGCGTATTCCTTAATTATGGCTTAGTTTTCATTGAAAAAGGTGCAAAATCGCGAATTATTGCATCTAGAAAGAATGTAACTTGAGCACGGTTTGATCAATTACATTTATTAAACCAAAAAATTGTTTATTACAAAAAAATACATCGCTGGCACTGAACTTATTCATTTAGTCATCCCTGGCAAAGCAAAATTCAGCGCAGGATTCAAACTTAATTGCAACAGTTAATTTATTCTGCAATAAAACAAAGGACGAATCGGATTTAAATTGTTTCACCTCTCGATCCATCAAATTTAATGACAATGACCTCTGTCTCGATAACCCTACACGTACGTACATCCGAAACAATGGCGCATACCCTAGCATTAATTGTCGCAGGTTGAAATGCCTCTATTTAATTAGATGATAAACATTATTGAATAATGTATGCGGAGGTTGTAGAGCTTTTACTACCGACGTACATATGTAGTAATGTGACAGTGACTGGTTCCGAGGTCGATGGCAAAATATAGGGGTGACACACCGGATACAGGTGCAATACCAAAGGAAATGGAACTCGCATATGGAAACAAGATTTTACGGGAAATAGGTTGAAATTCGGAACAAAGAGGTTAAATTCATATCGGTAGAGACAAAGAAGTCGCCGGATCGTTTTTAAACGTAAATTGCTACTCCGGTGATTCTCATTATTGATTTTATTCTATATTTCTCGCAACGTTAAACGGCTATCGGGAGGAAGAAATTACGACTTACACTGCCGTTCATAGAAGTTCGGTCGGTTGGAAAAAACATGAAAAGGTTACAGAAACAAACGAAACTAAAAACAAAATGCGATTTTATTGTATGTACAGGTAAAAAAGACAAAAATAAATAAGTAAAAAGTTATTCTGAACGTTATATTTTTTTTTTCATCGAAAAAACTTCCTTCGCTGTTAGTCACCGCTCGAACTATTTCTAGGCATTCTTTCGATAAGTTTTGTTAAAACGGATTGTGGAATATTAATCCGTTCATGTTGCAGAATATTCCGTAAATGTTCTTGTGAAGTTGGGCGTATTTTTCGGATCCTTCTGTCCAGTTCATCTCGCAACAACTCTGTAGGGTTCAAATCTGGGCTTTGTGAGGGCCATGTCATTACTTCCAGGGTGTGCTGCTCTTCTTGCTCCTTTAGATAGTTCTTACACGCTAACGCAGTGTGTTTTGGGTCGTTGTCATGCATGAATCCTGATGGCACTGCATGACTCTGGAGTATTGCAAAATAATTTTCCTTCCTCATTACACCCTGCACTCTGCATAAATCTCCCGTCCCAGCAAAGGAGAAACATCCCCACACTAACACAGAACTACGCCCTTGCCTCACTGTTGTCACAATGCAGTCCGGGATCATTTTTTCGGTTTTAGATCTTCGGACATAAACTCGTCGATTTTGCCCAAAAACCTCAAACTTTGACTCGTCACTCCAAAGCACGTGTTTCCAATCATCTAACGACCAATCTAGATGAAAACGGGCCCACTATAGCCGTTTTGCTCTGTTGCCCCGACGTAATAAAGGTTTTCGAATGGCAATGCGTCCATGAAGGTCCGCTTGTTAAAGTCGCCGAAACTTGTTCTTTACGGCCGCGATTGTCTTCGGCCGCTATTTGTGGCGCTGTTAATTTTCTATCGCGTTTGCTTAATAATACAATTCTCAAATCTTCAGCTTTTGTTGTTTTCCTAGATGCTCCGGGACGAACACGATTTTCTACAGTTCCAGTTGTCCGATATCGCTTTATGATGTCATTTACTGTTGAACTTCTCATATTTATTTTTTCAGCAATTTGTCGCCCCGAATATCCTTCTTCAAAAAGCGTAATAATGCGTGAACGTTTTTCTACGCTGGTAGGCTTGCCACGTGCTATTTTGAAGTAAATTTTCTTAAAACTTTCGCGCAAAAACGACAGATGCACACCAACACACGTTTAACAGTAAAACGAAGCAAATTAATATCTTTACGCCCGTGATAAATAAACAAGAATGATACTGCGGTACATTTCCTAAATGTATTGTTCGTTAATAATCCCCAAACGACCCGTTTCGAAAGATCAGCACTTCCGAGAAATTCTTGGAATGATAATAAAAGGGACTTTATTGTGGTTGTCGCAATATTTCGACTTTACATAATAATTTATGGCTTTAATCCCTTCGAAAAGAGTGTATGCTTAATATTTTTCTAATTTTATGTATTAATAATTGTATACAGTGTGATATAATAGATTTTTATTGTATGACCGAACTTCACTGAACGGCAGTGTACATTACCCCAAATTACGCAAACTGTTGCTTTATTCATTCGGCAACACCTCCGTCCTCCATCTTAAGCGTTTCTCTTGCTGCGATCCGTTTCGAACGCATTTCGAGCGAAGTTATCGGCCAACATTGAGATCGTTTCGTTATGCACCTTCTAAACACTTTTCTCTTGATTTAAAGCTGCGATGTAGCAAATCGTCCCATTATATTTCTACTTTTTGTGTTAAACTGGATGTATAGAGATAATGATATCAATTGAACTTCATTAAAAGTAAAGCTACTTCCTTCATCAAAAGGAAAAAGGATACTAAAGTCTTGTACACGCTCGCGTCGGCCAAATGAAGGATTTGGTTTTACTATTTGCCACTTTCTTGAATTTGTAAAGCAATTATGCTATGCGGATAAACCCATGACTTCAAAAACTTTATTGGACTTATTACTCTATTCCAAGGTTTAGTACGTTCTATTCTAGAGCATGGTGCGGAGACCTTATTTTGCATTCCATTCGGATAATATCGAGATAGTCCGGAAAACGTTACATCCTGTCTATGAAGTTTTAAACCCAGAGTACGTTTAATTGAACTACATAAATTTGGATATAGACATTTACGTAACATTACACAAGGTCCCGATCTGCTTCGAAATATCTGAAGCACATATCCGACGCTTTCCATAGCACC
Organism: Oryctes borbonicus; assembly: GCA_902654985.2. NCBI lineage: Eukaryota > Metazoa > Arthropoda > Insecta > Coleoptera > Scarabaeidae > Oryctes > Oryctes borbonicus. The sequence goes on from LR736887.1 coordinate 2,100,959, forward strand.
CCATATGGGGAGAATTCCCTGTTAAAATTAACTGCATGGGAAATACACCTGCTCCCTAAATACAGCGACATGTTACTAGTTACCTCACAAACAATCTACCATCTCGATCAAGCTGTTGAATTTTTTTTAAGCAAATTAGATTTAAATTTTCCTTTTTTTTTGCTTTTGTTCGGTGCTGTAATGTTCATTTAAGTCTTCGTACACAATTAACACTTTAATCGCCACGTCTCATTTTTTTTCCGATTAGAGCGCCGTCTAGCTTGCATCACATATTGAAAAGTTTTCAAGGTCCTGTTAGCTTCTCGTTGTTTGTACCTTTTTGCATTCTTTAACTAATACGTATGGCCTCTTGTACCCAATTTCTGCATTTGTATCGCGGCGATTAAAATGTTGTTCATCAGATATACAATAGAAATAATAGTAATAGCTATAACTGTAAAGCTTATACACCCCGTTGGGCCGCCACCACAAAAAGAAAAACAAAAGCAACATATCCAACAGTTCTGTTCCTTCAACTAGTGAAAGATTATTACTTTAGAAATTGCCAATATCGTATCGTAACGCAAAAAATAAAGCATGAAGCGCCTTAAAAGGTGTTAATTTGCAGATTATTGAAAACTAGCTTCACGGTGTACTGTTAAATTGGTAACTCCCTTCGCATTGCATATAACCAATTAGATAGGTGGATGGCACCGATAAATAGATACATGATGGTGTGGCGTTGATGAAGTTATTAGTTCCGTAACGAATTGCTTGACAAGGTTTTTATAAGCGACAAATGCGGAAGTTATAGATGATTGCATTTTTGAAGGATTAGTAACTTTAACACGGTTTCTTGTTAAAGCTATTAAAAGATGAAGAATTGTTAAAAGACATAAACACTTAAAAACATTCGTTTGCGATGTTTGAGCCTCTTCAATGATTTTCCAATTTTTTTCTTATTGGGCGAAGAGCTTTCCGTAACAAAAGAAATAGTCTTTATTAAAGTCGGTTAAACCAGCGCAGACCAACCGGAGATACGAACTAATAGGTTCTTCTTGGCAATTAAATTTCGAGAACATGAATCTAGAAACTAAATTTTATGCGCACTGATTGTTTAAAGAATTATATACAATTTTGGTGGCACGTCGAGAACGGTAAACACCATCTACATGTTACACACTTTGAGCATAAGGTTGGTCATTAGCTGTGCAGATTTGCAAGTAATAAGCTCTTACGTTTGCCGAGATTACCTTACGTAGTACGTACTACAACACTGTTGAATGCGTAGAATTTTCTTATGCAAAATAAAACGTGAAGCATTGCAACTACCCAACGTGCCATGACTTCAACCGGCAAGTGAGCATAGTTTCAAACAATTGAAAGAAAATAATATTGTTTATGTGAAATTTCATTTGTTAATAAAAGAAATCAAAATAAGAAAACGATGTGGTCTTGCGTTTAAAATTTAATTGTATTGATTGCTGTATATGGCTATTTACACATCCACGCACTTACATTATTTCCGTGTTAATTAACTCAATATACCGGGTTAGTCAAAATTATATTAACACGCAAATGGCAGAAGCAATTTATTAACTTTACATGTGTATGTAAAGTACATCGAAAGTGTGAAATGATACGCTGGGATCTCAACCTGTTCGCCATCACGTTCAACACATATCAACCAATGATCAACAGCAGCATTTAAAGCCCGTACACACATTTCAGAAGGGCTGGATGGTAATAACACGTCCCGTATGCGGTCCTTTAGGTCGTTGATGTCGCGAACTTGCGCGCTCCTTTACCATACCCCATAACCAGAAATCACATGGTGTTAAGTCAGAGGATCGTGGAGGCCAGCGCAATGGTTCCTCACGACCCTGGAAATGTCTCCTCGCGAGAGGCTCGAACGGAACAGGCCCAGTGCGGGGGAGCGCTATTTTGTTGGAAATACCCTGCACGACGGATTTGTAGTGGTAGTTCATCAATGGTGTGCCGCTGCAACATTATCGTTAAGTAGACGTCAGAAGTCACTATTCCAGTCATTATTCCAGCGGCGGTCACATCGCACTAAACATTCAGTTTTGGGGAATCACGTTTACGCTCCCGAGTGACTTGTCCGCTTATTTGGAAAGTCCCTTCATGTTTTCGAATGTCCCTCTTGCTGGACATTCGTCATTTCAGTTCATTCCACCCGCTTACGTCTCTGCGCCAACGTTAAAGCTTGAGCGTTTTTTGAAGAATTCTTGCTTCCAAACTGCATCGTATGCTTGATGTCGAAGGACTCTGCAGGACGGCTTGCTGCACAACAGCACATCTTCCTGATCTTGGACGTCCTGCAATGCCTCGATAGTTGCTAGCTACCGATCCAGTATCCACAAACTTCTTGTAGATAGATGCGATAAACTGTTAAACGGCTTGGTGGGTCATATGGAAATATGCGCTGTCGAAATATTTCACGGACAAGAGTCGGAAAACCATACGCTGGGCCCTAAGTTTTCCGCTTCTCCTGCGTTTTAAGCCTTGTATTAACTACGAGCTTTTTTGGAAAAACTTGCAATTTTCTTGAAAAAGCTTAATTTTATTTGTATAATTGTGTGGAAGGACAATAAAAGAAAAAGGAGAAGTTGCTGTTCTCATAGTCGGTTATCGTTTTCAGCCATTTTCTCTCCAAACAGCACAGTTTTTACGATGTTTCAGCGTTCGCTTGAAATTTTACATATACTTATTATTAAAGATATCCCACTCTCAATTTTATTCACAATATCCACCGTGCGACCATAATTAAAAGATATATGTCAATTTCACCGGATAATTCTTGCGTATGAAAGGCAATAAAAGGAAAAGAAGCGTGTTTACTTCGACAAGTCGTTAAATGCAGCAATTTGAAGACCTCCACATCTTCATCTAACAACGCACGTATTCAAAGCAGCAGTAGCAGTTGTATAAAGAGTAATACACACCTCTACCCGCAAGTGGAGTGGAATCGTTCGTATTACGCCTTGACAGCGAAAGCAAGAGACAGAGACTTCGACCGAAATGGGGTCAAGTGCGTGTATTTTTCTTTCTATTTCGGTATTATCCGGAAATCCAGGCGCGATTGACTAATTTAAGAAATTTAAGAGGTATTTAGATGATTACTCGTAAATACGCGAATTACTTCGAAAGAATAGAATGTTTCCTGGAAGCGTGCAATTTAATTCGGAATATTTTACGTAATTAAAACCAATTTGCAAAAAAGGTATCGGATCAGATTTTATTAATTGTTCAACCATCGTTTCAACGCCAATAAATTTATGAGAGGTAGACTATTTTGCAATCCGAAACTTATACACCTCGTTGGGCCGTCACCACAGTAAGAAAAAATCATGCATAGCTGAAATGATCAAGAGACTTCGGTGGATTTCTTTATGCTCTGCATCTGATAATCACGACAGTCTACCGGCCAAATTAAAAAACGCTGTAATTTGATGACAGCTTTGATCTTCAGCTCTTCTTCCTAGTTTAAATAAATGGTATTTATGGCCGCATTACATATAAAAAAATCGTGCTAGTAGTACTATTTTTGGTGTCTTTGGCGAAGCTGATGTAAGTGTTTTTGGCTTGATTTTGTCTTGGTATGCTTTGTTAGTGCGAGGCCCTTTGATCATTCTCCTATTTTTTTGATTTCCTATTTTATGTGGTTCTTTTGTAAACCACAGGTTGAGGTTAAAACCAATAAAAGCATATTCGCTACTTCTATCAAGCTATTCATTTTCTTTGATTCGTTGATCACTTGGAACACACTGTAAAATAACCTAATTATTGAGTCCCAATTTCTTAAGATTATGTAAATAATAGTGTATCAAGTAAGATTCATGGATATGAGTAAATATATTTATGGCTGCGCCTCGCAACCTTTTCCCGAAGTTCTTCGTGGCGCACAAGTTTAAAGCGGAATCCCCTAAGCATTCTTCTTCCGACTTCTATTCTCGAACCTTCCGTATACAACGCCAGGGATCCCCTTTTGCATTGAGACTCACTAGATGAATAAGTGATCATTATTGTTGCATATGACCAGAAGATTTTGGGTTTGATACCCTCGCTGAAGCTAACAATTCTTCTTTATATGGAAGCCGATTTTACACAGATAGAAACGAATGTGATCCTTTGCGGATTTATGGCCAAGCTAAGATTTTGATACCATTTATACGTCTTATCAGGAGCTGTTTTTCACGGATCCAGATAATAATAACATAAGTTATGTACGAGACCATCTGTAACAAGACACTAGCGTAGGTGATAGGACCTCTCTTTGGGGACAGCCTCTGTTGACTCTAATTGTAATCATTTCGGATCATGACGGCAAATTATTGTCAATTCAAAGCAATTGACGAGCAAAAAGTGAGCAAAATTGAGAGCAAAATGACACATTAAGAACATCGCCACAAATAGGAAAAATGCTCAGCTGCCTAAAATTTAATGCTAAATACAATAATACGGCATATGCATACTTATTATCGAGAAACGAGACCAAGAAGTAACTTTTTCCTCCGCCACTCACGTCGTCGTTGATGTGAGGTTGATTTATGTTGCGCGGAAATTGCATGCCCGCGCGTGATCATTCGATACTACACGGAAACTTTAGCCAGGCCTCTCTTGAATGTCCATCACGAGATAACCCACTTACGGTTTCATTGAATATCTGCAGTGGAACGTGCCTGGCGGCAGTTTTACTTTTCTTTTTGCTGCCGTTAAACTACAGAAACGTGAAAATTTTAGGGGATCGGTATTGATCAAATTGTACGTCCGTTTAAGTACGTTAAGTTGATCAGTTTTAAATGCTGGAAGAATCTTATAAAGAGACAAGATCTATTAAGTAGATATACAAGTTGACGCGAATATCTATATTAGAAAAGATTATTTTGAGTTAAAGAAACGAAGGCGCTCAATTATCTTGAAAACTAGACTAGACAAGTTTGGGGAATGTGAAAAGTGCATTAAAGAGGGGCATCCATAAACACAATAATATACAGGATGTTTTGAAACTTAGCTCGTACCGTTCGCAGCGGAAACTTAACACCTTGTTTACTTGAGTATAATTTTATATTGTGCACAACATGCATCCAAACAATTTTTATTTGAAAACTTAACTGCTCAGGGAAGAAATTATCTTCCGCCCAAGCGCTGGATGGAGACATGGATTTGCATGAAAATACGGTCAAAAATTGGCAAATATTGCAACACGCTCTACTCAACAAAGCAATCTCCACATGACGTGTTAATTTGCAAGGTCAACCTCAAATGAAGGTCATACACTCGACATTGAGAAAGTGAAACATTGAAGCA
>LR736887.1:2112830-2124423 GCA_902654985.2 Oryctes borbonicus
AGATGCTTTCACTAGATTTTGTGCTTATATATTTTGCTAGTACAAGGACTTTTCCTCCCATTTTCTAATTTTCTGGTTTAGGTGGCTCTAATCATTAATGGCAGATAAGATATTTGCATAGAATATGCTCTGTCGTTTCCACATCATCTTGGCATAGGCGACGATAGTTAAGGTCTACATGATCTATCAATAAGCTTGCTAGTTTTCTAAGATTCCCTTTGCTGATACCACCATCTTTTCTGCTTTCGGCGTAAATGCCTTCACCCTGGTATATTTTGCCAATACGAGGGCTGATTTTTCTCCTATTACCCAATTTCTTGTTGAAAGCTCTTTGTAAACCATAGTACTGGTTTAGTCCAAAGAAGCTCTCGGTAACAATGTGATATCAACGAAATTCAAAATCCTTGCCTTCGTCGACATTCCATTTTCTAATTGTCTCTAATAGCAGTTCCTCTTCATCAATGATTTGAGACTGTTCTTAGGATTGTTAATACTGAAGGCACTTTTAAAAAAAAAGCTTCTATCTGCCGAAGAAAGTGTCCATTCAAAGAAAATAAACAGACAATTAAAACATGGGGATTAATTTCGTTATTATCCTTCGTTGCAACTAAATCATCTTAATAATCTTAGGTACCTTGATGTACAAATTAAGAGGAGTAGATCCTGACGGCGACACCTTAAGCTTTGGCGTAAGAACACAAACGGGTAGCGACGTCATTAGAATCGAAAACACATCATCCACCGAAGCCAACGTATACCTCAATCACGAACTCGACAGGGAGGTAGTTCCATTCAAACACATTTAACATTTAAAATTCACCACTAACGCTGAAATTTTTTTCAGGCGAAAGATGAGTACGCTCTAGTCCTTACTCTAACCGATGGGCGCCTTGGGTTCGGAAACTACATCACCCAAAGCCTCTTAATATTGGTAGAAGATGTAAACGACAACGTACCGATTTTTAAACCTTTCCAACCATCTATAACGTTAAGAGAAGACGCTTCAGCTGGCGTAATAAGTACTCTGGAAGCTACGGATGCGGACGAAGGGGCTTATGGACAAGTGATCTATCAATTGCAGCAAATGGATACTCAAGAGCCCTTATTTGGGATCAATACGAACATGGGGAAAGCTGTTATAAGATTAATAGGCAAATTGGATTATGAGAAGCAAACGCTGCATCAATTAAAAATTCTAGCTGTGGACAGAGCAAAACAAGGGAGGATTAATACTGGCACGGCTGCGATTTTAATCAAAGTGGAAGATGTGGAAGATCAACCGCCGGAATTTGTAAGAGTGCAACCTGTCGTAAGGATAACGGAAGATGCTCCTATCGGAACGCAGATTATTCAAGGTAACCCTATCAATTCATATCTGTAAAGTGATTAATAAATGTTCTTATTACAGTTAAGGCAATCGATGGTGATAGAGGCATAAATAATCCTATTTCTTATTCGATTTCCACCAATTCCATATTAAACGAACCCAGTTCGTTTGGCATAGAAAATTCGTCTGGCGTGATCGCAACGAAGCGATTACTCGACAGAGAAGCCATCTCGGCAAGTTCAGCCGCTTACATCTTACAAATTACAGTACGAAGCTCAATTAAAAATTATTTCAATCAAACGGAAATAAAATTAATTCTTTCAGGCAACTGAAATCGGCAGCAGCATATTTCCCGCGCCGAGTTCTCAAACTGAAGTCACCATCATGATAACCGACGTAAACGACGAGACTCCCACATTTCGAAGCAAAAATTACGAATGCGAAATCGCCGAAAACGCTGCTGTTAACACGCCAGTTACTTTCCTCGCCAGAAGCATTCCAGAAGTCTTCGATCATGATCAAGTAATGCACTTCGTGTTTAAATTTAAATCCTAACCCGCTTACATTCATTTTAATAGGGCAATAATGGTACGTTTAACTTATTCCTGAAAGGGGCCGAAGATATGTTGGAAATAACACCGGTACAAGCCATAAACGAAGCAACGTTCCTTATACGCGTAAAAAATTCCAGCAAATTAGATTACGAACAGATAAGGTCCATGAATTTTTCGATAATAGCCAAAGAGGTAGTAAATTTGAAGCCAAAGTACAGCGAAGCGCAAGTAAGGCTGCATATTCTGGATAGAAATGATAATTTTCCGGAATTCATCAAAAATGTTTATGACGTCTGGATACCAGAAAATTGCCAAGTTGGTACGACTGTGGCTTGGGTCCAAGCTTTGGACGATGATTCGGGAAATTTTGGTACCAAAGGTATCAGGTACACGAATTTATCCGGGGGATCGGAACATTTGTAAGTATGCGGTAATAACAAATGAAGACAATTGTAGAATAAAGCAAATTGGATATTTAGTCCTTTCATTTTAGATTGTATTTGCATCCAATTACCGGGGTGATTACTGTGAAGGCAGCGGGTGGGCCAAATTGGGATAGGGAGCTCGTCCAAAGGCATTACTTGACGGTAGAAGCTAGAGATGATCTGGGTCAAGGCAATCGAAACACTGTCCAATTAGTTTTAAACATTGAAGATGTTAACGATAATCCCCCAATATTTCTGCAGAAGTTCTACGAAGCGCGACTTGTGGAAAATAATGCTGATTTCGAAAGCCCCTTGAGGGTCGAAGCTAGAGACGCTGATTTAAACGGTAATAAATTTCAATTTTAACTGATGCCTTCTCTAGATCCTCCACCGCGGCTTACATTTCAGGTACTGATAACAGCAAAATTGTTTACACGTTACACGGAGAAATGGCTAAAAATTTTACTATCCATCGAATTGATGGGATTATAACGCCCAATGACGTGTTAGATTTCGAAAAGATACCAGGCCCAATCGAAGAAAACGTAAGGCAACTGAAGCTGATAGTCAGAGCCAATGATATGGGTATCCCTACGCTGTTCAGTGACGTATCACTAATCATTTATGTTCAAGACATTAACGATCACGCGCCTATCTTTGAAAATTTGTTTTACAACGTTTCGATACCTGAAAATACATCATCGGGAACACCTATCCTGCAGGTATATTCATCGAACCAATTTATACAGAATAAAAGGCAGTTGTTATACGCTTTAGGTAAAAGCTATTGATTTAGATGGTTCTTACCCAAATAACCAAATCATCTACAGAATCAAAAACGGCGCGTCTAATTCGTTCGTAATAGATTCGGAAACGGGAGCGATATCCGTCGCGCGAGGCGCTAATCTAGATCCGGATCTAATGCAAACTAGAAGAACCGCGTACGTCTTATCGGTGATGGCCCTAGATGGTGCTCCTGGTAACCAACAACGCCACGCCTATTCTACGGTAAATATCACAGTAATGGACATCAATAACAAACTTCCGATTTTCCCGGATCAAGGAAGGATATCAATCATGGAGAATACGATGGTACTTTTAACCGTTAGCAATTGTTTAGTGATAACATATAAGGAATTCTTATTTACCGTTACAGGTTGGTACATTGATAACAAGATTTAACGCGAGCGATTTGGATTCAACCGCTATCATTCGCTACGCTTTGGATGCTAATCTGTGCGAAGCCAAGAATGAAAGAGGAATACCGTTAAAGCCGATAGATTTCAACTGCAGCGCGTATTTTCTATTGGATCAATTTGATGGGACGTTGAGGGTAGCTAAAGTAATAGATAGGGAAGTCGCGGAAATAATAAAATTGGTTATTAGAGCAGAAGATGTAGCTTCAGACACTGGACCGCAGATAGCTACAGGTAATAAGCACTTTTGATAGGATTTCCACAAGAATTCTTTATTATCTTAATTTTTAGCTAACCTCATAATTGATGTAGAGGACGCCAATGACAATAACCCGAAATTTCGCGAACCCTACTATAAATTTTCAATTACCGAAAACAGCAAGAGTGGTACTCTGGTTGGAAGTGTTACTGCGGATGATTTAGATAAGAATAGAACCATAACCTATGTCTTGGAAGGATATCCGGAAACTTTAAAGCTGATCCATCTAGACAATACCACGGGTGACGTCTTCGTATTCAACAAAATTGACCACGAAGTATATAATTGGCTCAACATGACGGTAAAAAAAAAAGAAAACTTTTTCATTTCATAAACAACTGAATTACATACGTTAAAGGTAAAAGCTACTGATTCCGGCGTACCGTCTCGTTATTCAAGAACAGAAATGTACGTTCAAGTTTTGGACGAAAATGATAATAATCCGTATTTTTTACCCGACCCAAGAGTCTTGATGGTGCCTGAGAATACGGAAGTCGGTCAAAAAATTGCTGTTTTAGAAGCTAGAGATCCAGATTCTGGAGAATTTGGAAAAATCACTTATTTACTAGATAGAATCTCTTCAGAAGTAAGTTTTTACCAGATCCGAAGTCTTAATGGTTAAGCTGTTAAGAAGTCTCTAATCTTAAAGAAAATTTTTAATACTAGCAATGAGTTTTAGGGAAAATTTAACTTAGAACCTAATACGGGAATACTAAAAGTTGCTGAAGAACTCGATAGGGAGACGAAACAAACCTATTTGCTGGTAGTAGAAGCTTGGGACAATTACCAATACGGATTTAGCAGCGGTGAAAGTAGAAATGCCTTCAAACACATCAAGTAAGCTAAATAAAAACCGATTAAAATCAAAGAATATTGCTGTAAAGGCTTCCTTCTTAGCGTTACAATCCTCGATGTTAACGACAATCCTCCGCAGCTCCTACTTCCATCAGCATGCATCTCCATAACTGAATTCCACGAGCCGGGGCGTCCAATTACTGAAGTACATGCTAGCGACGCTGATGATCCCGAAACAGTTAACGGACAAGTATTTTCGTAAAATTTCCCCCAAATCATTACGTTGCAAATGAAATTATTTACAGATAATCATGGCTATAACGGCCGGGAACGAAAGGGAATTGTTCGCATTGCAACAGATCAACGAATGGACCGCGGAAATACGAGCTTTGCAGTCGCTCAGAGGAAAACATGGGAATTACTCGTTACAGCTTAGAGCGCAAGATTTAGGGACTCACAGCCATGCTACTGAAGGTCGATTGAATATTTGTGTTATTGATTACAACGATCATGCGCCGGTATTCGTTAGTCCACCCTATAATTCAACCCTACGTGTCCCCGAGGTACCTATTGCAGAATAATTGATCTTATTCGTCTCTACACCCTTCCGCCTTGCAGAATGCCACAGTCGGTAGCGCCTTGGTGCAGATAATAGCGACGGATGAAGATGTTGGTTCGAATGGATTAGTTCGATATCGATTGAAGACCGATCCAGCTGGTCATTGGAAAAATTTCAATTTACAACCGGTGTCTGGTATTTTAGAATTGAGACTGCCTCTCAACAGAGCCAAGCAAAAGATTTATGACGTGAGTAATATTTTTTTAAAAGTCTTTGATTATGGAAGAATTCTTTGCAGATTAGGATAGAAGCGTACGATTTAGGTGTACCAACGCCGCTTACTTCAGATTTAGATCTAACGGTTTACGTGAGCAACATAAACGACTATCAACCACAATTTTTGACCGACGAATTTGTCGTCAATTTTACTGGTATGACCATTAGAAAATTGATAAGACATGCGGAAATTATAGCTTTTATTCCAGAAAATAAATCTCCCGGATTTGAGCGGAAGAAACTTCCAGATACTGTAGATAGAGACGAGTTGGAATTCGATGGTCCTCCAACTCCAATTTGCTATTTCATCCTTAAAGGAAATGAAGAGAAGGATTTTCATTTAGATGCGGTAACCCACGAATTAACAGTAAGTCAAAATGTACCGCCTTACCAAAAAAATTGCATAAAATTCTTAGATCACCAGGATATTGGACAGAGAGCAAAAGAGCTCTTACATATTATTGGTGAAAGCTACAGAAGATTGTAGAAATCCGCCGAAAGTCAAAGAATCCTTTGACCCTACAGATGATACGTTGCTGAAAGTAATAATTAACATAGCAGATATTAATGATAATCCGCCACGATTTGCACGGAGAATTTTTACTGGCGGTGTCAGCACAGCAACGTCGTTTGGTACCAAATTCATGCAAGTGAAAGTAGTGATTTTGATTATTTCTCCATTGAGGTGAAACTAACTATTCCCTACTTTACAGGCAGAGGACTTAGATTACGGCGAAAACTCGATAATATCTTACTATTTAATCGGCCAGGTACAGATGACGCTTACAGAAGGTTTGGAGAATTTACAGAGACCTCCGTTTCTTGTGGAGAAAGACACGGGCGTCGTTAGATTAAATTTCGATCCGCAACAAGGCATGAAAGGTTACTTCGACTTCATGGTATGAACTCCACAATTCCCTTCTAACCTAAATTTCAAAAAAAAATATGAAAATTTTCAAGGTTTTAGCAAATGATACAGGTGGTTTGCAAGACGTCGCTAGAGTCTTCATCTATCTACTGAGGGAAGATCAAAGAGTGAGGTTTGTTTTGAGGCAGCAACCACAAGAATTGCGGGATCGAATAGAAAATTTCAGAGAGTAAGTTATTGGGGAATTTATCGAGAACGGTTGGCATTTCCGCTGAAGAATTTTAGGAAATGTCACGGGTTCCACTGTAAATGTAGATGAGTTTAGAGTGCACGTTAACCAAGATGGCAGTATAGATAAAACGAAGACAGACTTATATCTGCACCTGGTCGATAGACACGATCATTCGATTTTGGAGGTGGATGAAGTGCTAAAATTAATCGATCAAAATACTGAAAAATTAGACGCTTTATTCAAGGTAAGTTGGATAAAATTTGAAGCTAATTTTCGAAGGCAAAAAGAACGTTAATATTAGGAATTCAATGTGTTGGATACGCAAGCTGCTGGTCCTTTAGCCTTGGCTTCCATACAGACGACGGGACCTACATTTTGGCTTTCAGCTTCTTCGCTCTTCCTCTTGCTCCTATTGTTTTTGAGCTTAGCCTTGTGCATAAATCAAAGACAAACATACCAGAGGAAATTGAAGGCGGCCACCGCGACGGCATATGGTGAGATAATCCTAATTACGAATTTTTGTTCAAAATTACGTGTTAATACGCTTCTAGTTCGCGCAGATTCGGAGATAGGCGATAGGGGTCTCAGCGGTCTTAGCGGTAGGGTGCCTAATACCAACAAGCATAGCATGGAAGGTAGTAACCCGATCTGGCTAAGGGCTTACGAAAACGAATGGTACAAAAATGCCGATGAATACAGGTAAAATAAATATTTTGGCAAACTCTGTATATACGCTTCTCGCGTACATTTCATGTTTTATTTTTGCAGTCAAGGTTCTGAACGTGATTCACTTGACGAGAACGTGCTCAGTAACGGCGAGGATAATCAGTGTCATAACAACGACACGCATCATACCGCTAGCAATAACCAAAGATCGCAGAACGTGTACCAGACCGTGCCGCCACTGTTGCCGCCCAGAAAATTAGAAACTACCGAATTATGATTGACGGTTTGCCATTGGCTCGACGACGCAGGATAGATTTATTCGGAGTATTATTGTAGCGAAAATATCGAGAGTACACGCGTACTTAAAAGATTAACGCGAATATAAAATGGGCGTGTTAGATGAAAACAATCTGACGTGAGTGATAATGTAGGAAATTTTATAAATAAATATCGGTGCGTTTCGCAATTTCTCGAAGAATCTAGGATGATTGTCCGCGCAAAAATAAATGTCATTGAGATGTGCTTCATAAAACTGTTTTCCGTTGCATCTTATTTAAATTAATGTCTTCTTTGAAAGTGAAAACCTTTAATTTTAGAGATTTGCAGGCAGCTTAGGTAAATTTAGTCTTTAGGTTTTTAGTTCTTGGTCATTGCTTTAATTAGTTTACTGAATTTATTAGTTGCTGAAACAGCACGTGCGCTCGTTGTAAAACTCCATTATGAGCTGTATTGGACTGTACTAAAGATTCATACCCAATTACATAACAATTAGATATTTAAAGCCGTATATCTCAAAGGTAATATTAATTAATTATTATTATTATTAAATTAATAAATTATTAATATACATCTATTTGGAAAAAACAACGATTCCGTAGTGAGTTCATGAAATCAGTCACATACGGTACTTATTCCACCCAAAAGAATACAAACGTTCAACGCCCTTCTGATTACATTTACATTTAACAACATCCTTGTATCTTAAGCCCTACACAACCAGTACCTACACTGCCGTTCAGAGAAGTTCGGTCGGTTGGTGAAAAACATGAAAAGGTTACAGAAACAAACGAAACTAAAAACAAAATGCAATTTTATTGTACGTACAGGTAAAAAAGACAAAAATAAATAAATAAAAAGTCGGTTTTGCCCAAAAACCTCAAACTTTGACTCGTCACTCCAAAGCACGCGTTTCCAATCATCTAACGACCAATCTAGATGAGAACGGGCCCACTGTAGCCGTTTTGCTCTGTTGCCAAGACGTAATAAGGGTTTTCGAATGGCAATGCGCCCATGAAAGTCCGCTTAATAGCAGCGAACTAGACATTTACTTCGTTATTTTAAATAGAACAATTTTATCAGATTAACTTGCATAGATGCCTCTATCTAGACATTGTGTTAAAACATCTTCGAAATATGCAAGCTGTACACTGTTGTACAGTATTGAACATCAAATTTTGCCAAATTCCAGCTTCAGAAAAATATTCTTTTTAAATAGTAGCATATATTTTTTTCTGTGGCCACCCCCTCTTTGGGTATTGGTGTGGGTTCTGGTGTTGGTACTATTTGGTCACCATGAACAGACGATACAAACACTTGTTTTTAAAAACATTTTGAGCCCAAGTAACTATTCGCAGTCAAAGGAAATTCCATCGAAATAGCATCTGGTCATAATATAGTTTGGTTACCATGACAATAGTAAACAAAATATATTAACATTAACGAATATAATCTGTTGATTCAAAAATTAGGAAAGACGCCTTAGGCCTTGTATATAATTTATGTATTATGAAAAAGTGAAAGAAATGGTGTGCCTATTGATGTAGAAATTAAAAAAAAAATAAGTGTAATGCCAATACATTTTCTTACCGCAAAAGAACAATTGAATAAAAGTGAATACAGGCTCAATATGTTTCGTTTGCTGATGTCATGGTAACCTAACAGTACCAACACGAGAAACTACATAAATGCAATGCAGAATTCGTGCTTAATTTACTTTTTATTACATAAATCTAAGAAGCACGAAAACTTGTCGAGTTAAAAATAAATCTTGTGTTAATGATAAATAGAGCGTGCAAATTCGGGTGCGCACCATTGGCGTAGCTAACGAAGGGACTCTTGCATGCGAAGGGAGTCACTATGCAGAGATGTATTATCGCGAACGGTGCCGTTCCGGTGCTAGATACGAAAAAGATGGTTTTTGTAGGTTATGAACCGATCTCGATAAATTATCTCTATGTTACTGAATGAACACGGGAAATTTCCATCTCTAGGCATATGTGTAAAAAATAAAATGGAGAGTGTATGTAATTCTAATATGATTAAAAAGCTTTAAATTGCTTTTTCTGCGATAACCACTATGTATCCAAACTTATTTCCTTCTACAGCGGTTAAAAATAATTTTCGATTATAAAAATTTGGCGGATTTCCCCATCTATTTTCTGCTTACGAAATAGGCACTCGGAAGCTTTTCCGGCTGTATCAAAGCGTGAAGAAAAATCCACGACTGCAAATAACCATCAAATAATATTCAAAAAATTCCTAGAATCCAAAAAGAGAAGAAAAGAGGTAACATCTTCGTTAGGTTAAAATGCGGTAAAAGCAGTTTTATGTAGACCTTCGTAACTATCGCGTGTTCATTGTAAGATCTCATCATACACGCGCAGTTAGTTATTATATAAGTCTTCCTATTATTTTTAAATAACACCACGTACAACATTTCATCAGTATATAAAATAAAAATTTTTTTACCGCTAATAAACGCCTCATTATAACTACATACATTATTTATTCGTATAACATAATACATACATAAGTATCCTAGAAGGTTTAGGCAATCGTATTTGAAATAATCACATCTGCTATGTTAACCAGCCAAAGACAACGAGTATTTCGAACGTATGCGTTGATTATTACACTTGCGTAAGTATTAAAATATATTTTTTTAAATTTTTATTGAACAAATGGATCTTTTAAGATTAAAACGCGTAACCGTATTTTGTCATGTGTTCCGCAAAAGCACGTTACGTAATTCATCAAAATACATATGTACATAATTTTCATACAATTGTATTTATTAGATTATCATTTTTTTTTTAAGTAAACATGATTTTTAATTATGCATCTGTGTGTTTTTTTTTCTTACAAGGTTGTTTACATAAATTATCAAGTATTATCAGATACGTGTGGAGTTAATATAAATTATACCGAGTACGATAAATTGTGACGATAATTAATTATATACAGCGCTACATCACTGAAGGCGTGTTTATTATTGCATCAAATGGTTTATATAAACCTCTGATTCCTATATGTAATGTAGCGTATGTCTACATAGTATCATTAATTCCATTCAAACTTCAAAGAAATAATTTTATCTAAGATCTATATCGAGGAATGTAACGTAAATATTCTAGTACATAGATAACAGCCTTGGAAAGAGTTTAATTCAGAATTTTGAATTTTTGTCTAAATCAAAAATAAAGATTTCCTGAACACATCGTTCGGGGGCACCGCATTTTCCCGAATTTTCTTCGGAATCAGTGTACGCTACATGATTTAGAGCGGCCGTTGCGCTCAACCGATGGATCAGAATCCGATCAGGGTCACAAATTGGGTGATTGAAGAGTGACCAAACACACCCAAGAATTTTCAGCGAAATTCCCATTTTTTCCAGCCTTACGTATTGTGAATGTAATTAAAATAAAAAGTATAGCAGCCTCTAGTCGACGCCTGCTACGTTCTCCTAGTTTGAAGAACAATGCCGCTAGTCGTCTGCTTCGGTGTATCTTTCTTGCGAGGCGAAAGGACCAATTGCTTATATGTAATTCTTATATTTTTATTGGCTTAATCGGTTGCTCTCGAAATTAAACACAGTACGTAGATGTACAAAATATATTTATTAAATAATTCCCTTATATATAAATTCAAATACATAAATAGCATATTATATGGATTTCATAATTCGGTTCCGCAAAAACAGGCTATACAACTGACGGCTACCCAGACGCTCGCGTTATTTCGTGTACTTATTTGATGCACCACCTCTAGTATCTTGCTCCGAGCTGCTGTCCCCATGCATAAGCGGAAAAATCAGAAACCAACGATAGTGCGGGGTCTAAGCGCTGCGTGGCTCACAAGCGAAAGAGAGAAGGCAGGCAGTCGTGGTAGTTCGTACGTTCGACTTCCGACGAAGTTTCGATAACTTGTGTACGTTACCGGCGGTAACTGGCGGACATTCCTCACCTGGCGCTCGATCTGATACATAAATTAGCAGGAGCTTCATCAAACAGATATAATAAACGACTATTAAAGATATTTTTAATTAGAACATTGACGAATTTTAAATATTTGCGAACTTTGTAAGATATACGTATTTTTACATTGAATGCGCACACGTTAAAAGTTTATATAATGCTAAATATGGAATATATAAATTT
>LR736887.1:2132045-2149252 GCA_902654985.2 Oryctes borbonicus
TCATCACGTTGCACTTACACCTTTAATTATTTTCATCACTTTACACTTGCACTTTTAATTATTTTCTTCATGTTGCACATACACGTGTGTTAATTGTTTTCTCTTGATATATGGTGTATCCAACTTCTGAATTGTTACGCACTTAGAAAATAAAACACAACTTTACGCCCGGCACGAACTTATTCCAACCTGTACGATACAAGTAACCGAATAGAACTGATCCTACTTTTAATAACGATCTATTTTTTTGTACATATATAATAATGCATCAGTTTAGCAGGAAACATACGGCAAAAAAAGATTCCGTTTATTCAAAACACGTCAGGGATCGAACAAAAAATGCACACAGTTGAAGAATATAACTTGACAATGAATCCAATAACGTAATATTATGTAAACTATACGGATTATGATAATAATCAGCTGCGGTAACAATAATTAGTGATAATTAGCACCAACAATTAATAATAACAATAATTCTAAGACATTACATTACATTATACATAAAATAATATATATAGTGTAAATACTAAATAAAACAGAGCCAACAAGGGCAACTACATACATATATTGCTAGATTAAATAAACGTGCTTTAATTGTTAGTATAAATTGTTCTTATTTTAATTTTATTTTAAATAAATACAAGGATTTGGCTGTCTCAACATTTGTCTCTGTATATTATTAAAGTAAATGCTCAAAACTATTCCCATCTTCTGTTCCTTTTAGTCTTGCTCTCATTGCCTTTGAAAATTCTTCTAATCAATTTGCTCAAATTCATTTCTGATTCGATCTTGTAACTCTTGCATTTAACTTACCCTAAAGAAAAAATCTAATCAGACCATTTTTGGCTGTCCAGCGATTACTTGAAGGTATTTTCTAGTACGACGCCGTGATAATTAGCAGAAGTTCCATCTTGCTGGAGGAACATCGACTAAATTCATATCGTCCTAAATACTTTGAAGAATCTCCAAAATACCAGCCCTAATAAATTTAGATTGTGTTATTTTTCAATTAACGAGTGGCACAAGGTGGACGTCTTTCGTCTGCAAAAAGCAATTAGTGCTTGCACTGATCTGTACTTGTATTTTTTATATTTGAAATGTTCCTTTCTTTTTCTACGTAATACATTTCTTTGTTAATCAACAGTTCCTTTTCTCTATATATATATTTTTTTCCTATTTCCGACTATAAAACTTTAAAAATAATGCACAAATATGTTTTAAGATACATAAGATAAAAAAAAAAAACAAATAGAATAAAAATATTTAAAAATTAAAATTAATTGTGGACGGTTTTAAATGTTTTTTTGAATTTCGTTGTTTTCTAATATTAGCGTCGCTTATACAAAAAAAAATACATCGGAGGAGGGTACAAAAAAATTGATATTTCGTTGGGTTTGCTTCGTTTTTTAGAACAGTTTTGATTCGTGGAGGCATAAATCACGTGTTACCAGGCCCGGATGATGGCCTCGAAATTTTCCTAGATTAGAATTTTAAAACATTTGCAAACAATATAGCAGAATATACTTGTTTTTTTTTTTTGGCCTGCGGAATCAATGTGCCCATTTGCCAGCTGCAATTGTTAATTATCTGTTTTAGTAACTTACCAGTAATGTTCAACGTGGTGAAAAATAGAGAAAATTTGGAAATTAATGCTTTTCGGAAATTATTTGGATGAAATTCGGGAACGTTTCTAAGGCACTCCTCCGGCAATTTTAGAATTGATTTGAATTGATAAATGAAATTTTAGAAGACATTACAGCGAAAATCCTGTACATAAACGCTATGTATATGTGTTTTCAGTTATAATATCAGTTACTTCTGACTAATAAATACGACTCACACATATATTCCAATTCGAATTCTTCGAATTAACACATCGCAGCGTCATTTAATGCAATTGTTTAATCGCGTTTGCTATTGTTTTATTTTCACAGCCACTTTGTTTAAAATTACATTGATGTCGAATTACCAACGGATATTATGAATTTTAATGTAATTCTATGTAATAATGTAATTTTAATGTAATTTTTTGAAAATTTACCGCGAATTTCGATGAAGATTAACCGAATGATTGCTAGTGGACGAAATTTTACTTAAATATACCTGAGTCTTGTTACGGAAATGTTTTACATTAATTTAGAAGTTCCGCAAAAGATTAAATGAAATATAAAAGAAGTAATTGTCCGTTTTCCCCACTATTGTCGTTGGCTGGACTTAAATATTTTTCTACCACCGGCGCTCCAAAGATAATAGGCTAGAAAAACGAATTTTCTTTTAGAAATAAGTGGGGACAAACTCAAGTCACTAAATGATGGGGGCGGGAAGACGGCAACTGAATAAAAAATTTGATAACCGTTTAAAAATATTTCTATTGCAGTGACTTTTTCGAATCCGTTTAGTGACATTTTACTTGCGCGATATGGCAACGCTTTATCAACATTTAGATTAGGGACAGACTGTACGTGTAATCATTTAGTACAGTAACTATCAGCAAGAACTTCATGCCCAACCACCTACGTATTTTGCAACCAGCTTATCACGAAAGGGAATTTCATTATAAACTAGACGTTTCTTATATGGCTACAAAACAATTACTTTACGTTTGCAGAATTCTGTATTGTTTTATCTAATAAACCAGTAGCCACAGGCGCTTCGTCCATGTAAGTGAATGCTTTTAGCTTCAACAACAGAAGTGCCACAAACAAAGGTATCTCGCTGGGTTAATTTTACACGCGTAAAGCGAAGATAAATTGTTCGATCCTCCATGCTGAAAAAGAATAAATATTGTACGTATGTGACCGTTATAATTACCATCGTTATACTATTCTATCAACTCTTTCATTCAAAAGAAATAAACCAGCGATGAGATCTTCCTTTATTGTTAGGTTCTACGTACGTCCATTTGTTTCCATCGAAATGCCTTGGAAATGTTATTTTTCCTTTCGCGTGTTCGCCATCATAAACCGGAAATTCGTCTTCATTACCACCATAAATAAGGTTTGTGTACAATTTTGGTTTGTTGCGATTTCGCCGGCGTGGAAGCAGAGGGCGGAAAGAAGAGAATGATACGACGTGCAGTTTTACATTTATATAGGTTTTGTTTATTTGCTACGGATGGTGGTCTGCACCTTGTCAAGTATTTATAGCATCCATTTTTTCTTATGTCCTTTCATAATCGGGCGTAAATTAAGTTTATTAAGTATGAAAAGTATGAGCCACGCTCTGCTCCGCGCTTGTTTGTTCATCATTAAGCGATTTACGGGGGAAAATGTTTGATGAAATTCAATGAAGGTGAAGCTAATTTCTTTAAGCTGCAAAACAAAGTAGGATGGTTAATTGTTTCTCCGGCAGAAGCTTTAAAACGAACTTCAAATAATTTATAATTTATGAAAAGATGAATTCTGAAGATTGGTCTGTAGAAGAGATTTTTTATTAAGTTTTTGGAGTTTTCAGAATTTTTAATTTGTTAATAGCCTGAATTGGACGAACTGCATCTTCCAAGATAGGACCAACATTATTTTACAGAAGTTCCAAATAATTACGTAAAGTCAAATTTCCCGAAATTTCAAATGGACCCTATTATTCCAGCCCAAATTTTTTTTGGGGATCTTTGGGGATATTGGGGTTCGTACAAACACGTTATCTTCGGCCTATGCACGAGTATTTTGAACATTTGGTTCATTATTTAAACAAATGGATGAAATGAAATGCCGGTCATTGTTTTGCTTTTTTTTGCATAATTTTACAAAAAGTGTAGTGAAAATGGTGGCTTTTCAATTTTCCGACTATGATAAGGTGCATTATCAATTACAATGACGGCATTCTAGAGCAAATAGTTTAATATTTGGGACGACCATTGTTCAAAAACAGTAGCATTCATTTCTTCATGGTAATCTGATCTCTTTTTGCCTTCAAACAATAATAAACCATGTTCCACAAAACCATCAGAACTTCCAATGCGTGACAATATAAAGTGGCGCCCTTTCGCAGAGGGATTCTTTAATCCAATCGTAAGCCTTTCCACAAAGGCTTGTCTACGGCTATGAATATTTTTGTAGGTCCTCTTTGTACGGTAATGACCCCCTCATTCGCCCAAGTCTCCCCAATCTAAATAAAAAATTGACCTATTCTGAGATATTGTCGCCTCCATTCTACGATACATGCGTCAATATATTTTTTTTATATTTTCTTACTTGAAGTTCATTTCATCACAGATTCTCACAACAGAGACTAGACAGACGCGTGTTTTGTCGAATCTTGGGGAAACCAGTGGGCAACACGAACCCTTTCTTATGAGACGAATAGGCACGAGTCTATCTAGTCTCTGCTAATTTCGTCAAGCGCACGGAATGTGGCAAACATCACTATTATTTCTTACAGGCGGCAATCCTTTGTTCAGTTTTGGTGGCTCGTTTTCTCTAAAATATTGTGAACAGTCTGAGGAATAGACAGACTCATCAGAGGATTCCAATAAAAAGGCCGTCCAGTTAATTTTTTTGGGGGTCGTCGCTTTTCACGTGGTCTTATATTCTTTAACTACCCGATATATTGATGCCCTTGAAATTCCCACAAACATGAACCATATGTAAGAAGGAGAGGTTAACCTAACCTATTATTTCAAAAATCTATTTTATCATGTAAAGTTTCAAAAAAAGGCGAAGACCTTTTTCTGCGCACCTTCCCCACTCCACTATTACAACTGTGCTTTGGCTTCAGCAGTGCACTTCAGGATGTATCCATGTTTCATCTATTATTATTATTAATTGACGGTAAAGCTCCGATTTATTCGTTCAAATTGTCTCAATAGGACTTTGGGGATGTTCATTCGAATAAATTTTTTGATCCTGAGTGAGCAAGTTCCAATAGTTGGAGCACAACAGCGGTTAAATAACTATGAAGATAGAATTGCAAGGTGACATCATCATCATTAAGGGATCCGGGATCTTGAGTATTACAGTAAAAAATAGATTAAGCAAGGCTTTAATATTAGAAAATTTACAATAACGCTTCATAACAAAGTGCTAAAAGATAAATCGGTGTTATTGTTATACCAACGCCCGTTCGTGTGAAACAGCGAAAATAAAAAACAAACGTAAGTATCTGGAAAGTTATAAATAAGTGCATATTTTGCCCGACTACGTATCAAAAGAAATATGCTCCGAAAATATCTGCAAAAAAAAATCCCATTTTTCCACATCCTTTACGTCATTTTCGTATACGCGTATTTATTCCCCAACTTCCCTTTTACCTAAATTTATACGTCCTATCATTTCCGTTACTATTTTCGATGAGCGTTCGCATGCTGCGCATATTCGAGGTATGCGCGCAGCGTATTTTTTTTTTTTTTGTTGGCTTAGGTACTCTCGAGATGACACGTTACGATTGTTTTATTTCGATTCCCAAACACTTGCGTAAACATTCCCATCGCATCGTCTCGTGCTCGGTATGTAAATGGTGCTGGGAGACTCTTATGAATGTTGGACGAAGGCCAATTATGCGTTTCTTCTTTACCGAATAAGAAGTGTTAAGAGGGTGAAGAGTTCTTGTGTTGGTACAGGTCTTTGGAGAAATTACTACAAAGATTGTCTCTGTTCTCGGTTCAAGAGCTTTCTGTCGTTTTTTTTTTCCCCCTTGTAATTATTAGTAAATAAGTGAATAATTTAACAATCTTCCAAGTTTAACCAAATGTCTAAACACTAAAAGGCAGAAGAGGCAAAAGCAACACGCTCACGAGCATGGCTTTTGTTAAAAAATTAAATAATCTAGCTTAATTTTGATTTGTAAATATCTTCTAAAAGTTACTCTGAAAAAGCAAGAAATGTTTAAGTTGAAAAATTGCAGGCACCGCTCAAAACAACCTTTGTTAATATTCTAAAAATATTTCCAAAGTCACTAACATTTACTTTCTCCAGATATACACTACCGCTCATAGTTATTTAGGCACCCACGTTTTCTTACATTATTTTTACAATATTCTGTTTTTAAAAACCATTCTTCCACAAATGAATACTTATAATACGCAAAAATCTATTCGACAAAGCTATTTAAAATAAAGTATTACCTGAAATAGGATTATTGTCATGAAACCCCCATTAATATATGGTAAAAAAATATGGTAAAATAAATGGTGCTTATTATTCCTTTCCGCGTGCAATTAATAGAAAATGAATAAAAATTATTTCAACAATATACCACCTGATAACCAACAAAAAAGCTCACAAAACTCACAAAAAGCATCTCATTTACAATTTAGCGGGGCAATGTGAAAAAAAAAAAAAAAAGAAAATGCAGATTCTTCACATCAAACGCGAATGACACTAAAGTGACACACAGAGAAAGTATTCCATACGCGCTCTCGCATATACTTTTACGTTCTTGCTCCCGACGGCTGAAGCTTTGTTTGTTAGAAGAGCAGCTCAAACAAGATCGATTTTCATTCGTCAAAAACGAGAACAAGGAGATGATGTTTGCGCTGTGATGCCGAAAATGCTACGTTAAAATTTACTTTTATGTACGTTTATGTGTTTGAAAATGTTATGCCCTACAGTCCTTCGTCCTACGTAAAATGAGCGACCTATAAACCTGTAGAATGAGAACAAAAATAAATGAAATTTACAACATTTCTTGTATTCCTCTTCATTCTCATGCGGTAATAAAAATATGTTTATTTTGCAAAGCAACAGGAGATCGGAAGACGGAAACACGTCTCCTAATGCTGCTCTGTCTTTCCAAGTATTAGCTCCAACCTTATATGTAGAAGGGGATCCCGTTATAAATTTTTTCCGAAAATAATTGAAAATTCCTTTTTTCAACTTTGAAGCCCGACAAACCCGCCAAAACGAAGAGCTAGAGGCTTCTGCTTAGTTACAATCGATCCGCCGGTCAATTCTCTATCGGACGCGTGCCAACCGTAAAAATTTGAACCCAAAGTGACGGAATTTTTGAAAGGCAAAAAAAAAAGTTCGGAGTTTCGCCGATCTAACGGCGCTAATCGATGGCCCTATGGTATATGTTCCAAAAAAAAAAATTCAGCCCGCTACCTCTAACGGCTGAGGAGATTTTGGCGTTTAAAGTTTTCGGGGAAACTTCATCGGAAATAAACGGAAAATCGACATCGCTCCGGTTTTCGTTGATTATCTCCTCAGATATGCATCTGCGGTGTGCGACGTCGACACGCGTTCGATAGAGAATTGACCGGCGGATCGATTGCGGCTAAGCAGAAGCCTCTAGCTCTTCGTTTTGGCGGGTTTCTCGGGCCTCAAAGTTGAAAAAAGGAATTTTGATTTTTCAACTTTGAGACGCCGTAGCGTCCGAACGGTTAGAACTAGGGAATTGAGATTTTCCTCCCTTAAAGCGCCCGTCAAGACCTTTCGAACGAGCCTGAACTTATCCTCGTAGCTCATCCGGTTGCCGAGATCTAGACAAGTCGTAAAAATTTGAACCCAAAGTGATGGAATTTTTTTGAAAAAAGTTGTGCGGTAAACCGCGCATCATATCCTTCAAATACTAAAATTTCTAAGATAACAATCTCGACTCAATCGTAAACACGTAAATTCACAAGCCCCTGTATATACATACATTTCGTTAATATTTCAAGCACCATCACGCCGGCCGTAAAATACTTCACGAGTCAAGTTCGATTTCGGTATCTAGCGGCGGATAGCCTTAAATATGACTTCCGTCGCAGAATAGCCGTAAATATTTAAAATGCATACCGGTTTTCTATCGACCGAATTTACGGGGTCATCTGCAAACAAACATTCCATTTCGAAGCGTCGGCTTCGCAGCGGAATTAAAAGACGCCGCTAGACCGGGCAACGTCGGTTTTCCGGCATTTGGAACAATAAAAGCGAATAATTAGGGTCGGTCGTGAGCCGCATTTAAGGTAGGCGCTGCTACGGAGAGCGCAAAAAATATTCAGCGCTTCGGAATGTATGCACGCAGCTTACTGGATACGTATAACGAAGCCGCGGAGAAATAATGAATGGTGTGGAGTTGGATTTAACGATACCTACTTTAATCATCATAGTTTATTAATTATTAATTAATAAATTAATTTATTGAACTTAATTAATTATTAAGTTCATGTTATCTGTTTATATTTAACGTTTAACGTTTAAAGGTCACGGCTACAATGCTATTGCTCTAGTTGATAGAGCCATAAGTCTCATCAGTTCCATTTGCAGACCAACAACATAAAAACATAATAACCCTACAAAATATTTAGGTTGGGAATAAAAAAGTGTATTTTCTCCAACAAATTCAAGCAAACTCGAGCAGGACCGCAGTACGTTTTCTCTATTTCTCCTTTTTATGTAAAAATTTCCGTAAGCGTCTAATTTCAGTGGCGAAGTTACGTTCTTAACCAATCTCAGGTCCTCTCTAATTTAATATTATGCCCGTTGTTATAGTATACTTGACAATTCTATTCGTCCGTATTTGTAGCACCTAATATGCTGTAGTGCATATCGCTCTACTCGTTTGCCCGCAATAGATGCAATTTTATAATTTCCCGGCCTTCACCTTCACGTTCTTTAAGGTGATTTTTTCCGTCTATTCCAAACGTTTTCTTTTTGAAACCATTTTATGAACCTTTCCGTACATTGTTAACTATCCGTCCGTACAACTTTACACCATTCTAATAACGTCCTTGCGAGTTTTCCTCTACCTACAGCTATCGACGACGTTTTGCGCGCTTTACAAAGACGTCTTGCGCCGCGACGCCCCACCAAAAAGCAAGAGACCCAACGGACGAAGGCGACCTACGCGAATTACATAACGGCACCGCAGTGCCAGAGCTAACACGTCCGCGACGCGATCAGCATGAAGTCCGCTAGACGACGCGCCGGTTCTGGCAACTCCTTCCTCCACTTCTTCCCAATATCATCAGCATGCCGTTACTATTACTACTACGATCGCCGTTCCGTAGTAGCGACATCGTCGTCGCCGTTGCACCGTGACATTTGAATAACGCACGTTGCGCCGGTAAACCTATTTTCTCGGCGAGTACGTCCTTGTTTTCGTCGCCGTCCGATGTCGAAGTAGATTCTCGAGACGTTCCGCGACGTACTGAGGAATTCCGATTCGACGATTTGCGTTTAGTGACTCTATATACGAAGTGCCCGAGAAGTTCTTTTCGAAAAGGCGCGGTGTTTTAGCATCTGTAACGTTTATCTCGCCGAGGAAGGGTGTTAAAACGTGCTTAATGACTTTTCTTGTCTTAGCACCGGATAGTTTAGCCGCACCAAGCGTGCTGGCTCATTATATTGCGTCGTAGGGACATTCCACGAGAGTGTGTATCATGTCATGCGGGTGCTAGTCGATGATGTAATTGTTTTTTTTTCGAATGCTTTTCTCTAATTAACGGAGTCCTTGTGCTCGTCGTTAAACAAGTAATGTATACACCAGAAATATTGCAGAGCTCGTTTTCGCTGATGTCTCTTCCTTTGTTTTTGCTGATGACGATGTTATTGGTATAGTTCTGTAGTGGTGTAATGAGGTGAAAAGGTCTGATTTTTAAAGATATTCTTTTTATGGCGTGCATATAAACCCGTGTTAAATATTTTACTTTTATAGTAGCCACATTAGGGAAGAGGTGAAAGTCATAAACTCGAAATTGGGGTACGTGTGCTGCACCCGTAAAAAGTAATGCGTTAAATTTTCCGACGGCGCTGCAACGCTAAAAGATTTAAATTTTAAATATATTGTTAGCGTTCTTTATTTATTTTTCTGTAACTTTTTTCTAGAAAAGAAACATTTTATTGGTTAACGTACCAAAATCCTTGCAAATAGATTCAGCAGATCAAAAGAAACATAAGTTATATTGTTTTGCTAATATAAATTTGCCTAAATTAAAAAAAAAAACAATTATTTTTTTCTATTGACATTAAAAAAAAGCGCACCAAAATCAATATTCAAAAACAGAATGGGCCATTGAAACTGGCGGGTTTAAACATAAATGAATCCCACGAGCTAGAGTTATAGCGTTCGGTGAGGCCACATTTAACATTCGCCATGCCACTTACATTTTTTAAATAGATGTGATTTTTCTACCGAATGCTTTAATCAGCGCGTGCTCCAGAATTTGAAATATCCATTATTTCATTTGCTATCTAAAACCATAATTTTTTATATGGTTATATGGCAAGGAAATGTGCCGCTTTCTCTCGCATATCTCTCAGAGATTCGGTATGGCTTATTTCTAATTTCTAATTGACTTTAATCGCTTTTCTACTTTGGCAAAATAACATTTTATTATGGTTAAACAAAATTTCTTCGGACCTTTAAACACATACACGGTGAGGTCCTAAAGTATATTAATTTTTGAAGGACGAAAGCTAGTATTTTTAGGACAAAAAGCGGTCGATTTCACCTCATGGATTGCTGTCACTTTTATATTCTAAATTATGTAAATTTTAAAAATTTTAATGTGCTGCAACTTTTAACGATGTTAGGCTGATGCTCTCTTGTATCTAGAGATGACCAAGGCAGGTGAAATTATTACTTTTTTGCAGCGACTAGACAGACTCGTGTTTATTCGTCTCATAGGAAAGGCCTACTGGCTTCCCCGAGAGTCGACGAAACAAGAGTCTGTCTAGTCGCTGCAAAAAAGTAATAATTTCACCTGCCTTTGTCATCTCTAACTATATCTTCTATGTAAGTAAACATAAATTTGGCTGTGTTTGTTGCAATTTCAATTGTTTTTCTCTGATGAAGCATGTGAAAGCAAAGAATGTCATAAAAGAGAGTCTTTTATTTCGATCGGTTAATCCCTAGCATTGTTTCTCCATCTTAAAATGTCGCTTTTTAAAAATAAATCGAAATTTTGTAGGTTAGCTTTATAAAGATAGCGGCAGCTTATTTTTGTTGTTATATAAAGTTGGAATAAGTGCCAAAATTAAGGTTTAACAATTGTTATGATTCCCTTGGCGAGCAACCAATTCTTCGAATCAACCTGGTGTTACAGGAGACAATTTGGCGGTTCCTCTTAGTCAGTTTCACATAACAACGAAAACCTCCATTGCTGCATCTGGCAATATTTCTTAGGCTAAAAGTTTAACATAATATATTCGTTTTTTGATTGGATTTCCAAAAATATGAACTGCCAATAACACCAAAAGAGAGTCAAAAAAAAAAAATTGAAATCGACCTATTTCTTTTTTTCTAAAAACATTTGCTTTGCATGGGGGATACTTTAAGACCATACTATTTATGCGTATGTCCGCATAGACAATCTGATTCATTTTGAACAGCTTATTATTGGAGATAGAGAAGGACAAAGTTGCTAAATTTTGTATCTGTTATGAACCCGAAAAGCAAATGATCTCCGAGATTAAAAGAAAAAAAAAAGATACTGGTTTTCTTCTTTTACCTCTAACACCTTCATTTGGCCTCGTAAAAGAAAAAATTAATTAATTTACTTTTTCTTTTACGAGGTCAAATGAAGGTTTGGCCTCGTAAAAGAAAAAGTAAATTAATTAATTTTTTATTCAAGCAAGTACATTGTATTTAGAATAACAGCAGCCGTATTGTATAATTCTTCCAGATATTCTTAGATCGCTTAACGTGTATGTTTTTGCAAAATTTATGTCAATTTTACACCTTATTTTGTAACAATTAATGAAATTAAATAACAGCGTAGTTTGTGGGAGCTCCCCATAAAAAATACTCCAGCTTTTCAATAACTGCACAATATCCAAGTCAAGGCTGTGGAAACTCTCGACTTAAGTAATTCCTCACAATTGTCGCATTGTGAGCCATCTTGTTGCCACCATAAATGCTGTAGTTAATTTAAGGGAATATTGTTGCCCAAGAAGTTAAATACGTATGTGCCTTTGCCCATTTAATATTTATTTATACCTAGCTGGTCATCCAAAGATTAATCCAAACGGTGATTGCCTTGCCCTGTTTGGTTTAGGCCCAACATTAAAGGTTGCAGAATTGGTAAATTTTGACTCATCTTACCAAATAAATCAACACAATACTTCAGTCGTCGAAAATTATCATCACCAGGATGCGCCTAACATGGCTTTTATTCTCTATACCGGAATCCGGAACAAATTTAATTCATTACGTAAACTTTGCAAAAACATACACGCTAAGCGATCCATTTTCTCAGGTTTCTAAGAAATTCTAAAAGAACGACTGCTGTTGTTCTAAATACAATGTACGTGCTTGAATAAAAAAATACCTAATTTACTTTTTCTTTGCAAGGCCAAATGACGGTGCTAGAGGTAAAAGAAAAAAAAATAAGTATCTCTTTTTTTTCTTTTAATCTCGGCGATCATTTGTTACAAGCTCAGTTTCACTTCTCCTTCTAACAAACACAAAATTTAGCAACGTTGCCAAATTTAAACCTACCCTTTGCAAAAACACATATTTACTTAAGAGATTAGCGTCGAAATTGAACAGATCCGCCGAGTTATCACTTCGTCTTCAGACGAATACGCCTGGTACGAAGCATGTTCGTGATATTTTTAATCTACATTGACGTATAACAATCTTAAAGTGTTCCTTAGAGTGGTCTATTTATTTATAAATCAGAAAATGATTCATAAAGAAGCCCTAATAATAATCTTAACGAATTCCATGCATATTTAACTTCGGTTAGCCTTTGCTTTAGTTACTACAAGAAATTGTGAAAGAGCTATAGGATAGAGTGATTATTGTATTAGGTACACAGTTATTGGATGGAGTTGATGATGAAAATACGGGAGGAGTAGAGTACACGTGTCGTGAATAAGAGATTAATTTATACAATATCTTGCATACTAATATAGTGAGAATATGTGGGGAAAATCTGTTATTTTAGTGATCAATATTCTGGAAGAATCCAATAACTAAGACGTAACTTTAAATTAAAAGCGAGATAATAAGTGATATCGGTCATTAAATTCCAAGACGTAACGGCACCATGAACTAATGTCTTAAGACGTTGGTTGCCACCATAAGAGAGTTCTGGCTTTACCAACAGGGCCACGAGCAATGCAAGGTTGTGCACAGTTATGACATGCTTTATTTATCAAAATAGTGATACAATATAACAAAAACCAAACATTTTTGGTAAAAAAAAGTGATATCACCGGTGATGCATATGACACATGTTTAACCATGGGCCACGTGCATCACCGGTGATATCAACTAAACAAGTTCACATCTTCTTTTATTCAAAGTAACCTTGTAAAACATTCGAAACAAATATTTACCACAAAAAGTTGCTACTAACTTTGCTTTCTTTACATCCATGTCCCGTCTTCCTTCTTTGACGCATTTCTCGTAACATGATGTGCATCTTCATCTCTTTTTCCCATTGTCCTTCGTTTTATTTTCAGTAGTTACGAGAACATGCTTATGTGCAAGGTTGCTTTTGGGACGTTGTTGATTTATTTCAAGTAAGCCCAAAATTAGATTTTCTCTAAACTCACCGATCTGAATAGTTTTCTTTTTGGTAAAGTGTTCTTGGAGAGTGCTGCCGAAAGAGTTCTTGGAGAAATGGAAGATTAAAAAATTTATTGTACGCCTTTAGATGGCAGCAACTAGTACTAATATTATTGTTTAAAATACAAAATCGACTTGATTTCTGACATGGCAAGTTTAAGGTTTTTTTAACGACCTTGTATAATTTGGTGCAATAGCTTGGAGAATATCCGTATAATTTACAAAGCTAAGGAATACGGTGAAATTCCAGCCTTTCAAACATTCTGTAACAACCACTAAATCTTATTTCGTGTATTTGCCGCAATAAAAATGCATAATTGCATTTTATATAGTTCTTTACCTTCTCCGCCTGAATGAAAAATCGTTAAACTACACGAAACCTCCAAATCAGAAAAACCATCTCTTCGTTCGTTTTCCAAGTTGGCGGCCCTTGTGCTAATAATTCGATGAGCCGTATTCGTAACGATCATTCGCAAATAAATGCGGAGAAGTTCGCGGTGAATAGATATTTTTTACGCGAAAAGGAATAGAAGTAACGAAAAGAAGGAAAACGTGAAAAATAGCTGTAGAAATTGTAAGGAGGGAAAATCCTCAAATTGATTGATCGGTCATTTGATCCGTCATACGAAATTGATACGTCGGTGTGACGTTATTGATTCAGTCGGTTCGTTCGGTGAAGTTTATTTGCATACGCGACATTTGTTTTCGCCTGAAGAGGATGTATTTTGTAAAATTGTCCGCGATCAATAAATCTTTATAGAGACTTTCTGAAATCGCGAATTGCAAAGGAAAATGGTCTAATTTGGGGGAGTTGTGGAACTGGAGTGGAGTGATTGTGGAACTGGTATACAAGGGTAGCCTGTAAAGTTTCCCGCGTAACCAGGTCCGTGGCCTTATTTGATACCTTTCCCGATATTTTAATTGCAAGCGGCGAAAGAGAGCTTTGAAAATTGAAGCTTATTAAAAAATTATTGAAATCTTTGATGCGCCACGATAGGCTTAACAATTTGGCAATGTGGAATATGAAACAACGTCGATATCGGCTCTAATTTCCACAGACGCAGGTGTCTGCCAAATGAAGGCATTTAACGACTCCATATTCGATTTTTTTCAATTTTTACAGAAACGCCAACATCGACTGACACAAGCGACTGTTTAACAATAACTGAATGTCCAACATGCCTGAAATTTTCAAAGCTATCTTTCTAGGCATGCGCAATTATATTACCAGAATATTCTTCTTCTATCGTATAGCAAACAACACACAAAAGAATCGGTACACTCCGCACCACAAAAGTTCAATTGATTAATCCGGGACAGCTGTTTCGAGGATGCCTCGATCCTCATTTTCAACCGTTCAACAGCTGTCGCGGATTAGTTAATTAAACATATGAGGTGCGGAGTGTACCGATACTTTACCATATTCTCATTATTCTTTTAATTAAAACCAGTTAACCTTGTGAAATTATCTTTCTAAATTCCATTTCGTGATAAGCTTGAATATATTCAATGCAAAATAGAAAAATCTACGGGGGGACATGTTGAAAGTAATGAAAACAGTAAATAAAATGCATAATTAATTTCATTTGATGGAAACAGATTTCCTCTGCTTCTAATATAATGCAATCCCCCCCAAAAACAGAAAACTTTTCCAATTTATCCTTACGCTACGTCGGTGTGGGTTGGTTGAAATAAAACTTGTTTTGACCTTCCTCTCCGTCTTATTTTCCCTTCCTTCGACGTTGAAACGTGCATTTTTTAATACTCATTCATATTACATAAATTCAAAGGTAGAAACTAGCGAATTTCGCTTCGTATTTAATATAACGGAGAGAGGTCCGCTATTCAATTCGCTGTAAAATTGGAAAATTTAAATTAATCCTCAAATGTCATCGTTTCAAATTTAATCCTATGTCACCGTATATATTGCAGACTCGGCGAGCGTGAATAACAATAATTGACAAATATAACGCCCTACAAGCGCGTACAATTTGACGTATAAACTTCCGTAATTAGAAGTTCGCCGAAAGCGAAACGCAAGAGCTTTTAGTGCGCGTTGTGTATATCGAATATGGCCGTATAAAATTCGACTATCGCTGTGACGCTAATTATATATTTTTGGTCGTGTCTGCGTACGCGTATTTATTTGCTAAACAATGCGGCGACTAATTAGAATACAAATTTGCAGCTACGAAGTGCGAAGTAATAAGCGGATGTGACCAAATGTTGCGATTATTAATAACAATAAAAAAATAGTTTTGTTGACGAATTATTGGAATAAAAAGCTTTTTTGCTAATTGTAGTTTTTTAAAGATAAATTTAAGTTGAAGAACTGTGAAGTCTGAAAACATCAAAATAACAACGTAATCGATGATTTTTTGAACGAAAAAAAAATCGTAAAACATGTCAATTAATGTTTTAGAAAAGCTTTCTTTTAATAACCACCTCATCTTTACAATAACTTTGAAAAAGTTCTGACATCATATATTTTCTTGCAAATGGAAATATGGCATTCTCTAAATTACATTAAAAAAATACTCGTACCTTACATGAGAAAGTTTTTGGGGAAAATGTGCAAAACGTGAAAACTTCATTCTTGCTCCCTATTCGAACGAAGATTATTGAAATTTCTTTATTATTTATGGAGAATGTAATGAAGTGAAGAATCAAATACACGGGCTACCTTTGCTGCTCGATCTCCGTAAAAATAAAGATCGTCACCAAACACAATCAAAAGAATTTGAAATCGATCAAGGCAAAAATCCAAAAACATAGTTCTTATGAATTATTTTTGTTCAACATTATCTGCTCGAATGAATTTACATCCGGTCTTCAGTTGGTCGTTGAAGGCTTGCTCTTGCCGCCAGTTGCTTTTGAGGTATCGCCTTGACGATGAGGATTTTTTTTTATTAACCAACGTACGACATGGAAACCGTGTATATTGTTTGCATTAGTGAAAACTAGATTTCTTTATTATCAAAGGCAAAGTCTTAAAAATGAAACAAATTTTTTCTTATCAAAAGAAGGTGACCCCTTTTCAACGGAATCAAGAAAATTCAAAACTCGTGACGTCCTTCTTTGAAAATTGACGGATGAAATTTTTGAAGGAAATTTGAACATGGATAACTCGGTAATTATTTGAGCAGTCAAATCGCCATTTGCACAACTTGATGACATGCTGACAGACTTTGAATGCGGAAAAAATGAGCGTCTCAGAGCAATTCGGTCAGCAGATACAAGCAAATTTGTCACGACAAGGCTTATGAGCCACTTTGTCACCAAATTGTGGCAAATCTGCAAAATATTATGTTTTTATTCTACAACTAAGCAAAAAGTTGAGTTGAATCGCCAGATTTCAGCATGGCAGTCATCTAGGGTCATGAGCGGTTAAGAAGTCTCGCGACATGAAAAAACTGGCCTTTGCAAAACCTCGGCTTACGGCCCAACCAATAGCTTACGAAGCTGCAATTTGGCATAATTTCATGCAAGACCTACGTGAACACTCGGTATTTCATCAAAATTGGGGAGGGACCATATTTAAATTTGGTTCACTTAACATGGAATCATCCGATAGAAATTTTTGAAGCAATTTTAGGTTTTTAAATTGAGTAAGAGAGAACTAAGGTTAAAATTACGTCCAGATTTAACAATTCTTTATCTACATCGGCTTTCAATTATTAACAATTTTTATTGATTTATTCAACCCAATGAAATAGGATGTATACAGAGGATATTCGTTTGAGATTTCTTCAATTTAAAGAATTTTA
>LR736887.1:2149262-2169873 GCA_902654985.2 Oryctes borbonicus
ATTTTATTTTATCTACATCGGCTTTCAATTATTAACAATTTTTATTGGTCTATTCAACAGAATGAAATAGGATCTATACAGAGGATATTCGTTTGAGATTTCTTCAATTGAAAGAATTTAAAAAATAACAAAATGCCATAATTAGCCAATAACGTTTGTTACACGTTAAAAGTTGAAACTGTTGCTAAGTTAGAAAACAAACCTCGTATTTGCTTTAAAATAAATAAATAAATACATGGAATAAATATTTTCTTCTTCGAAATAAACCAAGCTAAAAAAATATATTTTTTTGGATCAAGGAAACGCAATTCTGTGTGTGAGTTCGCAGCTTAGATCACGAACTTCCTTGTTTTTGTAAAGCAATAGACCAAACAGATCAATTTACAAACGAACGTCTGTCGCCTTATAAATAGATTTCAAATTTCTGCACCAAATCGACAAATCTCGAACGCGGATCGTGCTAATAGTATGTACGTTATAAAGCAGGACGTTAATCGTGTTAATGGTACTGTTCGGCGCTATCGTCGAGCTATCGAAAACTATGCTACTATTATTACTATTACAGCCGCAGAATACAGTTTCGAACCGATAATCGACGGCATTAACTTCGTTCGAACGATTCGACCGAACTAACACGCTACGTAACGTACGAAGACAAAAACCAAGCCGACGATTTGTATTCCCTTCTTTTCGGTTGGCGCTACCGAACACAAAGAGCGAAATGCTCAAAAGGAACCCGACCGATGTCTCGAAGGCATGGTTCTATATGTGATAATCCCCGATAAAATGGGTTTTATTGTCTCCGGGTAAAATTTCCCGTTCGCAGACGGAAATTGTGTTTTTGCTAGATTTTTTTTTAACGGTCGCGTTGTCTTTTGCGCGAAGTATGCAGAAGACATTGTTCTTAGACGAGCAGCAGAGATTAAAATAATAAATGGCAGTGATGAGAAAGCGCTTGTGTTCATAAAGTGTTGAGGGAAGTAATGAGAGTATGTAATAAAACGGAAAAATAAATTTCAATTTGGTTCTTCGTTATTGTACGTTGTGCAACCATGAGAAATTGCGAAATAGTTTACGGTTGAAGTGGTAAAAATTACCTCGAATGTTGGCAATAACGTTAAACGGAGATATAAGCTCTGGTTACTTTACATTGAATTTTTTTAATCTTATAAGGCGAACTCTGGAGTGATTAAATTTTACGCCCATAAATGTTGTATTATAGCTTTACCAACATCAGGGATTGGCTCTAAGAAAGAATGTATACAGAGTAATTCATCACTTAAATTAAATTGAACTATATAGGGTGCTTCGCAAGTTCGTGGCTGCCCGAAGTTGTATTTTTTCAAATTGTTCAGTTTTTAAATGAATTCACCGACACCGGCGGTGTTTCACCTTTTGCAAGCATTCCTTGAAGTCTTCTTCTTTAAGGGTGCAGTTTACCTTTCAGCGAAACTTCCAATTTAGGAAACAGGCAAAATTCTTCACATTCCATGATTTTCTTCGACGACGATTATGGCTTTGTTTCTGGGTCATACCCATAAACCCATTATTCAAAGCCGGTAATTATCTTATAAATCTGGGTAATTTTCAGGACAACAATATCAAACTGAAATCATCAAATCTTCAGTTAAAATTAACTGAATTAAACCCAAATTCATTTCATCAATTACAGCACACTAAATGGCGAATGTTTTTGTTGGTTCTTGTGAAGTGGAAGGCCGGCCTGATTTATCGATAATTTTCAGAACACATTGTATGGTAAACAGCAAACTCATTCGACGTAACAGCGCCTTCTAAGCTATATACAACTCATTAAAATTTAATAACTCTCAATTATTTTGGTGAAAGCTGCTTCACATTTAATAAAGGACTCCCTGGCCCGTAGCATCCTTAGCCACTTTCGACGGAAAGGCCCTCTCTTGGGAACGAAGGCGGCTACCCGGCGGTTTTCAAAACGTAGCGTTTCGTCATAATATCATTTTAAAATCTCATACGCGGCGATGTTTAAGCATGACAATGGGAGTTTTAAATTATGATGAATTTTGTTAATGTCGAGAGTTGCCAAGTTGTACGTTTTGGCAATTTGACAAGCGCTGATGTGAGAGTTAACTTTTAGAACATAATAAGTCGGTGTTATTATAAGTTTCTTCTAACAGTAAAAGCAATGCTTATATTAGTATTAGTGCTTCATTTGTTTGCTGCTTTCTGCTTATTTGGAGGATCGATCTGCAATTGTTTAGAAAATTATTAGCCAGAGTAAGATTTTAACTGCTTCTGTAATGCTCTAATTGTACCGGTGTAAAAGTATAATTTCTATAATTTCTTTCTAAGTTTCCGCAGAGAAAACTTAAAACAAAGTAATCGTCGAAGTTATTTCTCTAGTTTTCCGGAGTTTGAAACAGAAATAAATGGAATTTCTTGTAATATGGATTCTAAATAGTAAATTGGAGTTCGAGATCATTTTAGTAAATAAAACGTGGGTTTCAAGCGGGTTCCTTTAATTGCCATCCGCTTTCCTTCACGCCGTACCGGGCGAGCCATTCCTTAAGCCCCATTATGAAGCTCTCTATTGTTTGGAGCTCGATTGCTTTAATTACGTAACAATTGTGAACTTTGAAATTTACTGAATCAAGCTTCGAACTGAAGGGAAAAGAAATGGATCCGTTAATATTTGATAATTATCATTACCTCCTGCAGTATCTTCATTGGTCTTTGTCATACATGATGAAGTTATGAAGTATTTTGCCATGATATTTCGACGTCCTGTAAAAGCATATTTAACATGCAAAAATACAAAAAAAAAAAATGAAAAAATTTTGATTATGACCGGGAGTCGAAGTAAAATAAAAATAATTCCTGAGAACCACCCAAAATAGCTCTTTTGCGCCTGCCATTCGTCAAATCGCTAAAGAAATCGAAGAAAATTTCACTGCCCACGACATGAAACTACTATCAAGACGTCGAAAAGGTTCCAAATTTATCGATTCTTCGCCATTCTCAATAATTAGGACTGTGAAGGGCGGATAGTGTTGCAAAGGTGTATTTTGCAAAAAGATCTGGGTTTACGCCCGAACAAAATTATGTTGGCCCAAGAACCCAAGAACCAACCATGACTTTGCTGCTCGAATTTCAGAGCAACTTGCAACTTTATGGTTGGCTTGTTAGAAAACAATCCATTTCAAGAGATTCACGAAAATTCTTTGCGTCGACAAGAGGTCACTGTACGCATCGAACCACATTTTTTCCAAAACGGGGTAGGAGATGCAGGCACAAAGATTGGAGCGTCGTACGAATTAACGTTAATAGATCTTTTGGGGCTAAATCTAGATGAAATTAGTTTGAGCGACATATTACAGCAAATGGTTTGGTAACGGGATAATGTTAAGAAGCGCAAGTGTTAATTTGCATCCAAGAAATTCCAATTTATTTCCTTACCTTTTATGGTGTTATTTGATATCTGTGGCTTATGCAAATATACGGCAAACCCCTTAATGCGTTAAGATCTAATTAAGCACGTAAGCACGAAATTGTGGTTGGACGCTTAAGATGTGATAACGTAATAAACTGTGCTTAAAAATAATATAAACGGTTTGTTTTTCTTTTGATTAAATATATAAAATTATTATAAAAACAAGAATAATATAAGCTGTCCAAAAACCATTTAATTTTGCGAACAGCGTTTATTAACCGCTGCTTCTTGCTAAATTTAATGTTAAAACCGTCTAATTTTGAGCATCCCTGAGCGCTCGACGTTTTCACGTACCCACCGGCGATATTGCCCGTCCTCATTTACTCGTGTACGTCCATATTTAAGTAAATATTTGGCGTCAACGTCAAAGTACGATAAGTTCCAGTCGAAATGTGTCAGGAGCGGATCTCTTTAATTACGATACGCTACCTAATTACATTAACGTCGAATATACCGTCCGCAAAAATATTTACATTCGGAATAGGTAAAATAAATATAGCTTTAGTTACGATACGGTTCTCGATGATCTAGCCGCGTTGCGTTTCTATTATTATTAGAGTTGCTCGTAACATTAGCATAATTTTCAACTGAAAATGTCGCCGATGGCGTCGAGATTGGGCCAGAATTAAATAACAATAACGTTGTAACGCGTCAATATTCTAATTCTGCTGTTGTATTGTAGCTTTCGGCGATAACGTCGGATTACCGGGAGGAATTTGTGTAGAAATTACGTAATCCGTAATTCGAAAATGATTGCTATCTTAGTGCTGTTAGGGTAACGTGTTTCTAGTCAATTATGTTGGTACCAGCGTAAATTCTATTAGATTAAGGAATAAACCCGGCATTGTTACGTATAAGAATTTTTATCTGTTTAATACAAAAAGAAGTACAAAATGAGCTAATACTTTATATTATTTGTTGTGTTTATGATCCACATTCTTTGTTACCGTTATTGTTGAAGGAGGAGCGAAACTCCTTAAAAATTGAAACGGGGGTTGTCCTTTTAAGCTTGCATATTCTCGTGTAAAAGGCGCCACTTGAACTTCCAACGTTTCACCAAGATAGGGCTAATAATTAGCTCCTCACACTATCGTCCAGTCCAGCAACGCGGTGTTATCAATCCTCTTGTCCAAAACGCCATTTCCATATCAGAATCCAATCCGGTTCCTCAAGAATAGAACCACAAATCGTAAGAATTGTTCTAGGGAAGATATTCAAGCCACCCTCAACGCAACCCTAAGTGTCACTGATCGCATCAACGAGATCCCCTTGATTAACTCCATTAACCCGTAAAAAAAAACCTTGAAGATGTAATATCTAATATTATAGATAATATTAGTAATAATTGCCCTGAATATGTCCCATAAGAGTGAGATCGAAACGTCGGCGTAAGCTACAACAACCCGGAAACCAACCGGGGTGTCTTTTAAAATACAAACGACATTGATTCCATTGTTCCGTGCGACCGCAATTGATTCGTCCGTCAAAAAATCAAAGCTGGAAACAAAGCCCGGGTCAACGGGCGATCGAAAAACGCCGCTCGCGAAGATCCTCTTAATTAATTTAATTAAGCGGACCGAACGTATGCATGTAGGGTGTCGTGCGCCGATTCTTCGCCGGTTAGACGTCTGCACATCTGTGACATCGTCGCGATTCTTGTCGACGTGTTAAATTTATGCCGTCCGACCGGAAAAATAACTTTTACGCTCGTGTTACTTTCGTGCTCGCTCCTAAACCCGTCTTGCAAATTAGGTTTGAAACGGGGAAATTTCACTTCTACCACTTTAGATAAGCGAATGCTCGTTTATTTCGAGAAAGAAAACGTTTTCTTTTTATTAACTTTCTATCGGGTTACAAAATAGGCTTTTAAGAGGAATCGAACGTTAGGAGATCGACTGTTACGCTTTCCCCGTTTCGTAAAAATTTTAAATTAAAAAGAAGAAAACGAAGCAATTAACAAGAATAATCACTTCTATCTGCATATTCTTTACTTTGGCGTCAAGAAATGTGATAATCCACTCGACTAATGCGAGCTGCTCTATTGAAAAAAGGTGCCTGTTTGTATAATAAGAACTACATCTTCCGGTTCCCTTGACAGGCTTTTAAACCGAATCATAGACATGAACATGAGACAAGCACTATTTGATTAATAACCGACAGAAAACAGACTTTTAGAGTGTAAAATCTACGTCTGGATTATTTGATGGTTCGCCTGGTAGAAACTGCAAGTTCCACGGTAAAATTGCAAATTATTACAATCTGCTAAATAATGTACTGACGAATCGGTAATTCTGCAATTGGCAGTTCCCTTGAATTCCATTATAAAACAAAGTATTGAACGCCAATCCAATTTCCGAACTTTCCGATTACCCGTGGAACAATGCGAAAACGCGTCCGTTGCATATTTTCGCGACCGGTTTTCCGCGATTTTATCGAAAATGTAAACCGACCAAATCGAAAAGCTCGAACAACCCGAAACGGCAAGCGCGAAACACGCTAAATTATATTTCCTCTCGACATTTAACTACCGCATTTGTAGAATTCATTCCCGCGCTTATGGCGGATATTTCCATCGGCGACATTAGCTAAACTTAAATTAAAGCGAACGAGAAAGAACCCTTTCCGCTTCGGCTAAGGGCATTCTTCAAACGGGAGCACGCTATGGATGCCTTGAGGGATGCTTGCCCGTAAGAATAACGTTGAAAAATTCAATTACGCGGAGCCGCTTTATATACGCGAAAGCAATTTCTTAAGGGATGGCTTCTATTTTCTTCGAGTTTGTTTTTAAAAAGGGAATTTAACGAATTCTCGCGGAACAAAAAGGCTCCTTGTATTGGAATTCATCCCGTTAGTGAGGATATGTAACATCGCTAACGAATTCGTAAATAGAGCAACGGCAATTATTGAGGAAACGAAAATAAAAGCAAATCACCCTTTGCTTTCGCTAAACGTTAGATGATTGTCATCGGATTTTACGTGACGCTCGCTTAGAATAAGAAGTTATTGTTGCCTTTCAGAGTTACCCTTGTGTTGACTCATGCTGATAAGCAGCGGGGCAAACAGGACGTTAAAAGAAGTAATTTACGATGTTGTTATATTTATTAGTGCCTTCAGAGCCAATTCAGACTCAAAAAAAGACGGAAACATGATACCTATGCTTCACTATACAGGGTATGTCACAATAAGCGTTGGTTAAAAATATATGGGAAAACATCGGCACACTCCGCACCACACAAGTTTAATAAATTAACTAATTCGGGATGGCAGTTTAGAAGATGCGTGGAATCCTCATTCTCTCTCTGAGTGCTAGTTCTTCTACCTCATGGATCGAATTAATAAGATATGCAGCAAAATAATCTAATGTCGTAGTTTTTGTATTTTCGTCATCTACCAGGGTTTTAGTTCTTTTTGGTGTTTTTTTTTAAACGAACCAAAACCCCTACAATTTTTTAATAGCTGATTGATAGTGCCTCGAGTAGATTCTGGCTTTCCTTCATTTGAAAATCTTAAGCGGGACATTTTTGTTAAACTAAGAAATATGTGCAATTGTGAGCAACTGTACTAGTAATTTTTGGCGGGAACATATTATTTGTGCCACAATCTTTGCCCTTGTCCATTTTTGCGCCAATGCGTGCATGTATTCATTGTTTTTTCCCCTTTCTGCGCAATTAGGCAGCAAAAATTGCCCATTGCAAGGAATAACCATCATAGCAGTTGTTGATGCTTTAAGCACCACAGCAAAGGTGACAATCTTGATCTTAATGATTGAAATGGAATGCTTGCAGATACTGACATGTTGCAATAGAAATGGCACAGAACATGGCCTGCACCAGGACGGAAATTTCAGATAAAGTTCTTGATGACGCGATCCTGTTTATGTCTTGGAACAAATTCTTCCTTCGATGTATGTTAATGCGAGAAAATTGTTGGAATATCGCCGGCAACTCCCTGATTAAGGCTTACATTGTCATGGGTGTTGGTACAGAATTCTACTATGGCGAAATTCTAATTGAACGGGTCTGATCGGATATGCGGCAGCTTTTCAGGAAGAAATTTTTGCTACCGATGTGGATCTCGGGATAATACTGTATTAGGTACGGGTCCAAGGAAGACTTATACGTGACTGCAGAAATCATGAGGTAACCCTCATGTGAAGATCGGGACACGCCGACATTCATGGCTAACAGGTCGATGCCTTTAATAGATGGTCCAGCTCCTTTAGTACGCATTGAGGCGAACAAGACTGGAATGATTCCACAGGTCTAGCTCCTGCGAAGGGATTTATGTTGTCCAGCCAAGACAGAGTCGAGAAACTTATAGAATAAAAAGTTTTTCAGGCTGCTAATCGTAAACTTCACTGATGTTGTCATTATCTTGCCATCTGTAGAATCAGATTTTCTCTCTTTGGTGGGGCTTTTCTAGCGCCCGAGAATTCTGAGATTGATTTCGCTGAGTGAGCTTGTAGGACTTAGAATTCAAGTACTTGTACAGGGTGGTCAGTTTAAAATAGCGACGAGAAACTCACTAAGTAAATAAAGTCTGATACTGCGTCGCCGATGACCTATGGTCAAGAGGGAGGTTGTATAAATTTCATAATATGGAAAGTGAAAAAAAAAACATACACAAAATATTTTTCGCGATCCAATAACTATACGTAGCCGTGTGTGTTTGGAATACGTTTTGGAGTATTGTGAAAACATACTCTTTTTCCAAGAATCCCGGACCCTTACCTCACCCTGTATAGCATATTTGAGATTCCTGTTTACAAGTTTCTATCGCTTTGAGAACAAACGTAATATTTTGTTTGTTCCTGTTTTTACAAACCAAACAAATATTCTCTCATTCTCATGAATATATTAGCATCACCACCTATGCAATTAATTCATTAATCAACAATAAATACAAGCATGTCACATCATCACGTATTAGCTTAAATTCCAAACAATCATGTATAACATCAACATTTCAATATCTAACGTGTAACACATGGATGCGGTTGTATGTTATCTTTTACATCGCAATTATCCATTCCCCTCCACTATGAGGTAGGCAACAACTTGACAAAAGTGATTTGGTGTCGCCCTTTAATTGGTCACGAACCGCTGAGTCATACTAATTGTAATGCTTTTGTATGTATCATCCTGTCCTTTCAATGACCGGGAATCAACCCTATATGTACATTTACCAGGTGTTTGCCTTTCGTTTTTTTTTTTTTTTTTATGCTGAAGAGAGTTGGAAAACGCAGAACTATACCATAATGTCGTCATTCGTCGAAGTGTATGGAGAATCATAGAACACGTGATCAAATGATTCATAATGCTGAAACTTTGGTGGCAACGCCGATAACATGTTAATACACCCTCAAGTAAATTCATAAAATTCATACTTTTTTATGTTTGTTTTCCCAAACATTTTGTGATTATTATATTTTCAATTAAAAGTGTTATTCTTGAATATTTTTGAAACGTTTTATTTGTTAGTGGTTAAGGGTAAAATGAGTAATTTTTTTTATTATTTAACCACGATTAGTTTCGGTCAATACATGACTTTCTTCGTGCAAATTCTGAAAAAATTACAGATATTGAGGGCGCGTATAGCTAATATTGCATATTACACGTTACTCTTACTAGTGCTCTAGAATTGTAGTGGGTGGCTGAAGAACTAATGCTGATGCTAATGGAGATTTCAATTTGCCTCACTTATTCTCTTACTTTGTAATAAATCAAGGGTCTTTAATAACTTCTTAACACACGCTTGGTATTGAAGAACATGAAGACATACATCATCCGGCACATGATTTCTTATTTCCTTGTAAAGGGAGTTGTTCAGCACCTCCGTTTTCCTAGTGCCCATAATTTCCCGATTCTACGATTTCAGGCGAGCAGATTATGTTTCACTTTATGAAGCTTTACAACGCTGTGATTGGTCGTTCTAGAAAACTATAATGAGGTTGAGCTGGCCCTACATAGCTTCTATAATGTTCTTTACTCAGTCCTAAATGTACACGTTCCTCGAAGGTGCTCAACTAATCAAAAATTTTCCACCGTGGTTTAACAACTCAATTAAGCGTAATTTAAAAACCAAAACTTATTACCACAGAAAGTGGATTAAAACAGAAAATACTTCATATTACGATGAATTTAAACGCATTCGTAACATTATTAAAAAAAAAAGAGATCAAAGATGGTTCTAAGGCTCGCCTTATTAATATGGAGAATAACATTAAGGACTTATGAGTTCTATAAGAAAATTCGCTAGAGTTCCTTGCAACCCTGCAACAGCCTTCCTTGTGCTCTCACACCTGCTGTGAGGTGCTTAAGATTATGGCTACTTTCTCAAATAAACTTCCATCAGGCTGTGATCAGTTTCCAAGCTTTTTGATTAAATATTGCAGATTTATATTGGCGTATCCTTTAACAATAATTATTAATCTGTCAATTACTTCTGATGCCTTCCCTGCACTTTGGAGGAA
The DNA here is from genome assembly GCA_902654985.2 of Oryctes borbonicus. Lineage (NCBI taxonomy): Eukaryota > Metazoa > Arthropoda > Insecta > Coleoptera > Scarabaeidae > Oryctes > Oryctes borbonicus. The sequence continues at coordinate 2,159,204 of LR736887.1, forward strand.
GACTAAAATTTGTCCAATTCATTAAAGAGGTGACACTTGCCTCTTTTCCAATTATCGTCCAATATCCATCCTGTCAAATTTTGCAAAAGCTTACGAAACGATCATTTGTAATAATACTCGACACCATCTCCCTTCCAATCAGCGCGGCTTCATCACTGGTCGCTCTACAACCAGCAATTTGACTTGTCTCATACAATTTATTGGTAAATTATTGGATAAACGTGGACAAGTAGATGTTATTTATACGGACCTGTCAAAGGCTCCTGACACAATAGAGCATCCTCTGCTTCTCTCTAAGTTAGATTTCTTTGGTTTTGTTCCATCTGCTACTGACTGATTAAAATCATATTTACATCTAAAGAATTCGTCTTACATAGAGGAGTCCCTCAAGGTCCTAATTTGGACCCTCCTTTATTCAATCTCTTTATAAATGATCTCTTAACAAATCTTAGTTGCCCAGAAATTATTTATTCTTTTGTTGTTGTATTCATGAGTTTTTTTTTATCCTCTTATGGGTTTGCACCTGTTGGGCATTAATAATAATTATTATTATTATTATTTGGTGAGGTGAATAATAAATTTCCCAATACTTTTGGTACGTTCGCGATGCTTTTTAAATCTGCTATTATCTGGTGCTTATTTTCTTTAATAACGATATTTTTACTATTTCTATTTAATCCGTTGCCCCAAATTCTGCCGACTACGACCTAAATGAATTAAAATAACATCAACTTGTGTTAGAGATAATGAAACCGATGTCCTTCACCATCCATTTGTCTGATGAGCAAAGGTATCTGTGTTGTGTCTTTCGCTTCGATTCGTTTTTCTATAGAAACTCGTAAGGCATCAGTTATCAAGCAAGTTACGAGCAAATTTTAAAAAATAAGCAGCCATTTGTATCTTATCATAACAATTACATGTCTACAAATAGAGCAAACGTAACGGCGATACTTTTAGGTTTTTACAAGAACAATGAAAAAAGGAAGATTAAACATATTAAATAAATTCTTTTATCTCTAAAAGCATTAAAAGAACGTTGATCTTTAGCAGCATCTTAGTTTATTATTCTTTATTTTCGAAAGTCGTTTCACCGCTTATATTATTTATTATTAAAACAGACAAACAACAATCATCCCAACCGTTAAAAAAAAAAACTAAAACTATGAAATTTGACGTGATATCAAGTTCTTAAAAGGACGATTCAGGCTGGCGGGTACGGATCTTCCGACAGAAGGTGGAGGCGTCACGAATTGCCTCACCACGTACGTCTTTAATCCGGTAGATACGTGTACGGGTACGCCGAGTCCGGAAAAGTTACTCCTGAAAACGCCCAACTATGAACTCAAACATTTCCCCCCGCCCCCGGCCCCCGAAAATGAGCGCAACGCTTCCGAAACGTTGGTATCGCCGCAGAGCGTCGCGTACGATCGTAAGTCGCTCGGTCACTGCAACTACATGGCCGAGTACGATTTAAACTTGAAGGTCTGTCAGTTTGGTGAGGAACACAAGAAGTGTTGCGTTGGGGGGCATTACGGGCCCGAATTGTCGTCGTTCGGCCATCTGTATACGATCAGTGGTGTGAACGGTAAGGAAGAAAGGACGTACGATGAACCCTACGCCGGGGATTTGCCCAGGAGGTCGTGGCTGTGCTGTCCGGGATCGCAGCAACATGCTGAAGGCGATCAGCCTCCGCTTCTGGCCAATAACAATACGCCTTCTACGCCAGGAGAAACGATTACGAAGGGTCCAATGCATGGATCTTGTCACGGAGGATGCGTATGTATTTTCAGCAATTTTTCAATAATTTGCGTTTACTTTTATTCTATCTAATTTAGATGTGGTCCAGCACCAGATGTAGGCCAGCATCTTTTTTAGATCGAAGCGTGGATCATTACAGAATCGCTACAAAAGCATCGCCTACTTAATACTATTAAATTTTTATAGAACATTATGAATAATAAGATCGATTCTGTTCACCAGCTACCATAACTGAATGCCTGGTACCTGCTCCCTTTGTCCGTTCAACCCCAACGTTTTATATCCACACAGAGACAACGTGTCACTCTCCACTATTAGCTGTGACCCGAAAATTTAAGGCAATGTCTCGCTTCTGCGATATCGGTTACAATTCTCTAAATAAAATGATCAATATTGCTAAAACACGCTTGTAGTAGCTGTTAGTTAATGATAATTATTATTATTGTCAATGTTGTAGCGTTGTAGTAGTTGTTTGCAAGAATGTTTCTTTCTTTCGTGCTTGCATATTGTGATGTCTGCAATTTAAATTTAATTTTTGTTCTTTATTTTGCGTTGTAGAAATTTGTTGGAAATTGTTATTAACGGAGTGCGGCAATGTTGTTACTAATAGATACTTGTTCTTACGAGGAAACAACCTTCATCCGTTGTTTTTTTTTTTTAATAAAATGGAAAAAGGAGTTGGAATTATTCTAGATTATTGTAGAAACCGCTAAAATCAGGAATCAGGGGATAAGGGGCGTGTCTTGCCAAACTCATAGTTTTTTAAACAAATACAAAAAAAAAAAAAAAACAACGCAAACACGTTTGACAACGAAGCTGCCCAGAGGTAGATGCGCAGTAGCCATTGTTTCTACGTGCGAAGGCTGGATTGCGCAGAAGCTGTCTTTGAGTCTGTTCTCTTCCTTACTGCGGCTGTTGTTGGGGTGGTAATGCTCTCGCTAACCAGCGGAAGCCAGATCTCTTTTAATTCCGCGCTCAGGGTGCTGATGGCATTTGCTATTGTAGCCATGTAAGCTGTTTCTTTCAACAGCCTTCTGGTTCGATGGTCTTCTTTTTCCAGAATCGATGCGTTGTCCAATTAATTCTGTGATCTTCTTGCCAAGTTGGATTTGTTAGTTTCCGCTAGGCGAACAATTTTCTTGTGCTCTTTGATTTTCACTTGTAGGGGTCTGCTACTCTCTCCTACATATGGACCAAGGAATTTGGCTTCGTTTGTTGATTCACGTTTTCCGCCTTGGTCTTTGTCAATATCGACCTGATGGTGTTTGTTGTTCTAATTGTAGTTCTCGTCTTGTATTTGTTGCCTATTCGTCTAAGTTTCTCCGAAAGATGGGACAACGGTCGTTGTACATACCGTATGGTGCTGCCTCCGATGTTTGATTAATTCTTGCGCCGCTGTCCCTTGCTCTGGCCAATGTGTATTCGGGATATCCGTTTTTTTTTTTTCAAGATGTTAGTTATGAATTTTTCTTCTCCTTTTTGTGTCTCGTTCTTCCGAAGATATCTCTCTAGCTCTGTCACAGAACCACTCTCATCTTGATGGTGTGTGGGTAGTCCAGTGTTTGTTGACTTTCTCTAAGCTTTGGTCCTTAGCGTGCCATTGTTTGACTTGTATACCAAGGCATCCGCTCAAATATTAATAATCCTTCAAATTGCTATCTAGCATATAGCCCGAGCAATAAAAAAAACCGCTACACCATGACGTAGACATCTACACAGGATGATGATATTGCTGCAGAATATTTTTATATCTGCGTAACGCAATTTTATGCGCTAAACATAGCAATGTGCTTAGATCATTATGTGATAAATTCAAGGTCAAATACAAGACTATAAAATATTAATATTGATGGTAAAATTAAAAATTCTTTTAGTAAATAAACCATTTTTCTAGGTGTGCGGAATACCACTCCTAACCGCACCTACTTTTGGCAGTTACGTTAATAATAACAATAATTTTCCATCGAACGTGAAATTTGTGTCACGAAAAAAATAAATCTTGTTAAAACATGTAAATTTAATTTTTATTTAAATATTGAATTTAATTAAATATCAGCTAACAACGCCACCTATTTAATCTCAGGAATTATAGTAAAAAAAAAAGACAAACGGAATTTCTCCCAGCTTTTGTTAAAAGGTGAAGATTGAGAATTTACGATATTGTATTTACTAATTTGTTCGCCATGTATATTATTCTTGGAATGAAAATATTTCCAGGAAAGCAATACATTTGTTTATCCAGTAGAGCAGTAATAGTAAATTTAGCACCCATTTATGTAAATAAGCTCGACCATAACTCTCTAGCAACTTTGTTAAAGAAACACGTTGTATATACTCGTATTTTAGGCTAATATAACACCTCGGTGTCTTTCGAAAACGTTAGATATTTTAGGCACTGCCCGACATCCAGCAAAATTTAATTGAGCAAATGTCGAAAAACGCATAAAAGCTCCAAACTTTGCAAAAAAAATAGTGATCTACGAAGATTGTTGATAAATGTTCCAATTTTTTAAGCTATCCAAACAATAGGTTTTGTCGAACCCTGCAAAATAGGCCCCATCTTCAGCCTCGTGACCTCTTCATTTGACTTGAATCAACTCATTCCTTCAAGCTTGATATAAGGAAAAATCACAGGAGGCTAAATCTGCTGAATATGATCAATTTGCACTAGTTTTGTTATCGCAATTGATCGATAAGTGAGCCGAGGCGTTATCGTAACGATAGGAATTTTTTTTTCTTCGCTAGGTGAGACCTTTCAGCGGATAATAAATCAGCATAGTACTATCCTGTAATTGTCCTTTCGTTTTCCAAATAATCAATCCATATTATTTCTTCGGTACACGTTCGTCGGGAAAACCCCATTTTGCCCATTGACTTTTGTTTTCTGGCATGTATCAATGTGTTCATATAACGCCATATGCGCACTCAATTGTTCGCGAAGGACGTTTCCTCCACGTTCAATGGAGACCGTTATCATATTAGCCAATCTCTCTGATCTTTACTTTGTTGCTCATATCGTCCATAATCACCTCACTAGGACGACCTAACCGCTCCGTATCGTCAGCATCGTTGTTAGAATCTGCGTTTCTTTATTTAACATTTTCATTGAACGTCCATTTTTGATCCCAAAGAAGAAAAATGTTCCGCCTTTATAGTAACTTGTCTCACCATACGATATCATCCTAAAAGCCATTTTCTGCAAACCTCATGGTGCCCTAGATCCTCTTCTCGAGAACCTACACAAGTAACGTATAAATGCGTCGGATCAATTTACAAATCTCTTCTCTCGTTTAAACACTCTTTTGCGGGATAAGCAAACGAATTCTTCACTTGCCAACGAAGCATCCTACGTTACAATGCGACCAAACGAAGTTTACGCGCAATTTCCTAATAGTAAATTGAGGTCAGGCGGATAGGCGGCGTTCGTATCCCGACATACGCGCTCACGTCGCCCTCGACGGTGGCAGATTACATTTATAAAATTAAAACATCAATCGCGACGGCGGCGCGATCCGAGGAGCGTGAAAATTTAAATGCGGTAATTTCCTGACCGGGAACTGGATAGAAACGTCGAATCGAAGCCGAACCCACAGCGTCATCATCTCGAAACAAAGTTATCCGTTCCCTTCCACTTTCTCGGCGAACTCGACGGCTGGGGGGCGGCAGGCGATCGTTTTGAATGATTAATTTTGAGGGAAAGCCGCTTTGGTCTAAGCCGCAGAAACTCCGACGCATTTTGCATTATTTATAAAGGCAGGTAGCGAAGTCGAGGTTTCTTACGTGGTAAATCTTTGACGAGTAAATGTTTGATGGGCGTTTGTGTTTTTGAGGCCTTCGTATATCGGAAAGGTGTAATTTATGTTTGATTAATTTTGGGTGCGGTGCTTTTTAAACGAGGCCCACAAAGGTACTTACGATCTTCGGGACGATCCCGAAAATTCAAAAAATTATGAAACTCATATGGCCACTTTGAACATTTCTTAGTTCTGTTGGTTTGGCAAGATACTGCATGCAACCACATTTTGTACCATAAACATTGAACCAAGTGCATTTTGATGGTCTCTTCTAAGATTGAATTCCGGATAGACTTGGTTCCGGTGAATCTTATCGCTCTTTAAGTTATTGTTCAATGGCTGGTTCAACAGGTTAGCTGAAATCTCTCCATTAAGACTACATGGCCAGAGATTAATTCGATATTTGTAACCAACGCATCAGGACCGAATCTCCTCAACTTCTCCGTGTGGTTGGTTCTTATTTTAGTAGTTTTTACTCGTAGGTTTGATGCGCGCCATTCTCTTGATCTTGCAATTAGACAACTTATCTTCATACCATTGGTCCACCTACCCTCTAAGAGGACGAGGGTACATTATAATGCCATCGATTGAGGCTAGAGATGTAGATTAAGATTTCAGGTTTAAATTCTTCATAATTTCAACGGCTGAATTCATCAGCAACTATTGGATAAATTCAGAAATGTCTTTATTTGTACAACATCAGTTCTTATGATGATATGGTTGCTGCTTTGGAAGATATTGTTGATGGTCCGTCTTTTGTGCCGATCCAATTTTTTACCGTTATTCTATCGTGCAAGGTCTTGTCTTGAATTTGTTGTGGACGTTTATACAAACTACCACCAGCCCTACCAGTTTCACTCAGGCTTTCCTGGATTTCGTGGCACCTTACCATAGATTTTCTTAATTATCTGGAATGGCTACGTCGAATAGACAAGGGAGAATTTTTTTTTTTAGAATTTAACTTGAACATTATCCAACCGTATGACACATAATATATTAAAACATCTTCCAGTTGCCTAAACATTTATATTTTTTTATGAAAGCATAAATATATCCGAGCTTTTATTGATGTAATCAAAGTAAAATATTAGGCGTGAAAATAAATGTGCGCGTATAGCGGATAACAATCGCCAACAGTGATAAATATAGGAGAAGGCCGGAGAATAAATATTTTTTATAGGGCAAGATTTATTGCCGGTTCCTAAATTAAGGACTCTGAACAAATATACCACATTTACGTATATGTACGTCGATACAGCAACAATTTCCTCCTGCTAACGCACAAAACATGATTAATGTAACGCGGGAAGTAATTTGCAAAGCTTTCCTAACGATAACTTAGCCTCTACGTGCAAGTATGCGATTATAATTAATGGAAGAAAACGATCGACAACGTTGTATCATCTCGCATAGTACGACAAACAATCGATTTTTTTTAAAGGAAAAAAAAAAGGTAAAACAATTTGCACCAATTGTTTTTTTCTTTCATTCTTTTGTCTAAAAACATCAAAGGTATCTCTCGTTCTTCGGTGTCGCTAGTAAATCGCTAGTAAAAATAGCCGCTAGAAATATGTAAGTCTACAAAGCAGCTTTAAAAGGAATCTGCCACTCCGCGGACGTCGATAGGCCGGAAACGAAGAGAATTGCGTTCGAGTCGGGGGAATCGAATTCGAATTTGCGGAAGATGGAAAGAAACGTCGGTAAAAATTTAATGCATGGAAATGATTACGTAATGGCCGCGCAGCGATAGCGAGTGAAAAAATCCAATTACATTAGAAGTGGAATGCATAAATACGTAATGGGCGTAATGGTATCCTCGTTTCGTTTTTTTTTTTTTTTCTTTGACGGGAAAAATGTTTGATTACCTCACGCATTCTTCCGCAAACGCGGCCCGAAGTATCTGTTCGCTCGTTTATTACGTACTTGTTGATATCTTTGTCAACGTAATGTCGGGGAAGCGAATTGAAAAATCAAGGAAAACCAGCGAAGATTAAGTTTAAATAATCCGAACGCTTTAGTTATATTTCATTCTAATCTGGGCGTTTAAGAGAGTTACGATGGGGATTTTTTTACGTAAAATTTAGACCATAATTTTTTACAAATCGATGGTTTTGAGCTAATTTGTCAGATAATAAATAATAATAATTTATGTGCTTTATCCTGAACAATGTGGGTTCGATCCTCGATTCAAGGGTGTAAAAATGTCTTCTCCTTAGGTCTGAAAAGAAAAAAGTAAGTTTCCTATTAACGTGAACCAGAGGAAAGAACATTCTCCCTCGGTTCAGCAAAATTGCAGGTTTTACTAATGACCAGAGATAAGAACTAAGATATTCCAAAAGCAGTAACTTCTTCGCTAATGCCCAAAAACAAAGCAGGAAAGGCGACCCCAACGTTGTCAAATATTCTCCTCCTCCATATGTTTTTGGAAAATCGATTGATTGGTTGATTATTATTATCACAAGCTGGCAGCCCGGTGGGAATCCTACTTTTGGTTTCAAATTTACTAGCCGCTGTAATAGATTCTTCTGGACATCAATTTCTACGATTAACAGTGCCTACCGAAAATAATGTGAGAGTCTCCGCGGCCGTTAATAGCACTAGTCGTAGCTTCTGGCAGATGCTACGACAACGACGCGGTTCCAACCCGAAGCCCAAAATTGTCTATCTTCGTCATTATGCCGTTTCATCTTTATAGATCCCCACCTTCTAAAACTTCCCTATCAAATAGCCATGTTTTATCAGCAGTCCTGCATAGTTCCAATAGAGAGGCGTTGTTACCGCATTAATCGTTCGTTACTAAAATGAAATCTGTATAACCGGCTCATTAAAATATAATATCAGACTTCCTTCCGGCTCCTCGCCTTCTATTTTAATCTTTCGACGTCCTTGAAATCGTACATCATCGAGTGTCCAACGGGTCGTAACATCTAAAAGCCCTTAGATGCTACTCTTGCTTAGATATTCTCGGCGTTATTTATTACCGCATATATTTCCATTTAAGAGCGCACTGGCTCAACGAATAAAATATTAGCGGCGTTAAATTTAACTAGGAAAATCCACGGGATAAATTGACCAAGTTGTTACTTTCTACACGAGCTCGTTTGCGTCGAACTTGTGTCGCCATCCCCCTTATCGGCTTGAACCTGCTTCCTATTGGGTTGGCCTGATGTCAAAAGCATCGCAGCTATACACGCTTAAGTGCATACATACAGAATAGATACTCGAATCGTCTGAAGAACTAGTACGTTCGCTTCTTTTTCGTCATTTTCTTCGGACGAAATCGAGAAGAATAACGTGACGCGGACATTGCAGCGCTGGAAAATAGCGAACATTCGACAATAAACTACTTTTCTAGGATCCGTATTGTTATCCTGTAGAGGATCCAAAGATGTGTCGACATACACGATACCTATTCGAACTAAGTTTTCAAGTATGTGAACAATAAGAGAAGTGGATTTGCGTTGTGTGTGGATTGCACCAAGGAATGCGTAAAGAGCTATAGAGGCTTTCGTGTGAGAAATCCGTTACGTTATGGATTAGTTTCTACGTAAATTGGTTCTTGCTTTTTCTAACCAACGACCTTCTTTGACAACAATCTCCATGTTTACAACACTTTCTTCGTTTAAAATGTACACTGCCGTTCAGTGAAGTTCGGTCATACAATAAAAATCTATTATATCACACTGTATACAATTATTAATACATAAAATTAGAAAAATATTAAGCGTACGCTCTTTTCTAAGGGATTAAAGCCATAAATTATTATGTAAAGTAGAAATATTGCGACGACCACAATAAAGTCCCTTTTATTATCGTTCCGAGAATTTCTCGGAAGTACCGATCTTTTGAAACGGGTCGTTTGGGGATTATTAACGGACAATACATTTAGGACATATACCGCAGTTCATCACTCTTGTTTATTTATCACGGCCGTGAAGATATAAATTTGCTTCATTTTACTGTTAAACGTGTGTTGGTGTGCATCTGTCGTTTTTGCGCGAAAGTTTTAAGAAAATTTACTTCAAAATGGCACGTGGCAAGCCTACCAGTGCAGAAAAACGTTCACACGCATTATTACGCTGTTTGAAGAAGGATATTCGGGGCGACAAATTGCTGAAAAAATAAATATGAGAAGTTCAACAGTAAATGACATCGTAAAGCGATATCGGACAACTGGAACTATAGAAAATCGTGTTCGTCCCGGAGCATCTAGGAAAACAACAAAAGCTGAAGATTCGAGAATTGTATTATTAAGCGAACGCAATAGAAAATAAACAGCGCCCCAAATAGCTGCCGAAGTCAATCGCGGCCATGAAGAACAAGTTTCGGCAAGTACGGTAAAACGTCGACTTCAACAAGCGGACCTTCATGGACGCATTGCCATTCGAAAACCCTTATTACGTCGGAGCAACAGGGTAAAACGGCTACAGTAGGCCCGTTCTCATCTAGACTGGTCGTTAGATGATTGAAAACACGTGCTTTGGAGTGACGAGTCAAAGTTTGAGGTTTTTGGGCAAAATCGACGAGTTTATGTCCGAAGATCTAAAACCGAAAAGTGATCCCGAACTGCATTGTGCCAACAGTGAAGCAAGGGCGTGGTTCTGTGTCAGTGTGGAGATGTTTCTCCTTCACTGGGACGGGAGATTGATGCAGAGTGCAGGGTGTAACGAGGAAGGAAAATTATTTTGCAATACTTCAGAATCAGGCAGTGCCATCAGAATTGCGTATGATAGGCCGTAACTTTACATTCATGCATGACAACGACCCAAAACACACTGCGTTAGTGCGTAAGAACTATCTAAAGGAACAGGAAGAACAGCACACTCTGAAAGTAATGACATGGCCCCCACAAAGCCCAGATTTGAACCCTACAGAGTTGTTGCGGGATGAACTAGACAGGAGGATCCGAAAAATATGCCCAACTTCACAAGAACATTTACGGAATATTCTGCAACATGAATGGATGAATATTCCACAATCCGTTTTAACAAAACTTATCGAAAGAATGCCTAGAATAGTTCGAGCGGTGATTAACAGCAAAGAAGGTTTCTTCGATGAAAAAAAAAATAACGTTCAGTATGTTATATTAGGCCAGAATAACTTTTTATTTATTTATTT